>CM053515.1:21280179-21782155 GCA_028627145.1 Eidolon dupreanum | reverse complement strand
AAAAAAAAAAAAAAAGAGTCTTGCCTAATACACAGATGCAGAGCAGAGCTGGAATTTCTTAGCTTGGAACCCAGACAACCTTAGCTAAGTTAAATTTCAGAAAACAAGGATTATTTGGAACTCTGAAGTTACAGTTGGCAAAAGGGAATAACACAATGCTATCATCTTACAGAAGTTCTTCCTAAACAACTCTCGCACTTTTTTATAATGTTGTCTTTCCTGTTCACTGGCATGTGGACTCTTTTAAGACAGCACAGTAGATTGGTAAAAAGCATCTTTACCCAATTTTCTCCTTTGCCTCCTCTGAGCCTCATGCCATTCCCCCAAGTAGAACTCACTGCTCCCACCTTTCTTACTTGGCTTCTCCTTGTCTGTCTTTCTCTAGTGTAACATCTGGTACAATATTACAGATGGATGCTTCCAAAGCCACCTATCCCTCCACACAGACTGCTCTCCCAGACATCAGAGACTGCCCATATGCATGCATACATTCCTAGAGCCTGGTATGAGGCCTGTCACATTACATGTTACAGAGTTCATAGAAGCAGAAACTGAGGCTCAGAGAAATTAAGTAACTTGCCATAAATCACTCAGGTGTCCAAGGCTGCACAATTACTTAATTGTTTGTTGGAGTAGCACTGAGTAGCTCTTACTACTTTTACTTGAAAAGTTCTGAGGAAGAGATCAGGGAACTCAAGTATCACTAGGTGAACTGATCTTTTGGTGGAGCCTCAGCTTTATAGATGAAGAGCTTGCACCTTTGTAGACTCAATTCTGTGAAGTCAAACTGCGGGAGGAGCGGCTGCTGAAAGGAGAAAGAAAACATGCTTCTTGAGCTCTTACAGTATCTGAGACCCAAGGGCTGGACACATGAACTTACTATCACATTTGAAACCGCTTTGCACCTGGCCAGTGGAAGTGCTCAACGGCCAAAGGTGAACCCTCTTCCTTTTCCCTACTCTTCCTGATGCTCCTCATAGAGGTGATCTGGCACAATATAAGAAAAGAGCTGGAAATTCTCTTGTTAATTTCAGCCTTGTAGATTATTCAGATTGCAAAAAGGTCAATGTTGAGTCTAAAATTATCTAGATCAGCTGTTTGTATAGATTAAATAATCCAGATGACTGTGTGAGTTACTATAGCAGTAAAGAAAGTGGTTTCACCATAGAGTGAACCAATCCAGAAAGTTCTGAGACAATAGATTTTTTTTTTTACATGATCCAATTTTTTCTTAGTTTAGCTGGCTTAACTTTACTGTGCAATTGCCCAAACTTCACTTCACTTGGGCCATTTAAATAGTCACAATGTTGCCTTTTTATATAAAAGATTAAAAACTAAAAAATGAAATTTGATGGTGAAGAATGGCATTTGGAATAAAGGATTAATCAGTTCTGTCACTCTTATTTGGGCAGCAAAATCAAGCCCCTTGTTTTGGGAAATACTACTAGGTGGGATCATTTCCACGTTGCCAGGCTCTTTTTCTTTTTAATATCACAGTTGATTTGCTGTGGCAGAGGCTGCTGCAAACTGCTGGCACCATTACTGGTTAGAAAATGTGTTTGACAAACCACTCAGGGGAGAGGGAACCATACTGTATTCTTTCATGGTGGGCTTCTTTGCCAGGGAACAGGCCTGCAGAGAAAGAGCTTTATTCATCTTCTCTCCTATATCTCCCTATATCAGATTGTCCTTGCAGAAAACAGTCATAGAAATTTCTACACTCTTCTCCAACCAATACTGCTGCTGGAAACTTTCAGCTGATGTTTCAGCCACCTACTTCCTCTTATCCTTGCTCCTTAGTGCACATGGCAACAGAAATCCAGAAAAATGCAGATGGCTCACCTCTGCCACCTATGTGCTTGAGAAACAAATGACAGTGGTGCCAAATGAATCTATCATTAGTTGTCAAACACTCCTGCCAGTTCTCTTCTAAGTAGAGAAAATGTAAAATCAGGAGGACCTAGACAAAAGTATACAATGTAATGCTCTCTCTTGAAAGAATCTCAGATTAGTCTACTGTACTCTGCAAGTGATATTTTTTTGTCTCCATTCACAGATGTCAATCGTGGTGAGTGGTTTCCAAAAATTTACTTCATTTGCAACTAAAAACAAGAAGGGAAGGCAGCACAAACCATATTGGCATGTTGACAGCTCAGCACTCTCCACTAGGAACATAGCTCTATGCCAATCCACTCCTGGTTGCCAAGGCAAGGGCATGCTATTTAAGGACACATTTTAAAACAAGAATTAAACTGCCACAATACCTACCTTCTCCCTTTTTCTAAATCCTCCCTTTAAAATCAGTCTCTCACATTAGAGGAAATAGATAATGATTCAGAGTTAAAGGTGAATGAAAATGGAATATTTTAATCAATTTCAGACTTGTTTGGGGGAATGACATTGTTAAGTGAAACAAATGAAGAATTTCATTCTCGAAACAGGCTACTGACATTAGTGAATAACTAGACAGGAATGAATGAATGAATAGAATGAGTACTATGGCCATCACAGAATTTTACTCTCAGTTCTACAAGTCATTTGACTTCACTTTTCATTTATTCACACAGGCATTCAATGCTGAGAATTTAGAGTGGCCTCAGAAATAAAAATTCAAGGTAATTTTTATTGAGATCTGACTACATGTCAGGTGCTGTTCAAAGTGCTTTATTTGTATTAATGCATTCGATCCTTACAAAACACTATAAGGTAGGTACTTCTTCTTACCCCTATTTTACAAAGAGAAAATGGAAACATTGAGAGGTTAATTTGCCCAAGGTAACCCAGCTGCCAAGTGCAGAGCAAAGGCATGAACTGAGACAGTCTTACTTCGGAGCTGCCGTCTGATACAACTCTATTCCATTAACTAGACAGGGCTTTGGAGCAGGCAGGCAGCTACCCAATGAGCCATTTCTGCTTCTGAAGGGTTTATTTTTATTTCCTTCCTGACTTCTTTACAGGGGCATTTTGGGAATGAACAAAGGAAGTATCCTACTGGCAAGAAGAAATAGATGACTCATGTTGAAGAAGGAGGAGGGGGAAAAGAATCCTTTCAAGCCACAAAGATACCATTTTTTTTGCACCAGAGGAGGCCACTGAATTCATCACAAGAGAGAAATGGATCTTGAGAGATCACACGGATAATAGTCTCACCTTTGGGGAGGACACCCTGCTGTCAGAAAAAAATGATCCAAAAAGAATCCTTGCTGCAGCGAGGGATTAAGTTACTTGTGTTGAACAGTGTCCAAGAGCAAATGCTTTATTAAGTTGACCAGATGTCCTGTTTAGTCAGACCTCTCCAGATATTTTAATGGTGTTGAAGAATGTCCTGGAAATCTCCTGAGCAGGCAGACTTGGTTCTATGTCCCCTACTGACAAGTTGTAAAGGACTTTAGATTACTTTGTATGTTACTATTTGCAATTGTTCAGATTAGCATATAAATCAGAGGGCTTGGTAGTCTCGCAGTAACTCTAAGCTCCATATTCCTTTTGTATCCTAGTTTTATTCATTCCAACAATATTTCCTGAGTGTTTCTTTGGGCAAGCCAAGATAAGCAAGGAATAATCCTTTTCCTCAAAGAGTTTACACTAAGGAGGGCTGAGGTCCTATGAATTCTGCCTGAGATCCTCTGGTCCTCCCCTACTTGCCGTTGAGGACGTGTAAGATGTGGAATAAATAGGTTTTTTCCTGTTTTTTTTTTCCTGTTTTCCCAGTCATTTTTTCCTTTTTCTGATATTCTATCCCCCAGATCCCATCTTTCTTTCCTACTGGATTTGATAACATTATGCTAATCCAATGTTTAACAATTTTCAGATATGAATAAAAAATAATGGCGCACAGTATAACAGCTCTGCATGTGGCACTCATTTCAGCCTTGTGACAACTCTTTGAGCTAATGTTTGTTACTATCCTCATTTTCTCCATAGGGAAATCAAGGCACAGGAAGTTAAAACATGAGCCCAAAGTAAAACACTAAGGAGTAGTAGAATAAGAAAGTTTGGCTTCAAAGCGCATTATCACAACCACTGCTGTACACTCACTGTGTCTTTGATAATGCTGCCATTAAAGAGAATATTTCAAGAGGAAATAAGGAAGAAGCTGAAGCAGAGAGGGGTGAAAACTCTGAGGAATACATCATAGCAATAGTCACATTTAGTGAATGTGCAGAGATTACCTCAAATGCTCAGAGCCTCACTGCTGGATGATTACTATTTTACATATAAGGAATCTGAGACTCTGGGAGCAGCTAACCATCAAATAACTTGTATTTGGCAGGACCAGGATTTGAATTCAGGTCTACTTGACCTCCTAGTGCTCCTTTTACTGCACCATCCAGCTTCCTGGCAGTTAGTACAGAAAATGAAGACAGAATCTGCCTCAAAATGGAAGAGAATATCATTGAATGAATGAGATGAAACCACAATTTAATAAAGAATATCAGAATTAGACCATCCTAGAAATTACTCAATACAACCTTTCATCTGATGATTTAATTTCCAGTAACATTTCCATTGAAAAGTTTGGAAACAAATTTGGGAATCAGAGTGACTGATAAAATTTTGCTTGAAAACCTAGATGTTGATCCAAGCCCTGGAAAGACCAGAGTATAAAGATGTCACATGATTCTTTGTTAAGTAGGCCTCAGACTAGGAAATTACCTCACTGGCTTGATACTGGCATTTTGCATTATTTGTTCATGTCACTCAGATAATAACTTTGTTCCATTAAGGGGACTTCCTCAGAGTTGGAGAGCTGGAAACAGCTCCTGGACCACATACAGAAGCAGTACTGGTAGATTCTTACTGTTTCCTTGGTGATGCAAGCTTAACAAAGTTGTCATTTGCGGTCAGAGATCTAGTTGTGATTAATAGCAAATTATTTCACTGGTTATATAGATACACAAAGAGACAGAGACTCACACACACACTATGTAGAGAAACCACAGCCTGTGTTCTTATCTGAGAGTGTTCTGTGTGTTTTAGATCTTGCACAGACCTGCCACCACCCTTACATATCACAATTTAACTTGCTTGATGCACCTCTTCCTTCACTTGTCACCAAGTCTTTCTCATCCATAATTTTTTTCCACTTCTTTTGTGAAGAGAGTTCTGCCTTAAGAGGAACTAAACTCCTCCAGCCCATTCTTTAAGGGCAAGGAAACAAAAGAATAAAAATAGATAACAATAAAAATTGAACGCACACTCTCTGGCATGCGCTGAGTACTTCACATGAATTAGCTCATTTAATCCACACAAAACCCCTAACAAAGTAGGTACTATTATTAACTCCATGTTACAGGTGATAAAGACTTGGGTTATGCAACTCAAAATACACAGTGATTCAGCTGGCACTCGACTCTGGCCCAATGGACCTCAGCTTGCATCATGGAACCTGCATCTCCTTGTCTCCCTGCAATTTTTGAAAGTTTGCCTGGCTCTGCTAAATTGAGGGTAAAAGTTATTTTTGGATGGATAAAGGAGGAAATATTTGCTATAATCTTTGTTTCCCTATAATTCTAGCATGAAGATTCTGATATATGGTTTAATTTTCTTAGTGATTTAACTATCAAGTTTATAACCTGCCACATACATTTTTTTTTGCCTAATGGGAGCATTTTTTTTTTTTTTTTTTTAGAAAAAGATATGTGATAAAGAAATGTAGGCTCTGTGAAGGAGGGGTAATTGTTTTTGTTAACTATTGCATCCTCAGAACAAAGAACATGTGCCTGATACATGGTAAATGGTCAATTAAATATTTATCGATTGAATGGATATAAAGAAGTTTAAAGAGTCACATAGATGCCTGTCTCTCTGACAAAATCACAATAAACTTCTTGAAGTTACCACTAAATTCTGACCCCTAACTTCCCAGAAGTAAATTATTTTGAAATCTGGGGATAATGTTACATTTATTGAAAGGGTCCCTTATCCCTGGCTGAGAAAACCAAGTCACATGTGTGTTGTGACTCTGTGTTAAGTACCTATGTCTCTTTGGGAATAATCAGAGGGGCCTGATAGAAAGCAAAGGAGGGGTGAACAGGCAATGCCATTTACAGTGTCAACCTATTAAAGCCATAATCCATGTGGTTCAGTCCATGAGAAACCTGAAATCCAAAGTTGTGTCATTCAAATAGGAATTCTAATGAGTCGTAGCATCTCTCAAGTAACATGATGGGGATATTATTAAAATCATCTGTTCTCTCCAGTGCTCTCTGGAACATCTCATCCTCTCCTGTAGAGCCATCTTCCTCCTCATCTCCTCCATTCAACCTGTCACCCCTCTTGATTTCCACCTCTCCCTCACCTCTGTGCTCTGTTTAAGGTCCTCTAAACAGTGAGATTTCCTCTCTGCTTTCAGCTGGTCCCTTCACCTAGTCTCCTATTTTAGTATCCCCAGTAGAAGAACCCTCTGGGGAGGATGAGAAAGGGAAAGAGAAGGCAAAATCCAAACTTCTGCAGACAGAGAAGAGGGCAAGTTGTGAATGCTCATAAACTTATATTTTCATCTTTTTAATCACAAAATGACTTCTGTGCATTACCAGGGTAGGTCTCCCAATTCTGCAAAAGTTTTAAGGATCCACTAAAACCCTATTTCTTAAATAGCACATATCAGTCACCAAAGAACTCTTACTTTGCAGAAAGAAATGACATTTATAAATCCATAAGCCAGGCTTAGAACAATGTTTTGTCACAATTCAGCTTTCTACATTACTTGGTAGTTTATTTGCTAATTCAAACCGGCATTTAGTTATTTTGTGCAAAACAGATTTAGGATCTAAATCCTGGCCTACAAATAGATTTAGGATCTATGTTCCTTCTCTTTTTTCAGCACAGCCTACTTGGTTGGTACTATATTAAACTAAGAATGCTCACTTGATCTAGCCACCCTCCTCGTGCACATCAAAACTTCTCATTGTCACATTTCTACTAGGATATTAATAAACATGAGTGGGAAGGGGAATAAATGCATAAAGTGGTGCTGCTCAGCCTTTTTAAGCCTGTGGAGCTTTCCACTTTGCTTTGGATGAAGATGGGTGGAGATTAGGCACGCTGGGAGTCCAGCTGTCTTAGGAAAATTCCCTAAAGGGCAAATCTGTCAATTGAAACAAGATTTTGGATTCCAAGATGGAAACCTAGATGCAGCCAATTTCCATGCTACAGCACTGCCATCAGTACTGGGTGCGTCGGGATAACAGGAGGCAGGTGGCTTTCAGGAAAATAAAAAATTCAAGGACACCACCCATAAGGTCATATTTCCCCAACTTTGAAGGAATTCTGCCCTGGAAAATATATCTATTTATTCTCTCTCAAGTAAAAAGGCAAAGAACCCTCAAAAGGCACCATGTATTTCTTTTAATAAAAAATTGACCCTTGTACCTTTGAAAGAACAAACATTTATCAGTCTTGGGGCTAGAGCAGTGGAAGTGTGTTCCGGGAAGAGAGAGTTCTGGGAACGGTATTCTATTTATTGAATGAAGAAGAAGCTGTAAAGTTTGGAAATGACAGACCTGGATACAGCGATTCACAGGGATGACCTAAAGAGACCTTGGAACTCCTGTAGTCTTAGGACTAAGAGCATGAATTATAGATCAGAGATGGCATCCAAGAAATCCAGGACAAGTCTCTACTTACAGATATGTTTATCAAGTGCTCAAAATGTTTAAAGAAAAACATTTGAAATAAATAGATGCTGGCTTTTAAAATTAGGAGATTTTACATTAAAAATATTAAGATTACTGACTTAAAAAAAAATCAGAAGACCTGGACCCACATTCCTGCACAGCTTCGAAATGCTAGCTACCCCTGCAAACGTGCATGTGCTCTGGCACTTTCGATGGCCCCTTCCTGGCCTGTTTCACTCATTTGTGTTAATTTCCTTGCCTACAAGGCCATGAATCCCTTTGTCCTGGGTTCCAATTCTGGCTTGGCCATTATGGTTATGAGTCCTTGGTCATGTCACATAAGGTTTTTGAATCTTTATCTACTCATCTTTACAATGGAGGTAAATACCTCATCACAGTTGGGTGAGTTAAATAAGATATTGCATGTAAAGTGCTTAGCCTACAACATATGTACTTAATATATTTTAACCATTATTGTCATTAATATGGTTCTTAACAATTAATAAGTGTGTCCAAATAATTTCACCACTTTTCTTTTCAATATAAATGAGGAAATATGAAAATGACCACAGATATCAGCCTCCCATTGCCCAAATCTTTTGGATTACTAGATGTACTTTGGATAATTAGGTTATGTAATTTGCCCAAAGCCATGTATAAACTGGGCAACTGTCTGTTTCAGTTAATCATCATAAGGAGACAGAGCTGAAAACTAAGGGTTCCA
The DNA here is from genome assembly GCA_028627145.1 of Eidolon dupreanum. Lineage (NCBI taxonomy): Eukaryota > Metazoa > Chordata > Mammalia > Chiroptera > Pteropodidae > Eidolon > Eidolon dupreanum. The sequence goes on along the minus strand of CM053515.1, from coordinate 21,773,812 downwards.
TGGAGAACTGCCATGGTGTATAGCAGGCCAGATGTGGCACAAAGGTCCATGGCCTCATCTGGCTGGCTAGGTACAGACACTCACTAATCACTAGTGACTGATAGACAATGCAGTACAGAAGAGCATCACAGCTGGGAGACATCAAAGTTTAAATCACATGTTCATTACCCCTAGGTCACTCTGGTCAGACAACTCTGCAGAGTTTTGAGTTTCATTTCATAATCTGTAAAACAAAAATGGTGATCAGCTATCTTGGAGAGTCGTGAATGTTAGTTTAAAAAATGAGCATTTAAATGCTTAGCACACGGTGAGTGCTCAGTACATGGTCATTGTAAGTAAGAGCCAAAGTAAGTTATAATATGTCATCCACTGAAAATAGTTAAAATCTTTATTGAAAAATAATAATCCCCAAGAATTTAAGAAAATTATGTAGGGAATTTTTGTAAAATCTGACACACATAACCTCAAATTAGAGCCATGTCCTTTTGGAGCCCATTATAATTATCATTATTTACTGATTGTTATTTCCATTAATGCCTCATTACTCCCAATGACATTCCTGATAATGCTCCAGGAGGTTTTGTTTGATTTGTATTTTAAATCTGTGATGGATGGTCTCTTTCTGATATGAACGAAATTATGCCTTCCTAAATTTTAATTTGTGTATAAAAATTCTGCCTTAGCGCTCTTCTCTATGTCAGTCTAATCTTAGCTGATTAGAACTGAGAGTTACAAATTATATTTGTACATAATATTAAAAATACCCTGCCACTCACTGAGGTTTTGAAGTGACTTGGAATGAATATTTCTTGGTTGTTAAAGTGGCCAGTGTGTTTGTTCAGTCCAGTCTTCTCTCTTGAGCAGCCCTACTTCTAAAGCCTACAAAAGCAGACTTTCTTTCTTGCTGACCCATTGTTATAATGGAGGTTTAGGATAGCATTTTATCTACCTGGAAATCAAGCTGTAATGTAATTTTCCTTCACACAATATTCTGCAACATTTATTAAGTGCCTCCTATGTACCAATCTCTATTCTAATAATAAACTGTAATGAGTATGTATATGTCACGTGGCACTATGTTTAACTGATTTCATAATCCCATTGATTCACCCAATGACCTTGTGAAATAGGAACTGTTAATGTCCCTATTTTAAAGAAGGGAAACTGAGGCATATAAAGGTTAAGTAATTAGCTCAATGAACTCAGCTAGTTAGAGGCTAAGCAAAAACAGAATGTATATCTGTTTGACTGCTTAGCCCTAACTTTTAAGCACTGTGCCATTATTTCCCAAAGTGGGGTCCTGACTTTGTGACTGGTTTCATTAGAATCACCTAGGCTGATTGCAAAAAAAATTACAGTTCAGATGAATGCCCTATACCTACTGAATTAAAGTTTGCATTTTTAAAAATTCTCTGGGGGATTCACTGAGAGCCACTGAGAAGCATTTTTAGATACCAAATCTAAGAGAATAAGGTGAGATGGGAAAGCAATTATTTAAACTGAAGGTGAACTTTCATGAAAGAAACTAGATAGAGGCCTACACTGTTAAGAGTCAGTTGTGAGAGATACCCTAAGGTTACTCTAAAGAAGTGTTATATAATTAAAATATACTTAAACTCTACTTCTGTACAAAGCTCTAGTCACAAGAAATATGATTTCAAAATACAGTTGCAGGCAGGATAGTACTGAGTTACTTTCTAGCATTATGAAAAAAACATGAAAAGAATTATGAAAAAAAATTCCAACTCTAGAATTTCCAAAGGAAGAGGTTTTGGGGGCAGTATTGTGGTTGGAAGTGGATCTCAGAAACTTGAATATTTCAGTCAGCTTTGGAGGAGTTGAGAAAGATTAAAAGATTATCCCCAAGATACCCCTTGTGTCATGATTGTTGCCAACACATAGATAGTGACTCTTCAGCATCATATGATGGCAGTAAGAAGGGAATTAACTCACGCAGGATTGACATTTATAAACTTGTATAATGATGTGACAGGACCCAAATTGCAAGTGTGATTCCCCATACAACCAATTATGAGTGTGATGAAAACATCTTCCTCCAGGTAATTTATGTCATGAATGAGTTCCCTTAATCCTGGGAGGCTGGCTTGGCTATTTCTCTGCTTCTCAGAAAACAGCTCTGAGCCTCCTGCCTATAAGACACATAAGTCATCAGTGTCACCTTTGTGGACAAAGGCTCAGTTTAGCCTTTCCCGTGACCATGTCCCAATGTGGGTAAGAACCTTGTTTAAATGAAATGCTGTATTAAAACAAAGACAAAAATGCTTCAATATGGGGGAAAAAATAAAATAAGAAAAAATAGAAAACCAAACTCAACAAGGAAAAAGGAAACTTTAGACATTAAATAACCAGTACTGTACCCTTACATGAACTGACTTTTTTTTTTTAATTTAAGTTAGTAAAAACTTAACAACAAAGGGAAAACATGTAACATGCTCTTCTTTTTGAGCTCGTTACTTTTTATTATGTTCTTAAAAGGTTGAAGTGTATATATTTTAACTGCTCATTAAAGCCAAAGTCCCTCTGACTTTTCTTTCCATACCCATAAAATTTTATGGTATTCCTTATTTTAGAGCCCTGCAAAGTAAGGATATTTGTCTTAAAAGAGGACCAAGCTTTTCATCACTCCTTTGCAGAGCAAGAACTCCCCGAGGACACTGACCTACAGACCTCAGGCTTAATTCTTTTGTTTCATGCAAGATGCCAACTGGTCGAGCTTATCATTGGGTCCCTTGACATTGCATCTTCTCTCCATCCTCCATTTATCCACTCTCTCCTTCCCTTATTTATTTATTTTTGTTTGTTTGTTTTTGGTGGCTTCACAAACCCTCTCTTCTTTTAGGGGTAATAATATTGACAGCTAGATTGGATTTTGCTTGACTATCATCTCTTCTCTGTGCTCTAGTAGCAGGACCTCTCTTTTCCATTTGGTAATCCTTCCACATCATTTTGGTAAAGTTATTAATCAAGTGAAGGTAGACACATGACCCGAGCCCGCCAATCAGGATACCGAGCCCTGGACCCAGTGGCAGGTCCAGGAGCTGGCACTGATGGATGCAGGACCAACAGGGCCCTTGGGGAGAGAGTTACTCTATGTGGAACCACTAGCTAAGAAGATTCAAGTGCTTTCTAGGGAAACAGCTCATCTCTTTCACTGGAAATGCTAGCTGTGAGAATGATAAACTCAATGATAAGCTGTTGTGACCGTATTTACTGGCATGCAGATAGAGCCAAAGCTGAGAGAGAGAAACTGCACATCATTTTAGTTCTTGGATTCAGCCATGTCTGGAGCTAGCTGCTCACCTTAGACTTCCATGTTCCGAAAACCAGCAAAAAATATTTTTAGCTTAAGCTAGTTTGAGTTGAGTTTCTATTACTTGTGACTAAAAAAAGCCCAAATTCTTTTATTGCTTTCAAGAATTCTGACATGTAGTGAAGAAATACATAATGTAGGAAGGAAGACTGTGATATGTGCATGGAGAGGAACCGCATAACTCATTAAGGGAACATAAACAAAGATAATTAAATTCAACTGAGGGCACTGAGGAAAGCTACAATGAAGAAAGAGGTAGCATTGGAATTGGGCATTGTAGAGTAAGTAGAATTTCCAGCAGTGGCAAAAAAGTGAGCAAGAGAATGAGGAGAAAGTGATATTGAGAAAGGGCATCACACTCAGAAGGGTCATTGTGAAGAAACACGTGGCATGTTCAAAGACTGGTGAGTAGTTCAATGTGGCAGGACCTAAAGTATGTGGATGTATACCTGGAACAGGTAGTCCATGGTCTGAAGTCAGATTTAGGCAACCTTGGAAACCATTCTAAGAAGTAAAGCCATTATTCTATAGGCAATGGGGAACTGCTGATGTTTTCCCTAATAGGATTAATGTGATGGGATCTGACTGTAAAAAGAAAATCCAGACTCCCTCTGTGCACTCAGCTCAGTCACTGTTTCTGGGAGGATGGTCTCCCTGGCCTCCCTGATTAACTGCATTGCCTTTATTATCTATTCTTTGCATTTCATCCCACTCAAACATAAGGTACAAAATCTTAGCGATGAGTTTCTGAAACAATTCTGAAACTTTAACTAGAGGATAAGGTTACAGAAGGTGGCACAGCCTGGCCATACAGCTTAAGGGCATTGGCACCACGTGGGTGACTTGAAGCATATCATTTTATATGGTGGACCATACTGATGCTTCACTCACACTCCCTATCCCAGGAAGGTGCATGCATCTCCCAATTGATGTTGATGATGACGTTGATGATGATGGTAATGGTGATGGAGATGGTGATGATGACAATGATGATGATGTGTTGGCTGATAACAGCTCACAGCTGCCTTTTTTCCAGAGAACTACCTGAACCCCAACCCCTGCCTGCAGCCAATGACTAACTCATGAAAAGTATAAATGACGTGCCCCCAAGACTCAAGTCAGTTCAACCTATAGTATTAGTTGTACTCCAGGATGTTCACAGGATCCCTTGCTTCTCTCACTGTCTCAATAAATCACTTGCCCAAGAAAACCTATCTCAGGCTTGGCTTTGAGGGAACCTGACCTAACACATTTTACTTTATTTGTAAAATGGGGTTGCTGTAAGAATTAAAGGTTAATACAAGTAATAAATAAGTGAAAATCAGTTTATGTAATTAAATAAAATTTAATGTATATTAATATAAGTAAAATGCTTAGTGCCAGGCATATAGCAAGTGCTGAATAAGTACTTGTTTTTACTAAATATCTTATGAAAATCTCACTTCTTCAACTATCTTAAGAAAATCTCCTCACTTCTTTGATCTAACCACCATCGCTCTAGGCTAGAATTTCCCCACTCATTATTTCAATTATAAAAAAGCAGTCTCCTTATCTGATTTCCTCTCCCTCCCTTTCTCTTCTCCTTCCTTCTACAAATATTTGAGCACTTATTATATACCAGCTATTGTTCTAGAGGTGAATTAGGGCAATTACGTAACCTAGCCTCAGTTTACTCAGTTGTAAAATAGGGCTACTGTAAGTCTAACTACATAGGGTAATTGAGCAGGGGAGGTTAAATGAGAAAATGCTCATAAAGCACTTAGCTTATGCTTCGAAAGCACTCTGCAAACTTCCCCCTGCCCTGCTTTTTTTTTTTTTTTTTTTTTTTGCCCTCTTCCTGTTAATCATTTCCTGACCTGACATAGATAGCAGAGACACCAAGAGGGGAATTATTTACTGACCCTGGATGCCATTTGATAGATATATTATTTCTCTATTTAAAGGGCCAGAGGTAGAGCTTCTCTAATGATAACCTTGCTTTTCCCAATGAAAGCACTGTGATCCCTGCATATATTACTGTATTGTGCATGTGTCAATATAAATCTTGTCAAATCATGACTTGCTATTAAGTGCTATGCCATGAATTGCCATTGAGGAGTCACCTTGAGTAGGTTAGTGGTCTCCTTTATGTCAAAAGTTCACACTGCATGTCTGCAGGTGGCTGCTCATATTCATGAGAATGTAGCCCATGATGAAAGCCTATGTGCCAAATGCAAGACTAGATAGCAGCAGTGAACTTGAGAATAAAGCAGATTTTGAACCCAGTTATGTAAACAGTTCTTTTAGTTTCCTTGATCTCTGGGGGAAAAGAATTTTCATCCTGCCTCTTTCATTTCAAGTTCAGGGTTTCACAGTTTCCTAGACTACTTTTGAACCCTGCCATAGTTTAAATGAATAAAACAAAATAAGCAGAGTTTCTCTCAGGTTCCAGCAGAAAGCAACAGAACACATTAAGCACACTGCTTGGTGAATTTGCTGTGCTGGTGGTTGGGCATCAGGTCTTACCTATGGTGAGGTATGAGGGTTGTGTACTGTGTGTGTGTGTGTGTGTGTGTGTAGTCACACTGAATCACTTCTACACTTTCATTTTCTTTTTGAATTTTTTCCAAGTAAAGTTCATTTTTACTTGGAAAATGACTGTATAGGAGTTTTGCCCAGTTGAGAACTTACTTTCTTTTTTTATGTCAAATACAAGATGGTAAGTGAAGTCTAAAATGCACTGTGATTTCACCTTTTTAGTCATGACTTTTCACAATGATTTATTAGACAGCACGTATTTCTTTTGATTTATACAATCTCAGGTAAATGCTGTCTATCATCACAGTTATTATGGTGTTTAAATAGGCAAGAAACAAATATGTTTTAGCTTGAATTTCTTGCTTAATATTTGAGCTTCTACTGATGTAATGATTCTTTCATGTAATTAGGTAGCTTACTTGAAAAAGGAATGCCTCAGACTGCATTAAAAAAATAAATATTAATACAATATGAAATGGTTAGTAATGAATAAGGAGTTGTCTTGAAATTGTAATAACTTGAAATTCATATTCAATATACTTTGCAGTATTTGCTCTAAGAACCTATATTCAAGAAGATTTGAAAGAAAGGTCATAATATTCATAATAATTATACTTATGTATTGTCCCTCTCTTCTCAAGCACTTAAAGTACTTCAGAAATATTGTAGTTGAATCAATAGAAGGAAGGGAGTGGGTCTTTTAATGACTGACTTGAAAGGGAAAAGGTTAACAGGTTAGTAATGAGGAAACTAGAACATGAATAATGCAGGTCCAAGAGAGTGAATTGCTATTATATCCTTCACAAGGGTACAGAGAAAAACAACTGTCTGTGTATTTTATTATATGCTTATCAAATTTTTATTCTGAGCTAGGTGCAATGGAGGGAAAAAATCTGAATCTTTCTTGGTCTGTGTCTCTAGGGAGATGAGAATCTCATGGTTAGACAGAACAAATAGAATGGTGCTCACACATGTTAGACCACAGCTGAGGGGCATGGTGAGATCTGTGAGAAAAGCTCTGAGGAGGGGTCCGAATATGAAATGAACCAGTTTCTGGGCTATATCAGGTAGCAACTCCATTATAATGCAAATTTACCCCAGTAATCAAGTCCATGTTAGAACAACCTACCTGTTGAGTCTGGAGCTGGAAGAGCACAGAGGTTTCTGTTGGTATACACATTTTCATCCTCCCATCCCTTCATGAATTCACTCATCATTTAGTAAAGTCTTGCTGAGCATGGTGAGTTGTGTGCTGGGTGTTGAACACAGGAGCTGTGCTAGGAGCTGAGAACAGAGAACCAAAGACAGTCATGGTGCTTACATTCTGCTGCAAAAACTGATAGTTAGCAATTATTATACAACTAACTATACCTGGGATAAGAGCTTCAAAGAAGTACAGATTGATAAGGGAATGTCTAATCTGGTATGGGAAAATCAGGTAAACTCTTAATCGAAGTAAAAACAGCTAAACTGAGGACTGTAGAGGCTAGCTGAATGCAAGCCCAGAAGAAAAAGTTGGACTACAGTGAAGGAAAGCATTCTGTGTAGAGAGAATTGGCTGTCAATGCCCTGAGGGGATTTAAGAACCCAAAAGTTGGGCAGGGTGCCTGCATGCTGGGGGTGATCTGGAAACCAGGCTCTCTAGGTAGGCAGGCTTTAGTTGAGGAAGAGCTGTGAGGGTCACTTGTGAGAGTTTGTACTTGATCCTTAGAGTAATAGGAAATCCCTAAGGGGTTTTGAGCAGAGAAATAACCTGATGATATTTGCATTTTAAATGTTCTCTTGGGCTGCAGTCTGGAGAACAGATTGAAGGGGCCTGGATAAGGGAGGTGGTGATGGAGATGGAGAGAATACAGACCTGAGAAAGATTTAGAAAGGGGGCTTGTTGGCAGCACTGAGCACCACCTTCCCCTCTTCCCTCTTTTAGAGTGGAGTCCCTGTGTTGCCCTCAGGAACCACTAGCTCTAAGGAGGGACATAGCAGTTGTGCTTGGGTCCACTCAGCAAAAAGGGTGCCTGATCTCCTGGACCAGTTTTGGGATGCAGAAGCTGGTGTTATTATTACACATCATTCTAGGTAGTGTGTCTCCCAGGCATTCAACTGACTTCCTCACAGACACTGTAATCAGAGAGACAGATGTAAGTTAATGCTTTACGTAGCATGATTCAACCCATGATGTCTTTGAGTAGGGATGCATTCTAATGGTAGTTTGATATACTCCATAGAATCTGATATATCTCACAGAATTTGCTAGTGGAATATAAAGTCAACTCATTTTAAATACCCAGACTGGTCTTCAAAAGGAAAAGCAGAAAAGATAAGTTTCTACTTCAGGTATTAGATAAAATAAAAAATTCGTTGGTCTTTTACGGTCTAGCCAACCAGAGGACTGCTAAGTCCATTTTTACTGTTCAAGTTCAGTTTAGTTCCTAATTTGGTTTTGAAGTGAACTTACCATTGAAATGTTTGAGTTAATGTTTTGGTGCTATATTGACACAAGTTCTCTAACAATCTTAATGGCTCATGAGTTTCTTTGTCTAAACTGCTAAAGCCACAATTCAAAATGTTATAGCATAGAAGCTAAAAATCCAGGTAAATGATTAACTGACTGGTGTAGTGATCTGGTTTGATGACCTGGAAATGTGCCTTTGGATCATGGAATTGCATCTCATTTTCTGTAATTAAGGAGATTTTGGAAGTGTAGAGTACGCGGCATAATAAAAATAATAGCTACTGTGTACTGATATAAACACTGCATTTTGTACTTTATAAAACCAAACTTGTTTAATCTTTATATAAATCTTATCATATAAATGCTTTTATTGCACTAATTTTACCAAGATAAATGAAGCTTAGAAAAATAATGAATTTTCTCAAGATGACAGCTAATAATTTGGAGCTTCAGGATTTGGCCTCATCCAAGTCCAGAGTCTGCATCTAAACCATTACCTGTGCCCTGTGCTTCTATGAAAGGCAGAATAAAATCTGACAACTCATTCCCTAGTGTTACCATCAGATATTTTCCTCAAATCTTTATTTATTTATTTATTTACTTACTTACTTATTTACATTTATCACTTTTAATTATACCTGTGAATGTCCTAAATACTGATTTTTTTTTCAGTTTGCATATTTGTCTTAGATTAACTGAAAATTATCTAAATATATCTGGCTTATATTCAGACTAAACTGTGCTTGTAACCTTTACTGTTTATACATAATTATAGAAACAAAAGAAACTTAGAGATAGTCTTAATAAAACCCAGGCCCTTGACAGCCATTAACATAAATTGTATTATTTCAAGAAATGGGGAGAATTAAGAATCATGAATAAATATGTCAATTTATTTAGGTGATCTAAAAAGCTCAAATTTTTCACATAAGTCTTTAATATATTGTCATTTTTACCCCCAAGTGTTTCTATTATGCTGAAAAAATCTGACAGGAGTAGAAGAAATAGAAAGCCAATTGAGAGATTCCATGGAAACAAGTAGAAGAGTTGCTGAGGAGAGAGATGTTTGCATATTGGAAAAGACATAGACTTTGGGGCAACTTAGGCCTTGGATCAAATATCGGCTCTGCTACTCAAGAACCTTGACCTTTTGCAGGTTTCTTACACTCTCTGAGCTTTAATTTTCTCATGTATAAAAATGGAAAACTTCTTAAAAGGACTCGTGTAAAGACTTATACCAATAAATCATTGCTATTTGGTTATATTATGTACCAGTCAGTACTTATCTCAACCATAAAATGAAAAAAAAAAAAACCCTTCAAGTGTTTTTATTCCCATTTTATAGATGAGTAAACTGAGGCTCAGAGAAGTATGTTATTTGTCTAAGGTTATAGAACTTTTGAGGAAAGGAGTTGTGATCCATTTACATCTGTTGTGACTGCCAAGGTCAGGCTTTTCAACAGTTTGATAAACTGCTTCAGTGTCACGGTGAGAGTTAACATTTAACAAACTTTCTGTATGAGTCTGTGCTGAATGCTCTATGCACGTTATTTGCTTTAGCAACAATTTAATGAGATAGGCATTAGCATCCCCACGCCACAGATAAATCAATTTTGAAATAGAAAACTTCAGGCATTTGGCCAAGCTCACAGTGGTAGGTGATGGACCTGAGCTCTGAATCCAGATCAGTCTGATTTTAAAGCATTCTGCCTTCCATGACATGTATTAGGGCTAGTTTAGAGATGCCTTATTATAGGTGGTGCTGGTGGTTTTTATTGAAATTCTTTTGTTATCTTATCGATCTCTAACTCCACAAAATAGCTTGACAGAAGTTCCAGTAGAACTAAAAAGATGAGAAAACTCTTCTGGCTACTCTAAGCCAAGGCAACTTGACTCTTTAAACCCAAAGATTTTCCTTCTATAACTTTTCATGGTAGATCAACTTTAGAATTAGAATATCTAACTATGAGGAGCATAAAATGCTGAAAAAATCTGGTCAACAATTTAGTGTTTGCAAGCATGGCCTGATTGTTAGTCATTTATGCATTGTATGATTCTAGGCCCTCTTGGTGAAACCCAAAGAGAAGGTCTGATCCTTGCCTTGAAGAAACTTGCATGCAGTGTAGTTACCCTCTACCTGGGCCTCCTTCCAAAGGACTGACAATGGTATTAGAAGCGTTGTTTTCCATAGGACTGATGTGCTAAATTTACGCCGGGGACTGACTGAGGTGGGGGGCGTTTTGACACCTTAGGTTATACCAGAAAGATGATCTTCTATTCTGCTGACCCATTTCATGGTCCTTTATGGGCACCAGGGCTTTAGGAAAGAAAAACTCCACACTGTTATGTTCAGGATCACTGTCCTTATCAGGTAACTACAAAGTGGAAAATGCGTTGGACTGGGAGAGTGGAGACTTGGGTCATAGTCTCGATCTGCCTCTAACCAGCTGTGGGACCTGGGGGCAAGTCATTTACCCTCCTTGGGCCACAGTTTTGTCAGCAGCAAAATGAAGTGATAATCTGGATGGCTTCTAAGGTTATCTTCAGAACTAATGAAGAATTGGAACCTGACTTTTCTTTTGTAAGGAGGCTCTTCCTGCTACTCATGTGAGGTTGGATCCTTGTAGTAAGTTAATAGGAAAAATGTGCACATAATCTAAATCTCCTCGTTTTCCTCTCCTGCCTGAGGGGAAAAGTTATTGTTCATACCAATACTGATGTGGGGATGACTCTGCCTGAAGTTCTTAGTCACATGGACAGACTGCTTTAAAAGCAACATACATTCATCTGAATTCAAGTTTATCAGAAATTATGTTTATCCTCTTTTTTACGTAAGAGTTATTGCTTGATTGTGACAAGCAACAACTGCAAATAGAAAGTGAATTTAAAAATAGAATCAAAGTAGGAATAAGAAAGGCAAAATTACAGATGCTATTTTGTATTATCTCTCAAATGAAACTGCATTTTAGAGATGCAGTAACAAAAGCTAATTTAAAATATTACTCTGTGAGGGCAGGAAGTGTATAGAAAATAGAAAGCAGAATAAGTTATTTGGCATAGGTTTTTTCATGAGAAAGTTTTGAGTGGGAGAAACAAGAGCCATTTAACAATTTTAAAAAATGTTAAAAATAGTTGCTTTTCACAGACATTATCTTTTCATAACACAAAAGAATTATAAACACTTTGTCTTTTTGACAAATTATTTCCTAAAATGATCATTTTGATTATTAATGGCTAACAGATGAAGGTTCACTGCTGGTCAGGCTCTTTGTCATGCTACTAGACCTAGAATTCCTTCTATGAAGAATGTCCCATGCTTCATTACGACTCAGAGATTAATTTGCAGAGAGAACAGACCCAATGCAAAAGCTCACTTTATTCCTCATTGTTCCTTAACACTTGTCCTGGGTTTTGAAGATGTCTTTTTTTCAGCACAGATTATGTCTATAAGCACTACATGAGTGGACTTCAAATTAACCAGCCCACTTAATTGGGAGCATCTTAATAGTCACTGGTGATTATAGGCTTTGATAGATTCAGCAATGGATGGATTGGTCATACAATGTTAAAGTTAGTTCATATTGCCCTGGATCAGAATACATAATCAATTCAACTGACTGAGACCTTTAGAGGATCCTAGTGGGTGAGCTATATCTGATTCTGCCAATATTGTAAATGATTTGTAGAGAAGAATCAACATGCTATTTAAAAAGCCTATAGACACTGTATTGTAAGATGTCATCAATACTACTGAAATTAAGCAATAAAATAAAAAATGATTTGGAGCTTCTATAGAGGTTAAAACTGGTATTTAAGCTAAATAAAATTCACTACAGAAAGAAAACAAAAACTCCTAAAATTGTGGGTAAGAATCACAGGCATAAAGGTTTTTGTTTGGAAAATGTAAGATTAACTTCATATAAACACTATCATTTGGGAAATGGAACTGAATTAAACATAGATGCTTGATGCACCAGGATGAGAAATAGATAGATAGAGTCTTTTGGTAAGATCAATAAAAGAGAATTACATGACCATAACAAAAGTCCTTTTTACACTTCTCTGCTTTTAATTGCTGATCACAGTTAAATGAGGCATTTGCAACTGCCTTTACATTGAGAGTCTCTGTCTTCTTTGAAGATTGGTCTTTGAGACAAAATTAAGCATGGGAAATACTGCATGGAAAGAATTCTAGGTCCAATACTGTGTGTGTGTGTGTGTGTGTGTGTGGTCTAAGAGAGGGCAGCAATTCCTAAAATCCAGATCCAAAGAGAGAAGGTAAGCATTTTTTGAAATTATTTTACCCGATCAACTTAATTCAGTACAACCATGTACAGTCAATAGACATCTATCCTGAATCACATACAAGTGCAGGGATATCTTTATTATTTTAGTTAAAAACATTAATCATTTAGACTAAAAATCTCACTTCATGTGGCAGAAGACTCACTTGAATCCAAATATTTTCATAGTTATTTTGTAAGGTAGATTTAATTTCTTCCTTAAGAAATTAAACTAATGTCTAAGTCATATGTGGTTCATTATTTATTCCCTCAGTATGTCTTTTAATGATGCATATTCTATGGTTGCATCCACACATGAGAAGTTAATAGAATAACTAAAACCATTGAGACCACATGAGAAAGAGTGGAGGCTCTAAAGCCTTTCATAAATATTTATTGAGAACTCAACTCTGTATGAGGCCTGCATCCAATGCTAAGAGTGATGCAAAGATAAGTTGGATAATAATGACACTGAACTCTGTGTTAGTCAAATTATATCTGGAGAAATGTACACAGTTTTATGTTTCTTGCTTTAACTGTTTAACCTGGGGGTAAAATAACATGTTATATGAAGAAATGAAAAGGAATTAGTAATGATAAGCCTGAAAAAGAAGAGGCTTGGTGAAAATAAAGTATTAACCTCCAAACCCCATGAAGTCAGGGACCAGTTCTGTTTTATTCCCACAGTTCCTTGCATCCTAGCATAGAAAAATATTCAGTAATTATCTGTGAAATGGATTTTTGAGAAGAAATGAATTAGAGAGGAATTATATATATTTTGTGCAGCTCACAGAAACAGAGATAGGAGTAAAAATAGAAATGTTTAGCCATAGTTTCTGTTTAATATAAGGAAGAATTTCTCAACACTGGTTCATAGAGGCTGCTTGTAAAGTGTTGAGTTTATTAAAAGAATAAGTAAATGTTCTACTAAATTCTGGGTAGTTATTACAGAGGTCATTTTTGCTTTGGATGGAAGATTTAAAAAAATAATTGTTAATATTCTATAATAGCATAATTTAGTTAGATAAATTTTACATCAATTGTCTTAATGATTTATAAGAAAACATGTCTGCACATTTCTTTCATTTTTTTTTTTTTTAGTATATCTGTGAGAATAAAGCCTGATCACATACATAAAGAATCATGACTTGGGCACTTAATTTGTGTTTCAGCTGTTTTTTATTCTTAATGGTGAAAATGGTTCTTTGACAAATTTACAACAGAAATCCAGCCTTTATACCTAGCCATAAATATATGGAACTAGGATGTCTATGTGGCATGAGTAGAAATATCTCCTAAAATTTAGCTGTAGCAGACTGACTTATCCAAAACTGTGATTTATTTTTCAATTTTAACCCCAACTCTGATTTTCCACTGCTACTCTATATGGACCAACATTCAGAAAGCAAGCCAGGCATTCATGCCTTCCTGTGACGCCAGGCCAGAGCAGAGGGCCTCATGCTGCTCTCCTAGCCACTTCCAGAGCAGTAGATAAGGTTCAATGATTCCACAAGTCAACAAACAAAGGTACAATTTCCAGCTGGACCTCTAAGCGTGGTGGGTGCAAAATTAAAAAGGAAATTGGCAAACTGACCAAATTCTACTGTCCCAAATCTGGTTGGTGAAGATCAGATAAAATGGACCTTATTTTTATGACAGAAAAAAGGAAAAACCAGACCAATTAATAAACTCACCACATTTTCAAATGACAACAATTAAATGCCTGTATTTAAGTCATAAGAACTAAAAAATTTTTTCTTAAAATTGTTTTATGATTTATATCATCTAAAAATTTAAACTAGTGACCTTAATATTTTGTTTCATTGTATTTACCTTAATAACTTTAAGCACTAAGAGTTCTCAGTTCTATGCTTTGCTATTTTTCTACTTGAACTTACCTATACTGGGTAAACCCATACTGGGTTAACTGATGTATAGATTAAAACTCCCTGGCCCTAGCTTAAAATATTTCAAGTGGTCTACATTTGAAGGAACCCTCTAACACCACAGAATGATGATGATGATGATGATGATGATGATGATGACGACGACGATGATGATGATGACGATGACGACGACGACGACGATGACAACAATGATAATGACAATGACTACCACCACCACCACCACAAACATATGAGCAATTATTATGAATTAACATGCTTTTAGTGACCTTAACAAGGTTGGTTATATTCTTATTTCCTATTATTAAAATAAGATACCTGAAACATTGAGAAGAAATCTGAAACAGTAAGCAACTGACATAAGGTCACACAGCCACTAAGTGGTAGATGTAGGATTCAAATCTGCATCATCCGAATGTGGAGTCCTTGCTTTTATCTACTACCACAGTCAGAGAATGAAAACACCAAGAAGACTCTCTTCTCACTGAGAATGGAAACCATCCACACAGTTTACCATCTACCATTATTAACATGACGTTACTATTCCACTGTTTTCATCAGCATAATTTTACTTTTCCAGAAGACTCATGAACAGGAAAAAAAAAGTTGCTGCAAACTTTATTGTTCATCCTGGGAACAGAAAGACTCATTAATTCTTGGACAGAATGCACCAAATAACAGTGTACATTCTAAGACTCTTTGAAACCCTTACCTCAATATCTTCACTCTGATGTTTCTACCAATATTAAACTATTATATCATGACATTTATCCAATCCTACCTAAACGCATTACATTGAAACACCTACCTAAACCAGACTTTAGGATCTGGTTTCCCTCAGAGATGTCACTAAGTTCCTGGTGAGATGTTCTCCTTGGAAAAAAGAAGTTACTATATCAAGAACATCTCACCAGGACCTTAGTGACATCTCTGAGGGAAAAGGATAAAGTTGAAATATATATTGAGATCCTAAAGTCTGGTTTAGGTAGGTGTTTCAATGCAACGGGTTTAGGTAGGATTGGATAAGTGTCATGATGTTCACCGAGCAATTAAACAGCTTTGTCAATAGATGGTTTTGGTGGTATTTTGCAGAATTTCTGAGGCCAACATTTAATATCTTTCAAAGAAAAGTTGGCTACTTCTTCTAGAAGGCTTTCTTTGACACCCCTTCCCCAGGCCAAAAGAAAACAAAAATAGGTCTTGCTCAGATTCTGAATATACCAAATTTTTTGACCTTGTTAGAATGTTCATTATTTTTCTTGTCATTATCTAAGTTCAAGCAAAGTATTCTCAATATATAAATATTAGAGGATTCACGATGCCAATTTATATTAATGTTAAGTGTTTGCTCTTTGTTTAAATTGCTATGAGACTTCATCAAAAGCCATGCTTTGTTTGCCTAAATGAATTATTGTAGGTAGAAACAGCATAATTTGGTGGGAAAAGAGGGAGAAAAAAATAGAACATCTTTAGTCAGATGTCATCAGGAAGGTTTGAGATACAAATTAAATTGGTATGTTATGAAAATGTTAACTTTTTTCCAAAAATAATTTACTTTGTTTTGTTTTTTATATACATGATAATACAAAGAGTATTTAAAATGTGTATATATAGTTTAAAAAATAATAACAAAAGAAGCACCCATATATTTACTACCCAGGTTAAAATACACAATGTTATCAGGACATGAAATGGCCCTATTTTATGTTTTTTTTACAGTGTATTATCATGGTTTTGATATACTTTTTCAAGAATATTTCTCAAAATTAGTGGGCAATAGCTACGTCAACTTTCTTCTAGTGGCATCCTAGTCTGATTTATGGTAACTATTTTCTCTGCTTAGAAAGGGGGTTAACAATAAACCTTTCAGATAAAATATCCTAGTAAAAACCAGGAAAAGCCTTGGCAGTTTACTCGATATAGTGACTTCTTTTTTTCTCCTTTCTCCTTTAGTCCATAATGAAATTGTCCTTGAATGCTTCCCTGCTCCCATGACAATTTGGACCAGGGCCCACCCTCACACCCCTACATCATCCAGAGCCCTATCTCTGCACTATCACTTATAGACTTGTGTGGGACTGTGTGTTTGCCCACAGCCCTATCTCCAGCACCCCATAGAGCCTTGTACCTAATATGTGCACAGTGCATTTTCATTAAATCAGTGGCTACCATTACCAGTTGTCTGTCCTTTAATATTCTCATTCACGTCTTCCCTTCATCCCTTTGCTCTTCCTACTCTCATTGCCTGTGTCAGGTGTCTTCCCCCAGCACTGATCACAGTCTATTGATAGAGTATAGGATGCACAGATTGATAGCTTTGATTTGTCATGGCTTCTCTTTGCTTTATTTATTTATTTTTTGATCATTTATTTTCTGTTACAAATTTTCATTAGATAATTTTTTTTTTTCAAAAAGAAATCATGTTGTTTGCAAAAAATTAAATGGCCCAAAGATATAGAAAGAAATGTCTTTTTTCCAATTCTACTTTTCTTTAATAACCAATGATAACAGCTTAGGATATTCCAGTCTTTCATTAATGTTCTCAGAACTACATACAACTCTCTCTCTCTCCCTGTCTCCACAGCATTTCCCTCAACTTGTCATGCTTCCTTCAGAAGGAATTGTGTTATACACATTATTCCGAAGGCTTATTTTTTTTTCACTCAACAATAAGTCATGGTTTGTGGATGTAAGTCTAACTTAAATTTTTAATGGCTATTTATATTCCATAGTATAGATGTGCTAGAATATATTAAGCCATTTCTAATGTATATTCTGGTTTTGAGTTCTTTGTAATTTCAGGATCAATGCTACAGTAAAAATCCTCATGTGTGTGTCTGTAAATTTTCTATTGTTTGCCATAAAATGCCAGAGATGGCAGAAATAAGAAATATCTGGGACTTCTTTTCATTGAAGTTCTTGTATCTTACAGAACTTTTATTCAGGATAAAATAAGATCCCCAATAAGGACATGAGGCATTTCAACTAGTTTCTAAGAGGACATGAAATTTTGCTAAAAAGCAAGCTGAAATGAGACTTAAAAAAAGTTTCTAATTTCACTGTGGTACTGGGTACATCATCAAAGAAAAATAATCAAAATTAAAAAATAAATACATAAAAGCTTTCTGTTCAAGAAAAATATAAATAGAGACCTAGAATGAGTTGGATGGCAACTGTTTCTTGCTGGAAAAAAATTTGTTTTATTACAAAATAAATAAAACATTTAATGTTCCAATTCTATTTGGGAGTGATGCATGTTTTAAGGCACAATTTGTTTTGTTAGTCACAAACTCAGAACTTGAATCTTCAAGATATGGGAGG
Source organism: Eidolon dupreanum (assembly GCA_028627145.1). Lineage (NCBI taxonomy): Eukaryota > Metazoa > Chordata > Mammalia > Chiroptera > Pteropodidae > Eidolon > Eidolon dupreanum. Next base: position 21,756,004 of record CM053515.1, on the reverse strand, counting down.
AGAGATTTCAAACACTCAGATGCCTATCACAGAAAGTCTATAATTGGAGAAGAAGGAGCAGAGATAATGTATAGTGCTTACTCCATATAAGGAAAGTCCACAGGCTTGCAGAAATTGTTTGCACTCTATTCAAAATGTTTGTGTGACAGAAAGGATTCTTGTAACTAGTTTGGGAACTAAAATTTAAAGCATAATGCATGCTTATAAAAATACTTTTAATGGGAACATTTCTTTTTAGAATATTATAGAATTATATCAAACTGTTTCCCCCCATATATACACATCTACTTCACTCACAATTCATTTCTTCATTTTTCAAAGGTGAAGCCTTCTTATAAACCCCAAGCTATGCTATATAGAGTATATATACAAATATAGTTTCTCCCTATCCTGGCCTATAGTGAGGAAATGAGTGATTATAGTAAACTGTGATGAGAGTTATAATGGGAGAAGTCTCGGTGCCATGAGAGGAGGTATCTGTCCTTGACTTGGAGTCAAGAAAAACCTCTGGGCCAGTAATGTCTAATCTAGGTTGTGGGATAAGTTGTAGTTGGATGAAAATTATTTCAGGGAGAGGATACATCTTTGAAAATCAAAGAGTGATACAGAACACAAATTCATTAACACATTAAAAGACATTTGAAATGAAGAGAGCATAGTAAATAAAGGGTGATGAGAATGTGAAGGATCAGGTTCTAGTCACAGGAAGAAAGGACATTTGGGATTTTTGATTCTGCAAGATCATGCCGGCTGCAGTGTGAAGAGTAGCATAAGACCAGAGACCTGGAGAACAGTTAGGCTGTTGCCAATTCTTTAGGTAAAATAATGGCAATCTGAATTAGGGAAATGGTACTGGAGATGGGGAAAAAGAGATGGAATCAATTTCTCAAGCTTATCCTGGGAGTATCACTTATTTGGAAATAGAACAACTAATAGTACTGTACTTGATTTAATGGTAATATTTTTTTCTCAAAAAGTAAAGGAAGCAAAATTGAGTATTCTTTTGATTTAACTCTAACCAACATGGAAAAAAAGCTTGATGCTATCTATGGTGGCTGCTCCAACGGAAAGGTGTAGTGGTTTAACTGACTAACTAGACAGCCAAAAAAGCTAGCTGCGACTCAGAAGTATGATGAGAAACTGACCCAAAACACAGAATTCCCTCTGTTATTGAATAACTTTAGTTCTAGAAGTTTATTTTTTGTTCTCATGTTCTAAATAACATTATACAATTCTGTTTGCTGCTGGAGTTCAGAAATGATACACTTTTTATGTGACCTTTGTGTTTACATAAGAATGTTAATAAGTGTCATTTTGGGTATCATTTAATAAAAGGGAAATTGGCCAAATAGAGAGTTCCTAGAACAAGGCAATTATAATGATAAAAGAATGCTAAAACGTGACACTTGTTAAAATATTTTTGAGCATGGACTGTGGACAAGGCACTGTTCCAAGAGATGAAGACATAGTGGTGAAGAAGACAGACCCAATTCTGTCTTCCAAGAATCATATGGGGATAAGTTAAAGAAAGCAGGACATGGAGAAGAATGAGCATAGGATCTGGCTTCAATGAGCTGTCAAGTAGTATAGGAATTCAATAAACTTATTCTTTAAGATGTTAGAAAATAAAAATAAGGTCGATGAGTAGAATCTGGGAGAAGAGGATTCCAACTCTCTAGGAAAAACAACTTTCTAAAAATTCTGGTTGTATACTTGTGAGACAAACTGTCTGAGGTGGTGTAGTAGTGAGTTATCTCTTTAATTAACTGGATGTAGCAACTGACATGCATTATTTCACTTAAACTTCAAACCACTCTGAGATCATTGCAATTATTAATCCCATTTTACATATAAGGTAGCTGAGGTTTGGAGATCACACAGAGCACAGCAGAGAAATGATGTAACTGACTATGCTTTTGTCTACCATGAGCTCTACCACCTCCCCTTTTTGTAGAAAGGCTACACAGGTGGCTGTTAAATAATTTCTCCAAGTAAAAGGAGGATTAAACTTAGGGCTGGAAGGGTCCTCCTGAACCTTGCATTCAGGTATTCTACATATTTCTAGAATAAAAGAGACATATTAAAAAATATGTTTCAAAAGACAAAATTATAGAGACAGAACAGATTAGTGGCTGCCACAGGTTGGAGAACGCATGGTAGGTGTGTGTGGTAATAAAAGGGATCCTTGTGGTGATGGAACTGTTCTGTATCTTGACTGTAATGGTGATTGTAGATTCTACAAGAACCTACACATGTGATAAAATTGCATAGAAATACGCATGCACACAAATGCATGTAAAACAGGAGAAATGAAAATAACATTGATGGATGCCAAGTTCATGGCTGTGATATTGTATAATTATGTAAGCTGTTGTTACTGTGCTGGACTATCGAAGGGTATACGTGATCATTTTGTATAACTTCTTGCAACTGAATGTGAACCTATACTTATCTCCAAAAGTTAAAAATACATATGATCCAAGCAGGCAGAAATGACTATGTGAACACTGGCTCTGGTCCTTCCCCTGTAAGGAAAACTTGGAGTCACTGCAAAACACTCTCCCTCTATATACCGAGGACCAAAATGACTTAAGACATTTACCTCTAAGTTTCTGGAGACATTAATAATTCTACTTACTGCTTTTATTAAAACTTCTTCACATCATTTATGAAAGTGTCCTCTGGAAAAAAATGCATGCCGAGGGGATAACAAAAGGTTCAGTATTTAATGTTAGTTAGTTCATAAAAATATTGAAGATAATGGAACTAAGAAGGAAAAATCTGCATGACCAAACTACAAAATTAGATCCTTTCAGTATTTTATAAATACAGAATTTGGGTGGTAGCTGAAATATTATCTCCAAATAAGACTGACTGAGAAATCCAAATTTCCAAACAGTGTCTACAGGCATACTACCTTCTTATTTTAACCCTCTGATTATAAAAGTAACACAACTACATTATTTTTAAGTCTAAAAATCACCTATAATGCCACTACTCAAATATACGTATCAATGTTTCTTCAGTCCTTGTTCTTAATCAGGACACTTAATTATAAATAGCAGACACTCATTAAGACATAGCATGCCTCAGGTATAACCAGATCCAGGGGCTCAAATGGTGTACTTAAGACTCATTCTCAGGCTTTCTGACTTTTGGCTGTTTGCTTTTGTGTTGGTTCCATTCCCAGGCAGGTTTCTTCCTCTTGGTGGCAAAAGTGGCTGCAGCATGTCCAAGGTTCCATCTCACACTTAGGCACTGTTAGACGGAAAAAGAACTCCTCCTTCCTCGTGGCTCTAATAAAGTTCTCGAGACTGGATCTAAGTAACTGGACTTGGCTGAGAGGCTATTTCTGAACCAATCACCAACCAAATAGTAACACTGTGCTCATTTTCCAGGTCTGGGTTGCGGATGTGAAGTCAGGGCAAGTAGTGAGGGTACAAGATCAGAGAGCTTTACAAATATAATTCTATTACATTATATATTCGTAATCACTAAATCACCTGTCACTAAATCACCGCAAATCAACAGGTTTCTCCTGTTTTCTAGTCTTTTGCTCTAACTCCATGGTGGTAAGGGTATCATCTTAAACATGAAGAAAAAGTGCAAATGAATTTAAACCACTATTGTAAAGCTAATGTCCATACAGTACAACAAATCATTATAGTTGTGGGGATAACATAGCTTCTCATATGCTGAGACTGAGAATCAGAGTTGGCTACTAGTTCTGAGAGTACATAAGACTAACAAAAAGGGATAGTGAAAAAGACCATAAATAAGAGAATATCACTGTGCAGCTCAATGTTTTATAAACTTTGAGTTATGATTTATTTGTGGGCCATGAAAGCAATTTTGAGAGTTATGACAAATTTAAGAAAAAGAAATAGAGTAGCAAACATGAATGTGCAGCAGATTTGGTGAAGTTAAGGACTGTTTCATAGAACTTTGATTAAGTTTATGTGTGAGCACGCATATGTGTGGACGTGCTCTGCTAAAATATATTTAACAATAGGTTGAGTTAACTGAAATCACTATTATGATTGGCATAACTGTAGCTGGTATCTAAAATGTTAAAAAGGAAAGTCCATTTAATATATTCTGCACTGACTGTGAGTCACTACTGAACCAGTACTTCTCAACGTTCAAATCCCACACAGCCTGAGAGGGTCAATGGGTTGCATTGTGCTGGGATCATCTGGTTTAGATCAGAACAATTCTTACCGGGCTTGGAATAAAACTCACAGATCTACCTACATGTGCCTTCAATACTATTTTTGCTAAATGTTCTTGGTAAATATTGGAGTCTCCAAGGAACAGTGGTCAAGGTTTGTCACCTTTTCTTTAAAATAAACACCTCTTTGTTTCTCAGTGAGGACTGGTATCAACAAAACTGAAAAATTCCAAAAAATTTCAAACTGGTTGAACTGCCTTATCAATTTTTTTTTTTTTGATGCTCTGATCATTTCTTTTAGTGACTCGTTGACTTTTTTTACACAGAAACATATAGTTCTCACGGAAGCTGAATAGTTTGAACTGTCTAAAAGCATGTGCTATATGGGATTAAACTCCCAGTGCATCCCCGTCCACCTGCTTTAACCTCCCCTTTCTCAAGGTACCCACGTCTGCCCTCACTGGGTGGGAGTTCCTGTGAGGATGATAGTTGTGCTAAGGAAGGGGCCTCCAATCAGACCCAGTCCTATCACTTTCCTAACCTGAGAATCTACATAATAAAATAGAGACTAAGAAAATAACAATAATAATAATAATAATAATAAAATAAAAGCACTTCCTGTCTACCTGATCAATACATGAGGCAGTGGTAACTCCTTGGAAGCCTCTCATAATAATCATTTCTCTTTCTCATTCTAAAAATAAAAATCTATTTCTTCAATGAGTTGTAAACTTCCATATAAGCAAGCTTATTATTCTACCTTACAACTAGATTCCCACTTGTAGATTGCCTTCCCTTCCCCACCCGGAAATTCTATACCAGCCACTCTCATATTTCTTCAGGATCCCAGTGACTCAGAGTTGAACCAAATTTGCCTTTTCTTAATGTCTGGCACCCTTCAAAATATCTTACAGGTAATAAATGAAGTTAAAATGGATCAACATTTCTTCTACCATCCTTTCAAGAACAATTTCAAAATCTTTATTCCAAGACTTTCAAAGGCCAGGCCTATAATGCCAAATACAAGATGTTCTCCATTTTGAAGTCCTTCAAACTCCATAAGACTAAATCTGATTTCTTATCTGTCCTCTAGCACAACTATTTCTCCTGCTGACTTTCCTGTGTCTGTTAGGACCCACTATTTTTCCAGATACCAAGACTTAAAACTTCAAGATCATTTTGGATTGCTTATTTGGTCTTCACCTTCCATAACCAATCTGTTACAAAAGTTTATATCATTCAGCCATGTCTAAATCTTCCTTGCTGAGCTCTTAATCTACTTATTCTGTCCAAGAAGATATCTGAGAATGTCTCCTAATAGACTAGTTTTCTATTTCTAGCTTAAATTAAATCTTAAACATAATATGAGCTCATTGGGAAGAGCTATTAGTTTTATAATTATCTATTATTTTCTTAACAGAAAATAACTATCCCAATCATTAAATACCCATTTCAACATTAAAAAAGAATATATATATATATATATATATATATATATATATATATATATATATATATATATTACTGTGTAGGACTATATTACTTCATTTCATATTTAAGTTCCTTCTACAAGGGCATACTAGATAAAAGTAGAACACAACCCCAAATTTCCATTCTATTTTTTTCCTAATTCTGCTTTAAATGAGCCACTTTTCATTTCCCTTTTCTACAACTGGGGAAACAACAAGTATACATTTTAAGCCAGTGAGGGCAAATAGGTTTCAATTTCCTTATCAGCTGAGATTGCAAATTGCTACCTGGAAAGCTGTCAGAACAGATTGTGGGTCACGGCCAGGTTCTGCCAGGAAGAATGCTGTGGTCGATTAGTGAGGTCCACTGTGGGCATGAGGAGAGATGATGATTTCCATGTCACCTGGATTGCAGCAAGAATCAAGGTCAAACTTAAAGTAGACAGAAGAGATCACCACCTACATGATATCATGTAAATGGTGGCACAAAAGTTGCTACTTTGCCATCCTTTTACAATACGAAAATTCCAGGAAGCAATTCATGAAGAATTTGTGAGGACTTTCACTATCGAATTTAAAAAAAAAAAAAAAAAAACAAAAAAACTTTTACTATTCAACTACAACTATTTCTCTGTTCCTGGGAGAGATATGGGCTTAAGATATCATCAGCAAATTTCTAGGAAGGGACTAATCTATTGGATTGCTTTTCAACCTTGAGTGTGAATAAAAGAAATGATCCTTTGTGTTGAAACATGGGAAAAAGTTATTAGAAGGAGAAAGTGAGAACCAGGAGGATAAAACTATAAATGGACAGAGAGAAATTGAAAGAGAAATGGTGACAAAAAAATGTTTTTGCCTTCTTAAAATATAACACCCTCTCCTTAACCCCAAGTGCCAGAAAAAAAAAATTAAAAGAGTAATCCTCAAAAATAAAAGTAAAATAAAAAAGTCAAACTAAACAAAGGAAAAAGAAAACCTGATAAGATTTATCCCTATTATTCTTCACAAGGCTCCAACCACCCCTTGCCCTCTATCCCCTGATAGGGCAGCTGTAGGTGCATCCAAGGAGCACAGACTTGAATTCTATTCCAGATAGAAATGGCTTAACATCTGCTCAAAGGAAAACAGAAATTTAGGTCCTGTAGCTTGAGGTGGTGACAGCAACGACAGGGCACGGTATATCTCAGCTCTGCTCTGAACTGTACACAGGGATCTCATCTAGTCATTGCCCACTCCGGGGGTATTGCTCTTATTATGTTTGATTTACAGATGAACTTCAGTAGGCTGCTTAGAGTCACATAACGAGGAAATGATGGCAGAATTTGCACCCAAGTCTGTCTTAGGCCAAAGTTTATTCCCTTCTTCCTGTCCTCTCCCAGCTCCTAGCAGGGTAATTGTCCACGTCAGCCCGAGGCTCAGACAAGACTTACAAATGCAAGACATATGAAAGGGAGTTAAAACTTCACAGCATGAAAAGCAATTTTCTCATTGTTTATACTTAAATGGGACCCTCTGAACTAAAATTCTCTCATTTCCGCACTTTGTGTGGACGTATAAGTTCTTCCAAAATGGGATTCACATGACATTTACATAGCAACATTAACTCTGAGTCTCTTAGTGGGAAAAATCCTGTAAACTAATGCTGATATTCACGTTGACATAGGATAACATGGACAAACCAAAGAAAATGCTTTCTTGTTTGTATACCTTATATAAACAGATGTTTAAAACTTGAGTTCGCCTACACGTACATGTGTTTTTCTACATTTACCAAGCATACAAGATCTAATTAAACTGAAATTCCATGCAAAGTCTTCTAAAAGCCCTAGTTTATTCATCTAGTATAAACACTATGAATGAATAAAATGCAGTGTATTAAACAATTTAAATATAGAGTCATGGTTCCTTAAATTCAAGAAATACAGTATTCCATTTGTGCCAAGTGACCAAAAGTGACTAAAGTTTTTTTAATTGGAAAAGCAATTAATACAAAAAGCATATTATATAAAAACATCCATTTGTCCTCACCTCAGAATTAACTAATATTAACATTTAGCCATATGTACTTCTAAAATTATTTTTAAAAAAGAAAAAATAAAGCAATCTGAAGAAAGCTGAAGTATGCTGTACTCCTGCCCAGACCTAATCCCTCTCTGCTTTTCTCCCTCCCCAGAGACAGCTGCTCTTCGGAACTTTATGAATACCCTTCTAATCCATGTTTTTGTATTCTACTAGGTAGCCAGAAACCAAATATTGTATTACTGTTTGTGATTTTAAATTTTACAAAAATGGCCTTTTCTATATTGTGCATTCTGCTATTTGCATTTTTTAACTGAATGTGGCATCTATCCAACTTAATACATAAAGATCTTAAGTTAACTGCTCCATACTTTTCCTTTTTTTAACTTATCAGAGTTTATCCGCTTCTTTGCCAGTGACGTTCAGTGCTCCCCCGTCCCTATTTTTTCTATTACGGACTTGACTTCCTGTGTACCAGTACATGTTTTTCTAGGCTATATATCTAGGAGTGAAATTGCTGGTTTGTAAGTGTTTACATTCTCAACTTAGATAATTGCCAAATTGCTCTCCCAAGTGATTGTATCGTTTTACACACCCCACCAGCAGTGTACTGGAGTTCCCATTTCTGATAGGCTTAAAAAGACTACAAATTGTCTGATTTTTGATTCAGGAGTCCTATTTTAATTTCTTATTTTGCCAGCCTTTATGTTGGTATGGATTATATCACAGAAGCTGTTGGCAGGCATTTTTATTATTATTAACACACAGCACAAGATAAGTAGCACTGACATCTTAAAGTCACATTTGTAGCGATGACATACTAAATGCATTTGGTTATGAGGCAGTATAATAGAACAAAGCAAGCATTTCTATTTGTAGAGCTTTACTGAATCAAGCAATCACTAGACCATAAGCACAAGCTTGGAAAAGTATAATTGTTGCTTTACATTAGTTCCCTTTACTTGCAATATCAACCAACCACTTACTTTTTATCTGTGCTTGGCACAGCGCTGACATTGACTTATTCTCTTTTACTTGTATTCAGTCTTTGCTTGGTAGGGAGGCTAAGCAACTGTTTCATCTAACCACTCCTGAAGGATTGTATTAATGTTGTAGTAGTTTCTACATAATACAGTCCTGCAAAATTTTTTAATATAAAGGTAAAATGTCAAGCCCAAAGAAAGCAAGAGACGGTAAAAGGATGAGATAGGAACAGGTACATGATAAGATGAACCTTCCCTCTTTAAATGTAACATTTGAAATCGATATTTTCCATTACATCTGATTGTGGTGATGAAATATATAAGATCTCAGCAGAAAATATCTGAGTGGCTGATCCATAAAAATGTATTTCTGTGGGTTGATATTGATTCTATGTTTCCTTCTCCTTTTAGACATATGAATGAGAATACAAATTTATAAAAAGGGGAAGAAACAACTAAGTAGCACTTATAGGTGCCATTCAAAAGACAAATGCAAAGCTTAGAAGCTTAAGAAAAGAAAAAGAAATATAATGTTTGCTTCCTACCTTTTTCCTCTTTGTGGGAGTAAAAATGATGGTAAGCCAACAATAACAACAACAAAAGACACAAAAATGTATGCATAACCAAAATTAGAGCGTCAGGGGCCACTGGAGAACATCCAATCTAATACTTTCATTTTACAGCTGGAAAAGCTGAGACATTAAAATAACTTGTCAAAGGCGCACTTTACACTTCATTACTCTGACTTTTCTTGTTTTCTCCATGGAAGGGAAGTCACTGCTCCTTTCATAATGAAATGTCTGAACTTGGTTGGCTTCAATTACCTGATCTTTGGAGCTTTACACTGAAACTCACTCATCAATGTGTGTCATTAAATTTTCCTCTGAAATAGCATTAATGGCAGAGGAATGTAAGCATTCACTAGGAGAACTTTTCAAATCTATTTTGAAAATCCACATGAATTTTGCACTTCATTTCATAATAAAACTGTGCTTGTTTTGATTTAAAAACACTGCAAACCTTTGAGTAAAAGATTTTACCCCAGGAAAACGTGCCATGTCTGTCCCATTCTTTTATTGAACAAATATTTATTGAGAACCATTTATCTGATGAGAAAACAACAAAGGTCACTGCTCTTTTTGGCATTTATAGTATAATCACAAAATACATAATTATAAGTAATTATACAAAGAAGAGGAACGTGTTATGGTGTATTTAGAAAGGAGAAATAAATCGGCCCAAAGTTTAGGAAAAGTGAGTTTAAGGTAAAAATTGAGTAGGAGGTAGTTTTGAATACTACCTGGCTTATAGTCATTAAATTAAGAGAATCACAAAACAGTTTTTCACCTTGGTCTTCGAAATAATGCTTTTATAATGCATTGAGCTTTTATTTTTTCCACATATCATTTTAATTCAAATAGAAATTATATTGTTTAAGTTATTAGTTGTTCTGGATTTTTGGCACATTTTCCTCCCCACCAGCATATTAGTTGGTTAAGTGTGAGCTCAATAATCTTAGTGTATGCAAATGTTGAGAGGGGTCCTGGATTCTAAGATGGGAAGAGAAATAATCCAGAAGAAAAAATTTCAGGGATGCCCTTGAGAAATTGAACTTAATTGCCTAAGCATAAAACTCAAACCTCTGGAATACTGACCTCTGGTTCTAATCTTGAAAGGCTCTGCTTTTTTACCTTCTCTGTAAAATGGGAATTGCACAATAAACTAGTAATTAATTTTCTTTGGTACATATTTTGCATAACTCATTTGTCTTCAGCTTCTTATATAGTTAAGAAGACCAAGCTTTCAACTAATGGCAAAGATTGTTTGTTTGCTAAAGGTCCTAGATTTTCATTATTTATAAGAAAATGAATTAAGAATGATGAATAAACATGGGTGACAATTAGTTGATTCTGTGTTGGGTCCTCACATGGAACCAGATGGTCAAGTGATGCATGTAAATAGATAATTTATTTCATTTGGAAATCTGAAAGTTGAATAAAGAATTCGATATTTGTTATTAAAGTGTATTTACCAATGTGCTCTAATTTGATACATTGTTAAAATAAATGCAAAGTAAAGTTAAGGGGCTTAAATTATTTTGGTCAGTTGGGAATAAATTCAATAGCTTCTCCAGGATTTGCAGCCTACAATTTCACTACTATGGACTGAATGTTTGTGTCCCTTCCCAAAATCATATGGTGATGCCCTAACTTCCAAAGTGATGGTACTTTGAGGCCAGCCCTTTAGTAGGTGATTAGGTTTAGATAAAGTCATGAGAGTGGGCCCTCATCATGGAATTAATGTCCTTATAAAAAGAGACAGAGCTCCTCTTTTTATAGGAACCCCCCACCCTTGCTCTCTCTCTTTACCCCAGTTGAGTACACAGTGAGAAGGCAGCCATCTGTAAACCATCTCCAAGAAGAGGTCCCTTATCAGGAAGGAATTTGCTGGCACCTTGATCTGGAATTCCCTAGCATACAGAAATGGAAGAAAATAAATTTCTGTCATTTTAAGCCACCTGGTCTATGGCATTTTGTTATATCAGCCTGAGTTAACACCACCTTAATTATTTTTTCTTTTCTTTTAAAAATTACATTAAAATTAATCATTATAATTAGCAAAAATTGATTTGATTTGGCTTTGGAACCAAAGGCAATCTTAAATGCATGTTCCTGATGATTAGCTCTTTCACTTCTAGGAATCTATCCTACAAGAATAATTATATATGTATCAAAAATATGTATAAAAATGTTTGCTTAGGCATGGTTTGGAACATTAAAAGTAGTTAACATTAATTAAAAACTTACTGTAGGTCAGGAATTGCTCTAATGATTTATGGGTTCTACCTATTTAAACCATATTCAAACCTATGAGGTAGGTGTAATTATTATTCCTATTTTACAGGGAGGAAACTAAGGCTCAGAGAGGTTAAGTAACTTGCCTAAGGTCACACAATCAGTAAGTAGGAGAAAGATCTAAATGCTCATCCACATGAAAAGGCTCAACATTTGGGGTTGATACAAACTAGGCAACTATGACATCATAGTTAAAAAGAATAAGGTAACACCATTTAGGTTGAGCAATCTCCAAGACATCATTGTAAAAAAAAAAAAAAAAAAGCAAGTATATTCTTATCTATAAGATAGATAAATGTGTGCACAAGCATACATGTGCAAGTAAAAGTATATAAAGAAAGAAAGAAAGATGTTCTCTAAACCTCTAACAGTAATTACTTAACCTCCAGGGATGGAGGAGATAAAAGGGAGATTTTCATGCTTTGTTCTCCTTGCTTCTGAATTAAATTTTTTTGTATGGAAATGCATTTCTATTTCATGTATAGTAAAAATTTAGAAAATAATTTTAATGTTTGCATTCCTACAAGGAAAAATTCTCAGTTGGTGATCTCGAAACTTAAAAAATTCTGGAAGTCAACCTGTATAAAAATCCGGAAATGTGGAGATCTAAGCATTCCTGCCTAAGGTTACTCATTATTCACACCTGTGCTGGGCACGAATGGTTTTATTTTGTCTGGTTTTATTTTAGTTTAATTTAGTTTTTGAATCATGTCACATGGCTTGGAAATGTCTCTAAAATTTGTGAAGAGAAATACTCAAATGCTAATGCCTTTGCCCCTAAAGCAAGTGTCTGCAGTGGAATGTCACTTATCTTCAAGCCAGCCTGAACTGGTTCCTTCCTGAGTTCACCTTGAAATAGCAGCACTTCACAACTACCTTTGGATTCATTGGGAAAGGAGCCTGCTGCCATATTCCAGCATGGTCCTGTAACGCTAAGGTTCTGAATTGTAGCCTGGCCTTGGCTAAGAACTGGCCATACTGCCATGTAACAAGGATGAGAAGCGACTGTGGCATTGAGAGGGTTGCTGATTACACATAGGGTCACCCTGGTCCACAGAGACCAGAGTCTTGGTGAGGAGTGGAACCAGATGCTCATTCCTGCCCTTTCATCATCACCTGGTTTCATCAGCAAGGCAGTGGAGTACACAAGAATCACCTAGGGAGCTGTGTATAAAACACATTCCTGAACACCATTCTCTAGAATTTTAATTCAATAAGTCTTGGGTGGAGCCCAGGATTCTGCATTATTTATAGGCTTCCATAATGTTGTAGATAGAATAATGCCCCCCCACACACACACACATACACACACAAAATAGATTTCCACATCCTAATCCTTGGAATTTGTGAATATATTACCTTACATAGCAAAGGGACTTTGCAGAAGTGACTAAATTAAGAATCTTGAGATGGGGAGTTATCCTGGACCTGACATAACCACAGGGTCCTTAAATGTGGATGAGAGAAGCAGAAGAGTCAGGATAAACATGATACTATGAGAAAGAGTTGACCAGCCATTGCTATCTTTGAAGATGCAAGGGGGTGACAAGCCAAGGAATGCAGGCAGTCTCTAGAAAATGGAATAGACAAGAAAATAGATACTTCTCTAGAGCCTCCAGAAAGGAAGGCCTGCTGACAGTTTTAACCTAGTGAGACTCAGTTAAGACTTCTGACCCCTAAATAAGATAATAAACTTATGTTGTTTTAAGCCATTACATTTGTCGTAATTTGTTACAGCAGCAACAGGGAATGAATACACGTAAAATTATGATAAAAGTCTTTTGTCCTCTTCACTCTCTATACTCATTCTCGTAATTTCTTCCACTCTCATAAGTACCATCTTTATGCCCAAGATCCCTAAATTTAAATTCTGCCAAACCTCTCTCTTGAATTCCAGACTCATACATCTAACTGCCTGGGCCACTTCTCCAGTTGGAAGCCTAATAGACATCTTAAGCTTGACCTGTCCAAAACTCAACCACGAATGCACCCCTTCCTCCCTCCAAAATCTACTCTGTGCATAGGCTTCCCCATCTCAGCTAAAGGCATCTTAGTTCCAGTGTTTCAGGAAAAAAACCATAGCATCATCCTTTATGTCTTATTTCTCCTTTTCTCTTGTATCCCACTTTTAATTGCATAGCTCTGAATTGTATTGATAAGATAAGACAAGACTGAGAGTCTAATCATTTTTAATCACCCATCCACCACCCTAGCTGAGTCATCAGCAACAGCCTCTTCTCTGGTTAACCTGATTCCATCTTGCCCTTCACATACTATTCTCAACTCAGTAACCAGACTCATACACTGAAACATATCTCACCTCTTTGCTCAAATCCACCATTAGCTCCTTTTCATCTATGAGCCTGCAAGTCCTAAATAATCTGCCTCCACCTCCATATCACCTCCTTGATCTCCTCTCCTACTCCCACTTTGCTCTTTGTCTCAGTCACGCTGCTCCTGCCTTAGGACTGTCCTCCCTCCCCAGAATGCTCTTTCTGCAGATATCTGTACCTGTCATTTCCTGTGTTCAAATGCCATTTTCTCAATAAAGCCTATTCCAATTACCCTACTGAGGGGCAGCCCTCACCCCATGCCCCTGGCACTCTTAATTCTTAATTCTCTTTTTAGCTCTTCCTAATAAACACTATTGTTTATTCATTTATTATGTCTATCCTTTATTACCTCTCCCTACTAGAATGTAGACTCCTCAAAGGCAGGAGTTGTGTCTGTTTGGTTTGCTGTTATACCTCATGCTCCTATTACATTTTCCATAAGGGGCTAAATAAAAAGTTGTTAAATTTGTTGAAATAAAACTTTTTGAGAAACAGAAATAAGCATTTCTTGCAAGATGTATTTATCACATCAGCATGACGGCATTAGAATAAATTTCATATTAACTTATATTATTAAATATCAGAATTGTATTCTTTGAATAATTTGTGACTTTGGGATCACAAAGTCTCAGCCTCTTGTACAAGATAATCTTTCCTGCTAAAAGGTCAACTTATTTTGATAGTTTAATGAAGCATTTTAATGTGTGGCCCACATGGAGCTCTCTCAGGGATTGTCATTAGAACATTTTGTTCCCTGGACCCTGAAACTAAGTTGTGAATATGGAGAAATAAGTGGAGCTTTATTTTTTTACTTTTTTTGGAGAAACTGTAATGGTCTAGAGTTTTACATTGTTTGTACTTCCACCCACTGAAAGGAACCAAGTGCAAAGTAATTACTGAACATATAACATTTCTAGGCTTATGCCTAAAGTTGAAGAAAAATGTCTAATTGAGAGAAACTTTCCAGAAAATAGTGTCGTGCATTTTGGAGGTCAGTAATATTGCATTTAAAATATGTAATTTAATCTGTATCTCAATCAACAGAATAAGCAAATCATTAACATTTGTCAGTTGGCTTTTCTTTTCTAAGTAGTCTAGCTTGATTTTCTTTGATTGAGTGTACTAGCAAGTTAAAGACAAAACCTACACTTTGCTTGCTCAATAGAGCTGATTCTTCCTGGGATGTTTTAGAAAGTGGCAATTACTGAATAGTGGGAATATTCTTCAGAAAGGGTGATTTTACCTTTGCTACCTTGCATTCAAGCTTTGCAAAACTACAGCTGTTACATACATTTATTGTGGTCAGTCTTACCTCAGCATCTTACACATTTCATTCCTCTTCTTTTTATCTTTTGAGTCTGAGCTCAAGAGCCAATGTCCTTTGCCTTCATAATTTAATCTCACAGCTTCCTTACAATCCCATGTTGTAATCATCTCAACCTTTACCATTCTATGTTGTAATCCTATTATAATCAAGTTTCCTTGGCTGTTCTCTACTAGACCATATCTTTCCTCTCTGTGTTTGTTTCTACCAAGGTATGTGGCACATAGTTCTAAGTGGGCACTTGATAGAAAATCCTTTAATTGATCAATGGATAGATGGAAGGAAGTTGAGCATCATTGGGAGTTGGGCCATCAACAGGTGGAGAAATTTTTACAGAGCCTGATACCTGAACATCAGGTAAGAGAGAACTACTGTGATCCCTGTGGAGCATTTGCCTTAGACAGTAGTATTACAAGAAAGTGTCCTCTTAGAGAGGAATTAGGTAGCCCCCACCAACACCCCTACCTCTCCATATTGTATGCCAGGCACTATATCTATACCATTTCACTCCACTCTATCAATCCTCTGTATGAGGCCAATGTTCAGAGAGGCAAAGCAATGTTCTCTAGGTCACACAGCTACCAAATGACAGAATTTGTCCTTGGGTTTTCTGCCTCCAACCCAGAATCCTTCTATAACATTGCACTACTTCCAAAAAAATCAAAGGAATCACCAAAGTCTTAGCTATAAAAGAGCATGATTTTAATCACCAGATAAAATAGAAGTTTTCTACTACACAAAAGAAACAAGAGTGGTATGGTTGCAATCACATTAGAAGGCCCAGACTATGGTAACTGCAAAGACCATCGCTTCATTTAACTAGCAACAACTCCAGCTTGCCCACAGAAAGACTCCTTGGTTTGGGGGAAAGTATTTTTTTAGCCTAAGAAGGAATTATGAGACTCCCTTTTCCCCTTAACAACTTCATCACAATTTTTTTGCAACCATGTAAAAGAGAGCCATCCAGGAAAATAAAGATATAACTTTTTTTAAATGAACCCTTTCTGTTTGGCTGGCACTGAGTGCTTCACAGGTACCTCACTCAAACCTCCTAACACCTCAGTGAAGTAAATTCTTTATTTTATGAGTGAAGAAACTAAGGGTAAGTTCATTTGCCTAAGGTCACACAGATAGTGAAAACCAGCTCCTGGGTCTGAATAGTCTCACCTGGCCCTGAAGTGCATTCTTTTAAACTGCTTCACTCATTCCCCTACCTTGAAGTGGGCAGCTAAACACAACCACCACCACTGAGCGATACTTTCAGGTAGCTAGTATATTTAGAACAGTGTCTATTAATCATTATATAATACCTCTTTCGCTGGCTCTTCAGAAAAAAACTTTAAGAAGTGGATGTAGGCTGTGTTGAATGTACAGTGGGTTTTGTTTTGTATACTTTAGCAAGATAAAAAAAGTCTCAGCCTGTGGCATGTATCTCTCCTGCAAGTGAGAACTGCTCCTCTAGGGGAAGCCATCTTTCAAGAAGAGAAACACTTAAAAATAAATCAATCCCCAAAGGACAATCAATTGACCTAGGGGTTAGACAAGGAGCAGTAGACCATTTCCCACTTGGTGTTCTGGATTAATGATTTCCTACCTCTCTGGGCACTCAATGCTCTGTCTAGAATGGCCTGAATAAACTGATGAGTTCAGTCCCTAATCCCGACAGAAGCATTCATTGTTCTCTCTCTCCATTTACTCAACCAGAATATACTGAGAACACGCTATGTGTCAGGTCCCATATTGGGTGCTTAACAGAAATGAAAACAAAGCCCTTTAGACCCTGCTTGTGTGAAGCTTGCAGTGAGAGTTTCTATTATTAATCAAAGGATCACACTGACAGATGTATATTAACAAATTGTGATGCAGAACTCTAATAAAAAAGAGCCAGGATGACATGACACCATGTAGGAATGTAAATGGGCCTACGCTGGGGTAAGGCAAGGCTTCACTGAGGAAGCAATGCTTGAGCTGAGATCTGAATGTGGTGGAGGTGAGACTACTCCATGCAGAAAAGATGGCACGTGCGAAGGCCACACAGCAGCAGCCAGCATATGCACGTAGGAAATACACGATACGAGATGGGAGGGAGTTGGGCCATGTGGGTAGGACTTACAGTCCTCATCTAGGACTCTGGTTACTGTCCCCAAAACCCAGCATAGGTCTTGATTTGTCACAGAGGTCCAGGAGGGATAACATGTACATGCCCTTATTCTGAGGCCCTCTGGGACCTCTTGTCTAAGATGACGGTTATCTCTGAGTTTTAGGGAGGGGGCCCTAGAGAAGTTCTCTTTCTATTTGATTTTGTTCTCTCTCTCTCTCTCTCTCTCTTTCTCTCTCTCTCTCTCTCTTTCTCTCTCTCTCTCTCTCCCTCCCTCCCTCCCTCCCTCCCTCTCTTTCTATATATATATATATATATAAAATCTTTTTGGGGCCTAAAGGCAGAGATTTATTTTTTAAAACCACATTCATCAAAGCACTTGGGATTCTAGAAGTAAGACCAGACAACAATAATAAAAGTAAAAACTAATGCTTACTGGGCTTTATTAAATTCTGACTAGGTATCGTGCTGAGCATTTTATATAAATTATCTTATTGAATCTGTTCAAAAAACTTGTAATATAGGAACCCTCAAGGCAAAGGGGGTCTAGGATTTCGAAAACTTGAACTGTGGCCAGTGGAAACTAACACAAGCGAATTTACATTGTGGGCATCTGAGAAGAGCCTTTAAACCATCTGAGCAGTTACTGCAGGAATATCAAGCAGTGGTTGGCTGTTAATTATGCATGTGGAAAGGGCTTTCTGAAGCTGTTAGGAACATCCACCCACAGGCCTTTCTCTTTTTGATGTCAGGGGCAAATTCTATCCTACTCAGGGTGAGTGTGCAACTACACATCAGAGATAATAATAATGCTCGGTGTTTGTACAGAACAGGTTGTTTCCAAATGGCTTTGCATTCAATGGCAAGGTCATCTCCAGGGCCTTCCTCTCCTGGGCAGCATGATTTGCCGCCTCCCTACTATTAGTCAGGCCTCTTGATTCTGGCAGTGGGAGAAAGGGATTTGATTGGCTTACATAACTGAAAAGCTCAGGGGTAGTCAGGCTCCTTCCTGGCTCATCCTGTTCCCAGCTCATTGTCTAGTGTCATCCATAACTCTCCTCCTCCCTCTCTGTGCTCCAGCAGAACTGAACCTCTCCCAGGTCTTTCAATTAGAGTTACTGCACCTGCCTTCCAATCAGCAAAGATGTTCCTTATGCTTCTCTCTCCAAGTTGACTGATTTGTATTAATTTCTTCCTCCGGCCCTTATTCTCAAAAATAAAATTATTGAGCACCTAGAGGGGTGGCTAGTCTCTAAAAATGACTCCCCAATGAACCATACTTCCTCATGGTCATAACTTTGTGCGGTCCTCTCCTTTGCTGAGTCAGGGTTGGCCCTGGGACTCACTTTAATGAAAAGTAATATGAAGCAACCATGGCTCCATTCCAGAGTCTTGCTTAGGCCTAAAAGACATGGCGACTTCCACTTTTACAGTTTTGGGATATCTTAGCTGTCATGTAAAGTCCAGCTACCCTGCTGGAGAAATCACATGGAGAGGCCACATGGAGTAAGAGAGGCCCTGGAACTGACCAGACGGAGAGACCCAGTGGTCCCAGCCATCCCTGCCAAGGTACCGGGCATCTGAGTGAGCCACCTTCAAATGAGCCATTCCTGTCCTTTTGAGCCCCGATATGACTGCAGCCCAAGCCAATAGCATGTGGAGCAGAATAATCCTCAGTGAGATCCCACCAATCCATAGAATTATGAAAAATAATAAATTTTTATAATTTTACATTATTAATGCAATCAGAGAGCCAGATGGTGTATGGCTTTTTAGGCTTTTATGTGATTTTGATGGAAAACCATTGGAAAGATGTGAGCAGAGAAATAAATTATCTGGCTTATGTTTAGATATAAACTATATTTACCTATGCTGAGAATAGGTTGAAGAACAAGAGTATGTAAGCCATTTAGAATTCATGGCAATAATCTAGGGAAGAGGTGATAGTAGCTTGGCTCAGGTAGTAGTTAAGGTAGTGTGAGAAATGAGTGGATTCTGTTATATATTAAAAGTAAACAAGACAAGATTTTCTGATGAATTTGATAAGGATTATGAGATAAAGAGAAGAGTTAAGAATGACTTTTGGCATAAGTAGCTAGAATGATGAGGTTGTCATTTACTGAATCAAGAGGACTAGAGACTAAGGTTTGGGGTACATAAAACACTCAATATATGATCAGTACACTACCTCTACCCGAACCTCAACAATTCAATTGATGATATTTCTAGCACAGGTAAAGCACGGCTCAAACATCTTCATTCTTCCCTACTAGAAGCTCTTTTCCAGCTTTTAAGAATTAGATAATTTAATTTTATCTCTTCTTTCTCAGCCATTTGTCAACCTGACTTTCTCTCCTTCAAATTTATCATGCTGCCTTTGTTTGGCAATCCACCTCATCTCTTCGCAGTCAGGTTTGCTTTTTTTTTCTTTACCTGGATCTCTTACCTTTAACCTAAAGAGATTCTACTTGGCTTTAAAAGTCCACCGTAGTTCCCATCCAATCCATTGAAATTTCTCTGATTATATCATTTTATCACATAGATAAAAGGTTCATAAATTATAACTATTTGTAATATTCCGTCTCAAAGTATGAAGATTCCTGTTTGTTGGGTTAGGACCAGGGGTTTCCTTTAATTGGCAGAGCGAGACACAAAACTGTGAAATCCAGAGCAGTGATAGAGGAGATAGAAACAGTTGAGAGAGTATACATGAGAGTGGAAAAAATAATTTTTTTTTTTTTAGGGCAGAGGATAGAATGAGATGAAGAAAGAGAGAGACTAGAATAGCCATCATGTTTGTGAGAGCAATTAGAACTGAGAGGATAGAAAAAGAAGATTCTTTAAAAAGTGTCAATGTTTAAGAACGTGCTCCTCCTTTTTTTTTAAATTGGAGATACTGAGTAAAGCTTGAATTATTTTTATTTGTGGGTTTTTTTTTTCTGTAGGTTAGTTGTCTCTTTAAATAAAATTCTGTGATTAGCCTAACCATGTGGAGTCCTAGTTTTAATATTGTCAAGTGGTCAGGGTAAGTCTCAGTAAGGAGGTGACATTAGAGCAAAATTTAAGAGGCAAGAATGTAGCCATCCAGTAGACATCTAGGGGAAGAGCATTCTGGAGGTGGGTCAAGGCCTGTACGAAGACCCTGAGCATGCCAGTGTGTTTACAAAGCAGCAAGGAGGGCAGAGACCAGTGGAGTGCCTGAGCATGAACACGGAGTAAAGAAGTTATAGATGAGTTAGAGAAATAATGGGGCCAGATCATGTAGGGTACCATAGGCATTTGTAAAGACTTTGGCTTTTAATCCAAATGGGGAGCCCTCATGATTTTGAGAAGAGGGGTGACATGGTCTGATTTACATTCTTAGAGCACCACTCTGATGAACTGAGAATAGACCATGGAGGTGGGGACAAGGCAGAAAACAGAAAGATCAGTTAATAGACTATTGCAGTAACCCATTAATCTGGCTGATAATTCCTTAGGCCTTAATGATAAGAGTTAAAATAATGAAAAGCGTTCAGCTTCTAGATGAAATTTTAAGGTAAACACAACAGGATTTTGAGAGTCTGGTAGAAAGAATGTGATCGATGACAACTCCATGGGTTTTGGTCCTAGTAACTAGAAGCTTGTATTTACTATTAACTAAGAGGAGGAGGGGCCAGTGGGACAAGGTTTTGTTGTGGGTGATGAGGCTCACAGTGGGGAGATTAGGATTTGGTTATGACTAAAATCCATGCCAGATTTGAGAACTCTAGATCTCTTAATGAAGATTGGTAATAGGTTGCTGGATATACAAACCTGGGGTTCAGGAGAGAGGTCTAGGTGGAGTGGAGATGCAAGTTTGGGAGTAATTGGCATAGAATTGCTATTAAAGCCATGAGCCACCAAAAGTGAGTGTAGATAAAGAAGGAAAACAAGATCAAAAAGTTGAGTACTCCAATGGGAAGAGGTCAGATTTAAGAAGAAGAAGTAGCATGCCATATATTTCCCTTCTACATCTTCAAAGAATTTAGCAGGACTAGATGCTACTTGTTGAGAATTTGATACAGTACAGATGAGTTCTCCAACAGCTAGACAGAATAGCTACAGATTTCAAATGACTGCCAAAGGGTTCTGAGACCAATTCCAATATGTGTTTGTAAGGGGCTGACTTCCTCATACCACTAAGCAGTTCTCAGACACTAGCTGGGTATCATCCAATTGAACTCAATTCTGACACTACCTGGAGAATAGCATCAGATCCTACAGGTTAAGGGCTCAGTTCCACAAGACTGTCAAGTTCCCATGACTCCCTCTTTCCATTTGATTAGTTTGCTAGAGCAGCTCATAGAAGAGAAGCATTTTACTTACCAGATTACTGGTTTATAATAAAAACTTGTAATTCAAGAACAGCTAGATGGAAGAGATGCATAGGGCAAGGTACAAGGAAAGGGTGCAAAGCTTTCATGCCCTTTCCTGGCATGCCACGCTTCCCAAATCTCCACATATTCAACCTGAAAGCTCTCTGAACCCAGTCCTTTGGAGTTTTTATAACAACTTCATAATACAGGCTTGAGTGCTTAAATCACTGGCTGTTGACAATTGGCTCAATCTCCAACTCCTCTTCTCTCCAGAGGTTAGGGTATAGGTGGGAAAATTCCAGCCCACTAACCACCTGGTGGGCTCTGTTGGCAGCAAGCTCCCATCCTTAGGTGTGGTCCAAAAGTGGCCTGGTTAACATAACAAAGGACACCTTTATGGCTCTAATCACAGGAAATTCCAAAAGTTTTAGGAGCTCTGTGCCAGAAAAAAGATGGAGAGAGAGAGAGAAAGAGAAAGAGAGAGAGAGAGAGAGAGAGAGAGAGAGAGAGAGAGAGAGAGAGAGAGAGAGAAAGTGTGTGTGTGTGTGTGTGTGTGTGTGTGTGTGTGTACACATCACACCTGCTTCTTTCTTTCTTTATCGACTATCTCCACACCTTTCTGGCTGCACCTTAACAAAGAGATTATTCATTCCAGAGGCAGGTATAGCTGACACTGATTTCATACTCCTCTTGAACATGTACTTTCTAATATAAAAATATCATTCCTCCTATTCTTCTTCTTATTGTTCTCATTGGTCATGGTTAAACTTGAGAGAAATTCAAAGTAGTTCCACCTGACAAAAGATTTAGTAACCTATTCTAAAGCATTCCACTTGATTCTTCCACTGGAGGAAAAAAAAAAGTAATGTGCAAAATAATAATTCTAGTTATGCTTAAATGAGCACATCCCCTGTGCCCAGTACCATTATTTCATTTGATCCTTTCCTCTACCAAATGAAGTAGGCAATGTTAGAATAGGACTAGACCTCAGAATTATCCAAGGGAAAATGACCTACCTAATATCACAATAAACACTTAAGAATGGGCTAAGGTTATTTTGTATCCATGATTTGTAGGCAAACATAATCAGGGCAGAAGAGTCAATTGGGAAGATATATAAAATTTTCATGAAATGGTAAAAGCAAGCTTCATACTTTGCAGAATCTTCTCACTGTGGGAGAAAAATCTTTGGCAATTTTTATGACCTCATGGAGAGCCGAAGACTTAAGAAATCAATATCTCCAATTGTCTCATCTCCTGTTTTATGTAATCTGTCCATAATTTCCTATTTCTTTTTCCATAACGTTTACAACCTTTTCTATAAAGTTTGTTGGTGTTTGTCCATCAATCCCATCACTGTCTTGTGACAATCATACAATTTCAATTCCTCTATGAGAAAACAGAGGTTTGCAGTGCATTAAAAACTTGCCTGAGATCACACAGGTAGTTAAGTAGTAGAGCAAGTATTGACGAAGGTCTGCATGCTTCCAGACACCAAGCTCTGGATCTCTGCTTCATATTCTTCCTCTAAAAATGAGCATACTTGTAGATCTCTTGGAATTCTCGTTTCTGTCAGTCAGTAACCAAATGAACAGAAGAGCCACATGGAGCCATTTCCACCCTCTAGACACAGTGAGGTCTCACCGTTCTTCTCAAAGATGCCCACAAAGATGAATACGAGTAAAGGACTCATGAGTAAGGAAACTACAGCTACTGTTGGGGAAACAAGACATAGGTGTTGGTATGTCTGAGAGCTGAGATTCTACAAGTTGTTAAATGTGGGAAAAAAGATTAAAGTAGAGTGAGAGGGGCATTTCCTTCCTCCAGAACAAGGAACATAGGCAAAGGCAGGAAGAATGTGTGGTAAAGTCAAAGAAGACAATGATTTCCTATTAATAGGTTGTCCTCAGAGAAGAAGGCATGATTAACCCCTTCTTAAGTGAGGGCTTTGATGCAAATGATAAACTTAGAGGAACAATGTTATATATAGCTGAGATATTGAGGCCATAGACCACAGGACCTTGAATATCAGATTGAAGAGTATGGACTTCACCAGGCAGGTGATGGGCATCACTAAGAGACAAAGCATTTGAGTGATATGATCAGTACTGCCCTATAACCAGTAGAATGGATCTGGGTTGAGAGAGAGAAGGTGAGCAGGAAGACCAATCAGAAAACTGTTTCAGTAGACATGAAGTTATATACTGTTGGGATAAAAATTTGCATAGTAGGTAGTTGGAAAATGTCTGCTGAGGAAAGGAAGCACCTTTATGCCTAAAAGTATAAATGTCCCAAACTGAATATATTCTAAGAAGATTATCTGATGCTCTACAAAGTAGATTATAATGCTATTTAATTTGAAAGCCTTATGATTATAACTTTTCTCTATGCCAGACATATAGTAAAATCCGGTCCGTTTTCCTTTACTTCAGAATCATGTGGAACACATCACTGGTCCTTTAGGTTGTCACTGAAATCTTACTCTGCAGGTCTCAGTGTTTCCTCTGAGGTTTAATATCCTTGTTGTAAGTTAATATCAAGTGCCTCCATACAATTTACACTAATTGGAGTTTGTCTTCAACATGAATCAATGTTCAGAATGCTCCTTATATTGCCTGCACCACAAATTGAAATTAACATGTTGTTGGAGATAATTTTTATTTACAGAGTGCTGACGTTAAGTTTCTCTAATTTAAAATGGGGTAGAAAAATTCACAGGGTAGGAAATTTAATCAATCATCTAGTTCTCTTTATGTCAAATTACTTAAAAACATTGAATGTATTTTCACTGAAAAAAAAAGGAAAGGGAAAGAAAGGATAAAAGAAGAAAAATGATATTTATTTGGAAAGGAAGAGAAGAAAAATGTAAACAAGGACTGATGCTTTTAGAACCCTCAGATTTATTATTTCCCATTATTGGCTTTGTATTGACTAATTTCAAACAGCTATCTTCCTGCCTATAGTACGAGGATGGTGCATTTGTAACATAGCAACGTATTTTTAGAAATAGACAGGCCTCCCACCATAGGGAGAGACCAAATGTGCCCTTATTGAAGACCATTTTTTCAGCTACTTTAATGAGAATGACTGAAAAGATTGACTGCTTTGGAAATAGAATTCTGGAAGTTTAGGACATAGTAAATAAAATGTTTCAAAATTAAGAATTTTCACTGAGTATATCAAGAGGAAATAATATGTGTAGATTTGTTGAGAGACCTATATAAAAGAAAACTCAAATTTGTTATGCCTTAAAATATTTCTTTCTAAGCAGAATATTTTATTTTACATTAAATACTGGCATTCATAGTTAGATTTACCTTACTGACCAATGAGATCAAACCATTGGACATATACATATTGTTCCTAAATTTAGTGCTCAATTTAGGGCAATATTTTAGTGAATACTTGGCTTTCACTCAAAACAGATCCAATTCCATAGAGTAGTTAAGATAACCTCATATTTCAAGGTTTTTCTTAACTCTTAGAAACATATGAACACACTTATAATAACAGTCCCTCTTCTGAATCTAAACCAATTGAAATATGTCTATATAGATAATTATTAAATAGAATTATTTGAGAGGCCTAAGCCAGAAGCCTGGGAGTCATCTCTCACTCCTGAACCTTAACATGCCCTTGGTCATAAGGCCCATTTATTTGACTTCTGTGGTAGACAATACTGATTGTCTACCCAAGAGCTGTTTCACACCTTCCTTCTTTCTTGATGAGAAAATTCCATCTTTGTTCAAGTACAGAGTGACCATGTGCTTCAGGAGAGACTGGGTGATCTAAGTCTAAGCAATCAGTCTTTCCATTCCCCTTGCAAATAACTGGTTCAGAAATGGGTGAGTCATGAAGTTCCGGGCAATTGCATGAGGAGACTTCTACCAATAAGGAACATGTGGAGTTAAATAGTTCCTTCTTCCCAGTCCTGCCAGAGTGATTATTCTAACACATAGCAATCTATGTTGCTTCCCTAAATTCTAAACTTCACATGCAGTTCTCTGTACCAGGGCCTCAGCCTCATATCCTGATATTCCTCTGAGTGCACTGTGTCATATTTATGGAACTGTCCATGATATCCCAAATGTACCATGTAGCATACCCAAGGCACCTTTATGCCTGTTTATTTTCTCTGCTGAAATGGCCCTCCCCATCATTAATTCATCCTGGCAAACATTCATCCTAACTATGACCATTCTCTCCCTATTAGAATTACTCATTGCTCCTTTCATGCTATATTATATACTGTGCACCCACTATTATAATGATCAAAATGCATTGCAAAAACTTTTCTATTTGTCTTTGACTTCCTGAGGAAGACATTAAGTTTATCATTGCATTCCTAGAATCTATTATAGACCTTAGCTAGACATTCAATATACAAATATTGAAGGAAGGGAAGAGAAGGAAGGGGATCCATGTGTGAAAGCTTACATAAAGAGAAAACTGGTTTGAGCATCTGAATGTACTGTATAGGCTGTTTTCCATGTTATGAAATAATAATAGTAGCAGCAATATCAATATCAACAGTTAACACTTATTGATTTGATAAGCACAATGCTAAACATTTTATAATATTTATGTCATTTAAAATTCATGACAAATCAATGAAGAAGATACTAATATTATCATCCTCATGTTATAGACAAAGAAACTGAGGCTTAAAGATATTCTTGTTTTCAAAGTAAGGTATTGCAGAACCAGGATTCAAACCGAGGTCTGACTCCAGTACTTTAAACATCTGTAAATAAGTTATTCTTCTATTTGTTTTACACACATGTTGTCATAGCAAAGAGAGGGAAAATCTGAGCCTGGGGCCTTTGGCTGGTATTTGTTATGGACTATCTCCCTTAAAATCTCCCTTGGAGAGAACTGGAATTTCTGAAGGATCAGTCACTGAGAAGTAGTTTCACAAACCATACATTTCTTCTGGTTCTAAACATGAAATCCTCTTTTGAACCCGACAGTTCACCAGAGGCAGCTAAACTAATAACCTCATGAGTCGAATTACCTATGCTACCTACCATCCGGGTAACTAATAATGAGTGCAGGTGAACAAGATGAATGACATGCAGGGCTGGCTAATCACAATTCACAGCTAGAACTTTACTTTAAAAGGATCCCAGCAGTTTTGAAAGACTTCTCCAGAAAGACACATCAGAAAGAATTCAACTTCCTTAGAGTAGACTGGACCATTGCCCCTCCACGAGGACTTCCCCAAAACCTTAGGCTTCTAATTAACCTTCTACTTGAACCCTAACCTGAGACAGAGCTTAAAGTTCTATTTTCTCCACAACAAATGGTGAGCCCTCCTCTGAGACTCTGGAACTCTTCATTCATCAATTGAGTTGAGTTGCTGCTACATACAGGTGCTGTGCAGATATTATGTAGAATTAATGCAGGCTTGGTCCCTATATACCTAAGTTGCTGCAGTCTAAAATATATTTGTATATTTAAAAGTTGCCAACAGTTCTCACTCATCAGACATGAAAATACCTATGGAACTCACTTTGCAGGCTACCATAGGGGGAACTGAAGATAATCCAATTTCATGGCTACTGTAAAAAAACAAAGAAAAATAAAACAAAACAAAACAAAAACCTGTAAGGTCATTACTGCCCTGAATACAGATGCTTCAAACCGAGATACTGACTCATCTGATTACTGAGGTAAGTTGAGTCTATTATAGAAATGTATACTTACATTGTTAAAGAAATGTGTGAATTTCTCATATGTATAGATTTTGATTAGTCTGTCCCTGATAATTTTTATTTACCCTCAGGAAATGCGAGGGTTAAAAAGTTAACCAGAAAAAAAATATATGAGAACTTTATGAGAACTTTATAATTCTGTGGGAATTTAGAGGCAAACCAGCTTCTAGTTGGTGGGATCAATTATAGAATAATTCACAGAGAAGTTGACATTTGAGCAAGATGAGGTTTTTGACAGGTAGAGAAAAATCATGTGAGTAAAAGCACGGCAATATGCAGGCATGCATGTTCAGGTAATAAATACTATAAGAGGTCTGCTTTGAAATGAGTGTTATATCCCTAAAAAGAAGGTGAGCAAATTTCTTTTAGGAAATATTGGGTCAGTAATCATTCACCACGTCTAAAAATGCTGCCCATTCCACAAGTCAGCTGTGGACGAGAAGCTAGCTGAAGTGGTCAGGTACTTGGGTTTTTTACTTAGCAGTATCTGCCTCTTTTCTGGATCAGCATTCCACAGAACTTGCTTAAGATTTATAATTTCATGTTATTCTCACACTATTGTCACTGTTTATGAAATTCCTCCAAACTCCAGCTATTCAATGTCTCTCTGATTTTAAAAATTCCCTCTTTATCCTCATTCTTCAAACAGAACCACAGTTTATATCTCTCTCAATGGATACAATGGGATACAATTTGAATACAATGGTACCGAGAGGGTCTTAACAAGAACAGGTTAAAGTCAAGAATCCTTTTATATGCTTCTTGAGTAATAAGATCTTTTAAAAAATGCTACTTCACTCCTATTAGCCATTTTTTACTAGTCATTTTCTTTCTGTTAAAAGAGTCAATGTTTCTCCCGTTGAAGTGGGTATTTGCTGCTTTGAGGCCACTCAGCAATCCCTTCCCTGTTCCTAAAAATATTTCAATTTCTGTTGGGAATTTAACTCTTTTCCATTGGGTGTTATTATGATGAAAGAGTAAATCTACAGGCTTACCACCAACAATGAACCCCAAATAAGTCCCTAGAAGCCATCGCTCATGGATTCTGACTCTCATTACTTTGGCTCAGCCAAGAGACAGGTAACCAGAGACCAGATAATCAGACACTCTCTTCCCAAACCGCTGGTGGTGGCCCCCTACCCAGAGTGCTATTTCTTTTTAGAAGACCATCCCTTTACTTTCTACTTCCTTCTCATTTCCAAATGCAAATCTCCAACTTCCCATCAATAGTTGCTTTGTTTTGTTTTGTTTCTTAAGCATGCTTAAGGCCTTTGCACTTGCTCTTCCCTCTAAAATTCTTGCCCCCCCCCAAATCTTTGAAAATACATGTATTAAATAGAAATATTTTTCATTTTCTTAGGCAGTTATCTAGGAATATTCAAAGGAGTTATTGGAAGCACCAGAACAATTTCAAAGGTGATGTAATACCATTCAAAATATTAAATTATAACATTGAATTTTCTGAAAACTGGGAATATCATATACTCAGTTCTCTAGATGTTATTTTCCTGAACCAAAGTCAATAAAATACATATGTGTGTGTGTGTGTGTGTGTGTGTGTGTGTGTGTGTGAGTATAGTAATGTTTTCAAGAGCTAAATTATTTTTCTTGACATATATTATACTTTTTTTTTAACCTAGTCAAGGTTCCATCCCACTGAACAACATGCATAATACACACAGGCTTTTCTATCACTATGTCTTAGCTGTGCTGTTTGCTTTATCCCCAAAATCTTTACCTCCCTCTTCTTTCCCTCTCTTTTCTACATATATATTTCTAGATTAATAACCACTTTTTCCACAAATCTCTCATGACCAGCCACTCAGAGACATTTTCTTACTGAGTTCCCAATGTACTTTATGTATACTCTTTCTATAGGACTTAATACAAAGTAGGAAGTTCTATTGTAAGTACATTTTATGTACCCTACTAGATTATAAGCTTCTCACTAAGGGGTCAGAGTAGGGGTCTTTGTTTTGCATCACTGAAATGCCTGACATCCAAATATTTATTGAGTACTCTTCTATGCAAGACATTATTCTAGGTGTTTCAATTACAAAAGTAAATTAAGTAATGCTAGCTACTGTCATAACCCACATGTGAAACAAGGATGATCTGGGGAAGATAACAGTTAACGTTCTTATCTTTTAAAAATGATCTAGAAGTTACAATCAATCAAGTAGAAAAATACACATACAACAAATTAAACAAGAGAAATATTGAGAGAAAATAAGGTTGGAGGAATCATGTATAAGAAAATAAATTCTCTAGAAGAGAAGGAGGTTTGGGTAGGCTTCACAGAGGAAGCACAGTAGTTTGCACATAATAATTCAGTATATATTGTAGAAGAAAAAGATATGCATGGATGTATTGAACAAACTGTCTTATGCTGAGTTTTGTGTTGGAGGAGAGACCAGTGCCTTGGATAATGCACAGTCAAGAACAACTCTCTCCAAGTTTACATTTTGAATTTGAAATGCACTACATGATTTACACACCTGATTATTTCTGCCATTTACTTCCCAGAAATCAAGTCTAATACATGTGAAACAGACCAAGAAGGAAAGCCATTCTGGAGCTAAAATCTACCATAGATGATTCATTTAGTAGCTTATTGGGAATTAGCTACATTTAGCTATAAAAGAATATAGAAAATTCGGCTATAAAAAACTCTTGGAACATTGGTACTGGAAAGTGGAGCCATGCGGGCTACCTCTTTGACTCTGTTCCCCATGAAGACCGTGACTTGCCTTGCACCTGCAGGTGGGCAGTGATGAAGAAGTGCACTTTCTTTTGAGAATCCAGCTGTTTACTAGGAAGCCAGTGGATCTAAGGCAGGAGCTCTTTAACCTGAAATGCCAAATGCATTTTTTTGCTAGTTAGATCTGGATCTACTCCTACCATGGTGAGGGTACCATGTTTATTTCCAACTGATCAATAGTGACACCTGCTGGCTCAGGAAGAGAGAGGCTTGTTTGTCTAAACTGACTAAATTAACTATGGGGAATTGTGGATATAGCCATCAATCCTCAACACCAAAATGAAACAACTTCAAGACCAAGCTGATTATGTGGACATTCTCAAGATGATGACAAAAATGAATCCATATTGGGATGTAGACATGGTGGTCATGGAGAAACATGGCCCTAGGCTTGTGTAACCCTTGGAGAAAAGGCAAAGATAACCTACTCTACCTGGCTCTCCTTGCCTCACTCCTGGATTAGGAAAGCACTTTCCAATCCTTGTTTTGGCTTTTAGTCTCATTTTGCTCCAATTCATCCTACCAAAGAAACGAGAATAATCTGTTACATCAGGGGTCCCCAACTCCTGGGCTGCAGACTGGTACTGGTCAGTGGCCTGTTAGGAACTGGGCCACATAGCAGGAGGTGAACAGTAAACCAAGCGAGCGAAGCTTCATCTGTATTTGCAGCCACTCGCCAGAGCTACCATCACCACCTCAGCTCCACCTCAGATCATCAAGCATTAGATTCTCAGGGGAACACCAGTCCCTGGTGCCAAAAAGGTTGGGAACTGCTGTGTTACATCACACTCATATTCCAAAACCTGAACGTGATTTATGAGGGGAAAAGGAGGGAGCTATGTGGTATACAGTCTCACTATAACACCCACTGAGATTCAGAAGCAGAACCTGAGCTCATGACCAGGTTATTCTCTGACAGGCAAAGATGCAAGTGCTAATGGTCTGAGCTGACATGTTTCACAAGTATAGTGGCTGTGGGGTGGTGGGGCAGGTCTTGTGGGCTAGGATTCTCTCTCAGGCCCTCCAGCCCTTTGTTTCTGTTTTGCTCTCAACTTTAGTTGCTGCTTCGAGTGCCTCCTAACTGCTGGATCTCCAAGACTATGCAGATTCCCTTCACTGCCACAGCTCTGCCTCCTCGGTCCATTATTCCCAAGAAGGGGAAGCCTGTGCTCTGATATTACTCTTGATGACTCCTCCTAGTTTCCATTCCATTTGGTACCTGCTCTTAGTTAGTCATCCTAGGAAAATGATGATATCAAAGTTAAGTTAAGTAAATCTCTTTTTTCAGTAATAACATTTTGGCAGAGTATATACTTAGCCCAAAGTAATGTATCTTCAATGATCTAATGAGCATTGTGCCAAAGAGCAAGAAAGAGATATCTGGGGTGGGTAGGGGGGAAACTTTCCAGATACATTGTAAATAAATACATACAAACAATAATAAGTCATTGTTAATATTTATTAGATACTCACATGCATGAGATGTAGTACTATACATTTGACTTTTCCTACCTTATAGAAGCATTATGACAATCTAATAAGTAGGAATCATTATACCTAGTTTACAGATAAGGATATAAATGTTCAGAAAATATAAATAATTTGTCCAAAATCACACAGCAAATACATTGTGAATCTGGGATTCCAATATAGGGTATTTCTAATTCAAAACCCACACACTTAACCAGTTATGCTCTGTTATGTTATGTGCCCAGATCATCAATGATATCTAACTGCTTAGACTAAGGGAACAAAGGTATAGGCTCCACAAGTAACAGTCCAAAGGAACAATTTTACAAAAAGAACCATGTAAACTGTGAAGCTCTGTATACCTACTAATTATTATTTTAACAGGAAGAACATGGTATAAAGTTTTAGCTTTTCTATAGTTCTATAGGCAATATGGAGTGAAAGAGAAGTTCAGCATGACAGGAAGCTGAGACCAGATCATCCCAACAAACATAATGAGTCCTTCATTTTGTAGCCATGCTTTCACATAAACATAGAGTAGCCAGGCTGGATTTTCCTAAACTATATCTGCCCTATTGCTCCTCTTGCAATCACTCAACCTCATTCATTG
Organism: Eidolon dupreanum; assembly: GCA_028627145.1. Lineage (NCBI taxonomy): Eukaryota > Metazoa > Chordata > Mammalia > Chiroptera > Pteropodidae > Eidolon > Eidolon dupreanum. The sequence goes on along the minus strand of CM053515.1, from coordinate 21,723,860 downwards.
AGCATTGGATGTCACCAGCATTGCCTTAATATATATAGTACCATAGAACTTTTATAAGACAAAAACCAAAATATTGACTATGTAAATCATTTACCTGCTTCAAATATCAAAATGATATAAAAAGGTATACATGAAGGACTTCATTCCTATACCATCCTCATTCCCCCTGTTCCTTTTACCCCTACCATTTTATTAATAGACAACCATTTCATTAATAGTTTTTTATTTATACTTCCAGTGCCACTTTATGCAAGCACAAGAAAATATAAATATATATTCTTATTTTCCCACTTGTATAGAACAAAAGATATCACATACACTGTTCTTCAAACTCATTTTTTTTTTTCACTTAAACTTACCCTAGAGATTTCCCTATCTATCACCTATCTACTGCATAGTATTCCAAATTCTTTTTACTTTTAAGCTATCTGGGCAACATACCAAAAATAACAAAAGGCTAGTATTTATTTCTAAGTGTGAGGAGTGATAACATAAATATGAGAGGACTTCAGAGAAAGGAGAGATCACAGATGGGATGGGCATCAATAAGCTATCTTGGGGAGTTAGGATGAGAAGGGGCACCAGGCCTTTAAAAGTCAACTAAACTATCACACAGAAAGGCAGGTGAATTCCTTACCCATGCCAATGAAACACTTTTTACATTTTCACGGTTAGCTTCCTCCAGTCTCCATTTAGATTCAAGCCAAGAAGCACAAACATTGTGTTAATTGGTACATTTTCCTGTAGAAACTAATTATAGCCCGATGCTGTCAAAACAAGGCAAATTGTTAATGATACTTTATCTAACAAAACAGAAATAAAACTATTTTGCCACAAAGGAGGATGCTGAGATTATATTGCAAAGCCATTTTAATAACAATGATAAAAACAAAGAAGACTGCTGGAGAGGACCCAATCTGGTTCCTCCATGCTCATCTGGCTTTGTGGGGTCGGGAAAAATGGGAGGTGTGAGGGAGGGAACATATTCCCTTGACTTAGGCTTCAACATTCCAGATTAATGTACTAAAAATGACAGTGTCTGTAGCATGTAGGATACTTGGGACTCCTGACTATTTTCGCAGATGTACACACAGACATTCTTTAAGTTGTTTGGAAGCATTCATTCATTTAACAAATGTTCACCGAGAATCTCTAATGTGCCAGGCACTGTTCTAGGTGTGGGGAACACAGCAGGTGATAAAACGGAATGAATAATAAAGCAAAGCAGAACAAAACAAAACAAAATAAAATAACAAAAACCCTGTCCCATGCTACTGACATTCCATTGTACAAGATAGGCAATAAATAAGACAAATAAGCAAAATAGATGTATGTCGGAAGACAATAAGCTCCATATAGAAATAGAAAGTAGAGGAGTTGAAAAAGGAGTGTGGAGTTCAATTTAAAATAGAAGAGCTGGAATGGGACTCACAGAGAGGATGGCATTTGAGCAAAAACCCAATGGAGGTAAGGGATTAAACTCTGTTGGTTTCTAGAAAAGGAGAAAAATAGAGTAAGGCCAAAGCTGGCATTCATCCATGAAGTTTTGTAAGGTCAAATGGCTGTTAAAATACTGAAATATGTCTGCATTGTTTGGTATAACCACTTTCCCAGGCAGAAGATGACTAAAGGATGAATTCCCACAGCAGAGGGCAGCCAGGACTCAGCTCCAGCCCTCTGGCCAGCATGGACTCTGGCCGGTTCATACCTGAGCATGGTAGTTAAATATTTGAGTATCACCTCTGGACCAAAGAAACAGCAAGTACAGATGATCTGAGGCAGAGCACCTAGGTGTCTGAAACAAGGACGCAGGAAGCCAGATGGCTGGAATAGAGAGAATAAAGGAGAGGAGGAGTGGAGTGTGGAGGAAAGAGCAGATGCCGTAGTCTGGAAGGCCGCTGGAAGAACCGTGGTTTTTGCTCTGAGATAGGAAGCCATTGGAGGGTTTTGAACAGGGGAGTGACATCATCTTCAGCTCTGGAATGGTTGGTCTGGCTGTTGTGTTGAGAATATACTTAGGACATGCAGGTGGAAACAGAGTTGAGTTGGGGAGGCTGTTGTGTTTATCCAGGCACAGCATTATAGTGGCTATTTTCATTTCTCAGTGCTGCCATAACAAATTACTACAAACTTGGTGACTTAAAACAACAGAAATTTATTCTCTCAGAGTTCTGGAGGCTACATTTCTGATGTCAAGGTGTCAGCAGAACCATGCTTCTTCTGAAGGCTTCAGAGAAGAAGCTTTCCTTCCCTCTTTCAGCTTTTGGTAGCTCCACCTGTCTCTTGGCTTGTGGCAGCGTCACTCTAATCTCTGCCTCCATTTTCACATGGCCATCCTCTTCCTGTATATCTCTTTGTGTCTCTGTACCCAAATCTTCCTCTTCTTTCTCTTATAAAGAAACCAGTATGAGATTTAGGGCCCACCCTAAACTTGTATGACCTCATCTTAATTTGATGATCTCTGCAAAGGCCTCGCCTAATAAGGTCATATTCACAGGTACTGGGTTAAGATTTAAAAATATCTTTTCAACCCATTCTAGTAGCTTAGACCAGGGCAGAAGCAGTGGGTGTGGGAAGATGCATTCTGACACTCAATATATTTTGAAGACAAAACTAATAAGATTCTCTGAAATTTTGGAGATATGGGATAAGACAGGAAAAGAGAAGTCAAATTTGATTTCAAAGTTTTTGTTCTGGGCGCCTGGAAAGATAAAGTTGCTATCAACTGGGATAGAGAAGAGTGAAGCTGCAGGGATGAGGGTGGGAGTGGGCAAGTTTAGTGTAGAAATCAGGATTTCAGTTTTGAATATGATGAAATGTCTATGAGACATCAAAGTAAAAGATGAATAGGTAGTTAGATTCTGTCTCCTAGTTTCTATATTTTCCTTATAACTTACTCACTGTGAGACACGTTAGGTTAATAAATGTTGGACATATATATAACTGAGTAAATCAATGACTATATGTAGAAAAAAACACAGTTAAAATGAGATTTTTTTAAATATTAGGATAAATATGGTACTTATTAAGAGCAGAAACTAACACTTGTATACTCTTTCCCATTAGCAAATTGCTTTTCACCTGCCTTATTTTAACTATTCCTTAAATAAGTGGTCTATAAATGCTATACCTATACCTATCCTATTGTAAGCAGAGAACTAGAGAGGTTAAACCACTTAATGAAGCCCATCCAGAAAGGAAAGGAAGAATGGGACTTCAACTCTGCCCTCTGATCCCAAATCCCAAAACCTTTTCACTACACAGAGTTCTCAAGGATGTACATTCTAATCGGGAGAGATTAGTGGACCTATTCCTACTGATACTTAGAAATTCTTATGCCATACTCAGTATCAGAAAATTAGCTCAGGTTGTTGCAAATAGTATTCAGGTCACACTTTCTAAACTGCCAATCTCATTCCATTTGAAAAAGGTGACAAAGTTTGAAAGTAACTTTCCTAAATATAGATATTTCACATCTTTGCTGTAAAAATGATAGATACTCTGTGCTTCTACTCTGACATTCAGTAAAACAGTGCTGGTTTGAAGGAAATACCTATCTACAACAAAGAAATGCCTCCCTTTACTCTGAGCACATACAGCAGTGGGGAGATTGATAAATTTGCATTTTTAGTTCCACATCCCTCACCATCCCTTTGCAAAACTATAGTGAGTCACAGTTTCTCTAAGTCACAGATGATGTGGCAAAAGTAAAATGAAGGTTTGATACTTATTGGTCTCAAGACAGCACACACAGCATGATGGTTTGGATTGCACATGAGCTCTGAAGTCAGACAGAATTGGGGTTCAAATCCCAAGTCTACCACATACTACCTATGTTAGCTTGGGCACTCATCATCTTTACGCCTCTATTTTCTCACTCCTAGAATGGAAATAATGCCTACTTTACAGCACTGATGTGTGGATAAATGAGACAGTGTACAAAAAACACTTAATACAGTGCCTGGCATACCATAAGAGGTCAATCCAGCTGACAACTACTATTATCATTAGAATATTGTGCATTCTTGCCCTTCAGAAAATGTGTGGTGCCAATAATATAGGTGGAAGCCAGATAATGCAGTTGAAAGAGTATAAAAATCAAAGCCATGTTGCCTCATTTCTCTAATTCACTAACTTGTCTGTGACCTATACTTTACTGTTGTCATGATTTACTGATCTTTAAAATGGGCAACAAAGTACTTCCTGCTTCCTTTATAAACACTCAGGATAATTAAAAATTACTATATATTCACATGCCTTCTTTCCCTAATACTATCAATTACCCCTTCCCTTTACGTCATTAGTTAGATTTAGGTCTCTTAAAAAATCTTTTATCTTTATTAGAAAAAAATAAATATGGAAGTCAGTTAAGTGTTAAATGCAGCAAATTATGGCATCAGAAAAACAGGCAAAGCTGCTTCCAGTAACAAAACTTACTTACAATTAAGAACTGCTTAAGAAAGCACAGGCTATTTCCAGCAACATGCAAATATAGATGCCCTTATGTCACCTTAGTTTTCCTGCATGAACAATACTGTTGCTAAGAAAAAAAAAAAAAAAGACATTTTCTAGACTGATTGGGAAGCAGAGAGAGAATGCCATAGGTAATAGATACATGTAGGCTGAAATCTGATTCCAGAACTGTATTGTTTGCTTAGTTTTAAGTTGAGAATCCAGGGCATGGGTTTCCCAACAATGGGTAACTACAAAGGAATATGGGTGCTCCTCTCCATTACTTAAGCAAGTCAAGTACAGTCTTTTGGCTCCTTCTGACATGATCTGCTACTCAGAATTAGTTTTATTCTTATTACACTGCTTTGGAGTTGGTCTTGAATAAATATTTGTTGGGTGAGCAAGTGGAAATAATCCAGTTCATTTGAGTTCTATGCTTTATTGGAATCTCCAATAAAGCATGACCATGATCTGCCTTCCATTACATGGACTGTTTTCTACCCAGCAAGCAAGGCTTATTCATCTTGGAATCCCAAATACCTTGCAGGTAGTAGGAACACAATCCATAGTCAGTTTTGTTAGATCAAATGGCTTTTTAAATCCTTTAGTATGACCCTAAGGGGAGCTGATGCCCGAGCTTTCCTTCTCCTGACACAGGTGCATCCCTGAAGAGCCTCTCTGGACTCCTTGGTCATTGCTCACCCAGAGATTTCCAGAACCCTGTTCTCTGCAAGGCAGGCCAAGAGATACACTGATAACCCAGGCAAGATTGTTACCCTCAAGGAGCTCACTTTCTGGTGAAAATGACACACACAGAGATAAAAAGGAGATATAGAGAAATGTGATTATGTGATAACAGAGATAAAACCAAAAGCTAGAGAACACCACTGTACCAAGGTGATTTGTCATGTAGGAAAAGTTTTATATTGAACATTTTAAAGATAAGCAGGTGAGACTCTCCCTTATAAAAGGTATATGGCCAGCAGTCTCTGATGCAATGTATCATGACTCACCTCTTTGGGACCTAAGAAGACAGAAAAAGATGAAAACTAGTCACATTGAAGACTAATGCTTAAAGGAAGCCCATGGCCGGAATCTAGGATGTGTTTCCACTCTAAGATCAACGGAGCTGGTTGAGGAAGCTCAATTAGAAAAAACTGTATCTGAACTTTACCTCTTCAAACAGCCTTTTCAATTACAGAAAAATGGCAGAAAGAACAATCCTTCCACCACTGACTACTACCCGGTTCACATGTAGCCAGGAATACATGGCTACAAGGTTTGAAGATCCCACTTTCTATATCCATTTGTAAACAACTTTCATAAAATAACTGGCTAGAAAGGAGTGGTTGGAACTAGTTTTGTTACTTTGCATCCTGAGATATAGTTCCTATAAAGATAGAAAAACTCGAGGAATAATGCATGCTAGAAATTGCGTGTGTTTTAAACACTGCATTAGTATCAAAGAACCAGGCATGGTTCTTTGTGTATGTTGGAGAAAATGTTAGTCCCATGGAACAGAGCCACACTAGATGCAAGGCTATTTGACACGAGGAACTGGACTGCAAGTTAGAAACAACCACCAAGAGAATTTTGAAGAGAATTTTATCAATACCAAAAAGGATGATGACAGAGACAAGCAAGAGCTTTATAATCTGTCTATGGACAAGTACCAGGCTCCAAAATCTCTCCCCTTGCTTGAGGCTGAATAAAGAAGACCTAAAAATCCACTAAGGGCCCTACAAAAAGATTCTATAAAACAACGAAAAGAACAAATCATTCTGAAGCTTGGGAAGAACAGTCTTCTAAATATGATTAATATAGAACTCAGAAGAAAAGTTTAGAATATCATGTGACATGATTAATAAGATACTAGAAGATATAGTCTAATTTTTTTAACACCTACCTACAGCACCTGGTATTCCTAGGTGGTCTCCCATCCAAGTACTAACCAGGCTGACCCTACTTAGCTTCCGAGGTCAGATAAGATCAGGCACATTCATGGTGGCATGGCCATAGACTAGAAGATATGGTCTAAATGAAACCTGAGCAGAAAGTTAGCAGGAAAATAAGCTGAGATGAAAACAGGATGCAGTATAAAGATAGTGAGCGGAGATGAAAAGGGAGCTGGATAATATGATCGAGAATTGCAAGGGAACTAGAATTGTAATAAGATCATCAAAATCTGTATTGGAGATAGTAAAATCAGACTTGTCAGCATAGGAAATTGAGTCAGTAATATAGAAGACACACTTAGAAATGCTCTATGAGGATATAGAAAAAAAATATTAAAAGATTGAAGGATGAAAAAGAAAGTAGTATATAGGGAGAAGAAAGAAATAACAGATACCTGAGAATCAAAGGAATTCTCAAGAATCAAGCTAGAACAATTGAAGTATTAGAATAAGAAATAATTGAAAGTAAAGAAAATTTTCAGAGATGAGAAAAGAATGAATTAGGATAATAGAAAATAATGGGTAATAGTAATAACAAAGACTATTGAGCATTTACCATGTCAGGCGTTTGTATAAATACTTCATTCATATTAATTTCATTAAGTCAAAACAACTATATAAAATCATGTTCTCCACTTTATAGATAAAACAACTGATTCACATATTGGCTAGCTAGCTTGCCCAAGAGCAAAGAAGCAAATAGCGAGATCGGGACTCGATGCCAGGTTGTCTGGACCCAGAGCCGATGTCCCTAACTGCCACCCTATAACCACAAAAAGAAGTCTGCATTTAGATAAATTACCACAAATATTGGCAGTCACCCAGGTAAAGAAAAAATCTGGCCAAAACACTCAAGCAAAAATAAAAACAATAAAATAAAATCAAGTCATCTACAAGGAATAAAAATCAAACCTAGAGTTGCTGAAGTTTTAGGGAAACAGCTATATTTGTACACAGCAAATGAGTTCATATCATGTGACTGAGGAATCATTTCTAAGATTCTAGCTTAGGAACATAATTGAAGATTTTATATATAAATATATATTTATATATTTAATATATATATTTAATATTACATTAATATATATATTTGATGTTATATATAATTATCTAGCCATCTATATGTATTTATGTAACATATAAAATTTATGTAAAACATTTATCACTATTACTTATAATAGCAAAACTCCAGTGATAGGTGTCCAAAAATTAAGATGTAATTAAGTATATTTTATATGTATAATGAAACCATTATATAGTCATTTAAATTATGTTTTGGAAGACTTTTTATAAAATGGAGATAGGTCCCTGATAGAGTGTTAAGAGAAAGAGCAAGAAATGAACCACTGCATACAGTTTGATTTAAATTTTTATGATAAAAAATGTGTTAGCAGTGGTTATTTCTGGGTGATGAAATATCAGGTATGTTTTTATTTTACTTCTCAATTTTTCAGAATTTTATAAATTTTATATAATAATGATACATAGTTTTAAAATCAGAAGAAAAGACACAGTCTTTGCAAATGTTCAATGGCAAATACCATCCTAAGTAAGGAGAAGACCAAGGATGATAAATCAAGGGCCTTTGACTCAGAGGCTGAAAAAAGTTTAAGCACTGGCTCTGCCCTCATTAGCTGGAAGACTTCATGTCTAGTCCTTAACCTTTACAGAGTTTCCACACCTGAAAAATAGTCTCTCCTTTTGGGAAAATACGGGCTACTACCTTTCTTACTATTACTTTTTTTCCAAAGAATCAGACGAAAGTGATATGAAAGCTAGCTGTAATTTGTCAGCTTTATGAATGTGAGGCACTCTATTGAGGAACTAGATGTTATTATTTTAGGGATTCCAGCACCCTTTGTATGTCCTCCCCACGTTTGAAGAATTCTCTACCTTTTGAGTTTGTACTTTCCAAGACAGACAATGGAAATTCATTTTCTAAATCTTCCTTGCAGATGGACCACAGGCAGTGACCTAGGCTTTGCCAATCAGACACTCCCATATGAGACTTGGATTGCAAGCTAGGGGCATGAAGAAAGAGGCAGAGAGAAGAATTCCTGCTTTTGTAACAGATGAGGCCAGCTTCAAGAGACAGCAGAGAAGAAGGTTTCAGGTGGGACTTATGGATGAAACGGGCTGCTGGAAAGTACCTGGCAGTCATAGACTGGGGAGTCCACTGCAGCAGTCACAGGTCTTTTTTCCTTTCTATGTAGGCTCCATGTCTGAGAGTTACCTAACAATTGTAAATAAATAAATTATTTTTCTATTTAACATAGCTAGAGTAGTTTCTGCCTTAGCCTCAGCAAATAACCTGGATATGAGTTCTACTCTGGCTAGTGATCAACAGAAGTCATATATATACTTGCTCTAAGCCTCAGTCTCTGCATGTAATACCTCATTTAATGACCATAATAACCTCATGAGATTGGGTCTGACTTCTTCCAAGACCCTAGTCATACTCCTCAAAGACCATACAAATGCTTTCTTCATTCCCAAGTTAAAAGTCTATCTCCCTACCCCTTCTACTTGTAAGGATATGTAAATTTAGGCAATGGAGTTAAATGAATCAGAATACTAGAATTTAGGAGCCAGGTAGGATTTTAAAGAATTTCTAACTTAACCATTCATCTAATATATGAGAAGTCAACACTGGGAACTTGTACATGGACATTAGAGTCCCTAGCCATTCAAACAGCTGAACTCACCCTGCGTCTGCATATTGCCACAAAAGTGGAGCAAAATATGAAATTAGCCAGATATTTTGTCTACATGTCACCTAGTTTGAGCACTTTTGATAAATTGACTGAGGTGATTAGCAGTTCATGTATTGGAGATGCTCATCCAAAAGTCCATTCCAGAATACTGTAGATATAACAATTTTGTAAATTATTTTCCTGAGAAAAGCTGGCCTGGCTCTTCACCTTTGTCAATCACTGTCACCTTCACTGACAAAATGATATCTTACCATTCAAAGAGAATTGCTGAAAGAGCCATGCTTGGCAATATTACAAACTGTATTATCCAAATTGTTCTAAATTTGACCTTAGGCAGTTTCTCCTAAGTGAATTATTGACAAACACTTAGATCTAGAAGGCTTCTACTTAAATTTTTCTTTGTATATTTATAATTACATGCTTCTCTCTGTATTGTCTTTTGTCCTGGTTAGCATTTCACATTAAATACCACAGGGGCCCTATCTCTTTACGTACCTATGATTTTATACTGTGAGCTCTAATTTTCTGGTTCAAGGCTCCCAGTAAGTGACCACATTTTGCTTTCAGAGCATCATGTTTCTTATTTGAGTGTGGGCTGACACAGATGCCACTTGACACCACGCAAAGATGCTGAGGGCAAAGAAAGGCTTTGCAGATGAAGACCAAAAGCTGGGCACAGACTCAGAGACCTTCCACTGTCCAGCGTTAAACAGCTAGGGCAGACGATTCCCACCTATTCCTAGAGTCATCATCTTAGAGGGTGTCTTCACCATTGCTTTGAGGTGGACATTCTGGGGCTGGGATTTAAGAGTGGACTTTCACTATCCAGTGAACTATTTGGCTCCATCATATGAGTTCTGCCATCCACAGGAATGCCTTTGCATGCATGCAAGTGCTACTGTGTGTGCATGCACACACAATTAAACAGCACTGGTCTGCTGGTCCACGTGCAGACATGTTCACCTTCAACGACTCCAGCCCTGCCTTTGGCATTCTGGCTTGACTCTCGATCCTAAGTGGCATTTGCACGCTGCCCAGGGCTGTCGGGCTCTCATCATCCCCTTTTACATACCAACTTGAAACCTCCTATAAGTTTTAAAAAATCATTCACACTAAAACTTTCAGGCTTGTCATCCCTACTCCTCCTGTTATCTTCTGAACTTCTTGTAAGTCTTCCTCATTCATCAATGATTTGGGCACCTGAAAAATCAGGGAATAAGACTGGAACACAAAGTACAGAAGATAGGAAAATAAAAATGCTTGCTCACATTGTAGTGAGTAACAATCACCCATAGTTTAAAATTCCCTGGATTTTTACATTTTGATGTCTTTACAATTCTCCCAATTAGTTCTGTTCATAAAAGGGATTAGATACATAGTGAGAAATGGTGCTTTGTAGCAGTTAATTAGCTTGACATTTATTGTGGTCAGGATTTTCACATGTTTTATACTGCTTAGTTGTGGGGAAATCCATCTTGTTATTCCAAATTCACTGAGTCCATCTTCCTTAATCTGCACATGAACTGAGCTGTACAAATTTGCACTGCTTCTTTGTTTCTTTCTGCTGGGAGAGATTGATTCTGAAACTGAGTTCATACATGAGGAATGAAGCACAGCGCAATGCCAACAGGCCTGGAATTTGGCTTTTTTTCAGTGTATCCGGGACTTCAGCAAAGCTTAGATAAAACTGAAAGAATGAAGCAAAGTATTGGAACAGCTATACCAAACTGTGTAGACTCAGACCTTTGTGTCAGTGTTTTTTTACAATGGCTACCTATATTTGACGGGTCAAAAGTAAAGTTCTCTTCCCTTCTGGCATTTCTTCAAATGACATTTGTCACCACTAAGAGTCAGTCAGGTCACTGGAGGTAATGTTTTCAATTCTTTAAAGCTTTTAGTGAATCACATTTTCATATGAAAAATGAATAGGCTGCTGTTTCTTTCTTTTGGGGACTTCACAGCAACCTCTCTCCTTTACCCCTAACTTCCTAGTGATTTTTTTTTTTTAAAGATAGTCTGGCTTTGACCTATTTTGGTGACTTGGATCACCATGGAGATGCCTGAATTCCTGATTTAAAATATCTTCTGCCCAATTCGAACTACCCATTTACTTTAACAGAGAAAGTTGGTATTGAGGAATATTTTTGAGCAGCCAAAAAGCTAGAACGTAAATTATCTGAAGTGACATTGAGATGCAACGAATGCATGTTGGCACTGTCTTTTCTTCAATAAACCTTAGTTCTAAGGTGGTGGGAGCTATTTCATCTCCTTTTCAACAATGACCTGTGCCTCTTGTTTGCTTGGTGGCTGGATGGATCCTGACCCTAACTTTAAACTGATATCAGGCACTTGAGTTCTTTCTCTAGGCTTCTGTGCTGGAGGGTTGGTTAACAGTCTATATGTGCCTCCAGGACAGTGAGGTACAGTTTGCTGTGTAAGTATGATGTTCCCTTGGTCAATTTAGACTCCATTTGTTACTAAGAAGAAAGAAGTCTGAGTCATGAATCAGTAAATAAGAGTAAGCCATTCAAACCAGAGTAGAAGGAGTACATTTCTTGAAATGTTGTAATAGTATCTCACGGAAGCCATGAGGAGGAACTGGACCCTATGAGACATGCAGTCAAGGACAGGGTCTCCCTGCCCGTTTTGCTTCGTTCCTGCCTCTTACTCATTTACTCACTTACTCAACATCAGTCTACATAGTAGGTAAGGGAGTACACTTTGGAGCTATACCTCCTGGGTTTGAATCCTAACCATTCTGAGCCTCAGTTTTTTCTTCTGTAAAGTGGTATATCATAATAGTATCTAATTCTGGTATTGTCTTAAAAATTAAATGAGTAAAATGTTTTGTATAACAGTTTGCGCTAATAAGCTCCCCTTATACTAAGCATTCTCTTCTTGTTTATAAAAACTCAAGGATGGTGACCTCTGTTCTGATTTTTATAAGCCCCTTTTCAGGTCTAAAGCTCTCTACTAACTGACTCTGCTTTCCTGAGGGACAGTTTCTTATTTCCAAGGAGGTAGTCATGCCTGATCCAATTTTCTATGTTTGAAGGGAGCAATGTTGAAACTGTATGAGCAGGAACTAATAATCACTGTATGACAAATCCTATTCTAAGCAATAATTCTCTTAATTCATAACCCTAGTGTAGTTACTATGAGTAACTCCACATGAGGTTAAAATGAGGACCAATAAGATAAAGAAATGAGAAAATATGTAAAAATATATGAGAAAATAATGGCACTAATAATGGGAGAACTAGAATTTGAGTACAGGACCCATGGCCTGAACTAGGCCATCATAGTCTCCCTCCCAGTTATGAAGTAGACTCTTGGAAATGAGGCAAACACAGGTTCAATAAGAAGGGGATTGCAGATAGGGAAGAATGACTAGCCAGGCAGGTAAAAAAAACCTCAAGGGTATAAATTTTTGAAGAAGGCAGAGCCTCTGCCTATGTGAACTGACGTTAAATTCTGATGTGATCTGAAACCCCAAGAAGCAGAATTATCTGACTCTAAGTCTCCATGGCCTTTGAGTAAGTTGTTGGAATCACAGAGAGATTCAGTGTTACTGAGGCACATTGATGGAATTTGCATTTTAAGCTCTTAAATACAATTATCTATAGGCATTTGTTTAAAATTCTTCTAAATACATATATGCATGTATTTATACGGATATATTTATATAAATGGATGTATATAATCCTAAGCATATATAGATACCTTATGCTATGAGTTGTGTGGGTGTATATAGTACTGTGGGAATTCTTAAATCCAAATATCAGTAAGGTTAAATATGAAAGTTTTAAGTTCCTGACTCATTTAAATTCCAGTAAAGATAAAAAATAAAATAACCCTCTAGTCACGGGGCTATGATTTTCAGCTTCATATTCGCTCTGATAAGAATAGAAATAGAGATCTTTGACTTTTTATAAAAGTGATGTATTTCTCTTTTCCTCTCTAGATCTCTAGCCACCTTTATTTTTCCTGTCTCCAAAAAAAGAAATCTTATTATAATCCCCTTACCTAACACTTCTAACCCCCGCTGGCATCAAACAAATCTACCACTTCTGAAATGCTTCTTTGTTGCAGACACAAACCTTCACTGTACACTAAGAATCACATATTGAAAAATCACCTGCGGCTTTTCTGGTTCCCAGTGATTAACTAGAACCCCCGCGAATGAGATCCAGCCATCTCAAACCATCCCAAGAATTTAACAACTAAAGAGGATCCTTATTCAGTAAAGAGTTTTGAACTCCTTCAAATTTTATAAATTACTAAGCTCTAAGAGGGTTCATATGAATTCATTCCAAAAATATTAGACTGCCACCCACGTTCAAACTGAATTTGGTGTGGAAAGAGAACATAAGATAAGCAAAACTTATGGCTGCCCTTAAGAGTCTTAAAATTAGGAAGAGAAAGGAAAGTCTGTATACAAACTGTATCTCAAGGGAGAAAGTGTTAAGGGCCAGACAGATTACTCTGTACCCCTTAATTGTCATGGCACATATTCAAAAACCAAAAAATTTAATGGTTTAATGAAAAGACTTAAAGTAGCACTAAAACAGATCAGCAGTAATTACAATAACATAGTGTAGGAAAAAATGTCTACCAGTGTATGGAAACATGTTATAGGACCGGCATGACCATTCCTGGTCAACCCTTTGATTGTTGCCATTTGACCACAATTACTTACTGACTTGACCCTGTCATTTTAGATACTTAGAAGTAAAGTCCTCAGACATTCCAGTGAAGAGGCAATCTTTTTTTTTTATGTGTCGAATTTTGTTCTGCCCTCTTTGACTCTTCTACCATCTTATTTCTTACATCAAATTGTGCCCAACCCTGCCCCATGTCACAGGAAGCACTTAGTTCAACATGCTGTCACTGCACAGCACTATAATGTCATATAGCCTCCGTGGTAAGGAATGTTATCACATACATTTGCATCAGCTCGGGCTCTTTTGTTGGCAATGGGTAGAGTAACCAACCACCCCAGTTTTCCCAGGACTGAGGGGTTTCCTGGGATGTAGGACTTTCAATACCAAAATGGGAAAGTCCCTCACAATAGATAGGAAAATCAATTCAAACTGATTCCATTTAAAAGAAGAGCATTCACTTGTGTAGCAGGAAAGACAAGTAGCTTCAGGCATGACTGGATCTAAAGGCTCAAAATCATCAGTTTCTTTCCATCTCTTGGTTCTGTTCCCTCTATCCTCCCACCCCAGGCTGGTTTTAATCTCAAACCTCACATGATAACATATTAGCTCCAGACCTAAATCCCCCCAGATTCAAATATAGCAAAATAAAGTGTGTGTTTGGGGGTAGGGGATGCTTCTCTCTTCTATTCCCAACAATCTGAACAGAGTCTGGATTTACTGGTCCCAGCTAGGTCCTACATGCATCCCTGAACCAAATCCTGAGCCAACAGGAAAGAAGTGCTGGTTTGCTTAGGCCTAAGTCACACGCCCACTGATGCAGCTAGTACTAGGGTCCAGCTACCCAAAACCATGAGAAATCAGAGTGAATACATGGAAGGTTCCCCAAAGGAAACTCAAAAGTGGGGGGGGGGAGTAGATTCCGGGAAGTAAAAAAAAAATTAATAACTATACAATAAAATTTGGTGATATCCCTGAAGCACTAGTATATGGACCAGATTAGTCGAGAGCTACTGGCTTAAGAAAGGCTTGTAGTTGCAAGAGGCTGCTGATTGGGAGAGATCGTTGACTTAAGTGAGGTGTTAACACAGCCTGGCAGTCAGGGTGGTGCATACCAATAATTCATTAACACTGATGCTATTGATTTTAAGGTAGCTTTTCAGAGATCTTCTATTATTTTTACTATGTTTCATAGTGAAATTCTCTGAATTCTGTTATTGCTTGTTCTTGTTCTAGGTGATGGCATTTTAGCTAAGCCACAGACCCACGGAAGGTAGAAGCTACATGGATGTCAGAGGGGGTTTGGATTTGGTTAGTTCTGGGTCAGTATCTACACGGGAGTTCATTCAAATTCCCTCATCTGTTTTTGACTGAAGTTTCAAGAATAGATGCTTGGCTTTGTCATAAAGTCATGAAATTCATTTCATCCTGGTCTTAAAGAAAGTCAACTGGGGCCAGAAATTTGGGAACTTTTAATAAGAATAAAGTCTTGATTAAAAATAAATGATTTCAAATCATAATCTTTAGCTGGCTTCATGAATTCTCTTGGGGGGCTAATCACTCAATTTTATGAAAAATAAAAGTAAAAACAGGTGTCAAGACTGTACCCTATCTAAACCATAGACAGGGAAAAATAATGAAATAATCTCTTAAAATGCCTTTGTCCTCCTGGGAATGAAACAACAGCCAAGTCTCTGAGTTCCACAGGTGGTCTATTCATCCTAAGATTTCTTGGGAATAAATAACAATTCATATTTCTAGCATTCTTTCAGCTTTTACATACAATGTTCTCATTCAGTTCTCACAACAAACTTGTGAGGTTGGGAGTTAAACATAAATGATTTTTGGACTGTGCATCATTTTTTTTTGCTTTGTATACTTCTACTATAATTATTATAAATTTAGATAGCAAGCACAATAATTGTAACTATCTGTTACATTCCAATAACTGTGCTAAGCACAAATTTAATTCAGCTTTCAAACCAGATGTGCAAAGCAAATATATCTTATTCAATTTGTCTATAACTTATCTGCTCTTCCTTCCAAGGCCCCATGCTTTGGTTAAAAAGAAAAAATAACTTTTGTTACAATTCCCTTTAGAGCTTAATAATAATAATTTAAACAGTCTTTTAGGTACTGTTCAGGCAATGACTGGGAAGCAAGTCAAGCCTTTCTGAATAATTCCATTTTGAATGTCAGAGGTTGAATATACTCTCTGCTTCTTTGTATTTTTTCTGAAACAAATTCTAATACCTCCTTCCCCACATCCATTTCCCCTTTCTAGTCCTTCCCAAGATAGGTGTCCCAGGCAACTAAGGAGAAGGCCTTGTACTCTGGAAGGCTAAAAGAAAAATATCGATCATTTAAAAAATATAGTTTCTGTGAAATACACATTATCTCCCAAAGTTTTCAGACTCTCTAAAAGAGAGGTGTTATTTACAGATGAATTAGCCAAGGTACGGAGAGATTTAATGCCATGTTGAAGACTACAGAGCTGATTTGTTCTGACGTGTGCTTAATGATCTTGACATGCTACTTTCAGTGTGGCCAGGCTCACATTTTATAGCTGAGAAACCGAGGTTCAGTATTCTTTACTTTTGCAATGTCACAGTAATCTTAGGGCTGTCTGATTTTGGAACTCTTTTGAGAACTATGCACTTCTGCTTTCTAATGGAATGACTATCATTCTGTAACTCCAGAGTGTCTTAGTTATAAAAGAGTCAACTCAAGAACTCAAGCACCTACCTTGGTTCTTGGAAAGGCTTAGCTCTATATGTCTTGCTTTTATACCTCTTAGAGGCTGCAAGCCATACTGGGGAACAAGCAGAAAACATCACCATTGAAATTTGAGTTGGAAGATGGCTCTGACAAGGTCACAAGCTCCATAGAAATGTGGGATGAGAAGCAGTGTGGCCTTATTGTGAGGAGTTGCAGGAGCCAGGATTCTACTCCAGGCTCCAGGATGTATCTTTTCTTAGCTCTGTGGCCTTTGATAAGGTAACTAAATCTCTGTGTTTCATGTCCTTCCCTCAGAAATCATGGTTGTGTACAGGGGTATTAAATGAGATAGTCTTCATAAAGTGCTGAGCCAATAGCTGGACCACAGTAAACACTCAAAATATATCACCTAAATCAGCAGTCCCTGACCTTTTACACACCGAGGACCAGTGCTCCTATGAGAATCTAACACCTGATGATCTGAGGTGGAGCTGAGGTGGTGATGCTAGTGCAGGGGAATGGCTGCAAATACAGATGAAGCTTCGCTAGCTCACCTCCTGCTGAGCGGTCTTGTTCCTAACAGGCCACTGACTAGAACTGGTCTATGGCTCAGGGGTTGGGGACCCCTGACCTAAATGGAAATAAAGAGATGGAAAAGCTGGGAAAGAGCAGGAACAGCCAGGAGACTTGCTGAATTTAGAACCAATGCCTAGAAAAAGCTGGGAGACCTGATAAGTTATCTCCACATACTTCTGATATTTTCATGGCTTTATCTTTCCCCAGCCCTGTTAACTGCGTCTCTGTTAACACTGACCTTTCAATAAAAATAGCCAAAATGCGTTAGGTGCCCTATATGTGCCAAGCACTGTGTGTGCTAAATATGAATTATGTTAACCTTCTAAACATTTCTGTTCAGCAGGTATTATTTGATCCCTGTTTTACAGAACAAGAAACAGAAGCACAGTAACATTGAGCAAGGGTAGACCAGGATTTGAACTCAGCTGGGTATCTCCTGAGTCTTTGCTCTTAACCATTTGATACCTCTTAATGCTGCTGATGCTGACAACCATTACCACCATCATCACCCTCCTGATTGTCATCCTTATCATCATCATACCTAAGTTCTACAGAGCTGAACACTCACAACTTCTCAGGATTGTTTTTAAAGCCTTACATGTTTAAATTGCTTAAATTCATACAGTCTTATGAAGTGTATATACTTAGCACCTCCATTTTACAAACTGAAATGGAGAGCTTTATTTAAAGTCAGGCTGTTGGTGAGTGGCACAGTTACAGTTTAGATCCAGGAGGTCTGCCTCCAGAGCCCATCAACTCAATTCTTTGACAGTATAACACCTGATGACGGATTCATGCACTGTCATTTACAAAAAAAGAATATTTATAGTTTCTGTTTTGAGCCTCACCATCTTCCTTTCAAGTAGAAAATATTTTTTTTTCATTTATTGGAGGAGGAAGTTGAGGTTCAGGGATATGATGTGGCAAAGGTCACCAATTAGTCAGTAGTAAAGCCAAGACTAAGCCAGGTCTGTCTGAGTTCAAGTCCAGTATTCTTGCTATCATACCACAACTGCCAGTAACTGCCTTAACCCCACTCCATCCCACCCTTCTTCTCCTCGGTCCACAGACACCCCATATACCCTAGTAACCCTTTTCCCATCTCAAGTATGATCTGATTCTAACCTCACCCTAGTCTTTAACTATAAATCAACCTGAAAAACAAATTCATGTGAAGATGTTAAATGTTAACCTACCCAGAAAAAAAAACAAAAAACAAACAAACAAAAAACAACAGAACTTAATATGGAATTTAAGTTGAAAAAAATAACACTTTAAAGGTAGGACTTTAAGCAAGCACCAGACCGGCAAAATGGTTATGACAAAGTTCTTCCAATGCCTCTATCACCACACCAGATGTCTGACTGACTACAAAGGAAACCTGTTCTCTTCCATTCCCAAACAGGCTTCAGGAGGTAATTCAAATCCTGATCTCGATCTATCCTTCTTTATTGTCAATTATCCCCCAGTCATCTTTAATCCAAGAAGAAAGTAGCATACAGGTCTGGGACTCATGCGCCAGAAAAGAGGAGAGAAGATTCTCCTTACTCTTCCCTGTCCCATAGCTATACTTCCTAGAAAAGAGTAGAACAGCTGAGGTGGGTGGAGAGAGGAGCTTAGGTTGGAGGAAATAAGGCAAGTAAGGACCGATTACTGCTTTACAATAAAAAGAATACCTAAACCCCAGAAGTGAAGTCTGAGACCCAATATCCTACACCTCCATATAAGCCAGTCATGGTGAAACCAACAAAGGAGAAGAAAAATGAAGGAAAAACAATCTTTCATCTGGTTATTAATATTACTGTGTGCCTACAGATTAAATTTGAGAAGATTATGCACTGTTATCTTGGTCATCATCTAACAAGTATTTTAACTGGATACATTCTTTGGAGAAAAAAGACTCTATATTACTTTTTTTCTTTTTTGCATCTCATACACTGTATGGCAAATAGAAAAATTCAAGAAAATATTTGTTCATATTGAATCATTGATTCAGTTAAAGCAGATTCAATATTTTTACACTATTACATTGATGCTAAACTTGTCAATTAAAACCTCTACTTTCATTTTGATTCACTAATTTGCATATATTTGTTAAGTGCCTACTATGTGCCAAATACTGGGATATGCATTTAAACACACTCACAGTTGCTGACCTTTGGGATAATACAATCGAGATGGATGACTGCCAAGAAGTAATTACAAATGAAATGAGTTATATAACAAGGAAGCCAGTATACTATAGGAAGATAAATATGGCAAATTCACCTTGTGTGGGGCTTTGAGGACATCTTCTCTGAGCAAAGGTTTAATTTCAGAGCTGAGTGAGATTTAATGTCAGAGAGGGAGAGAAAATGGGGTCCAGGAATGTGTGAATGTTTAGATGCCATAGAAGAAATGCTACTTTAGAAATACAGAAAGTAGAAAATGAAGCAAGTATGACAAAAGTAAAAAGGAGATCAAGGATATGATCTTGCATGGCTTCTATGCTATGGTAAAGACTTTAGGCTTTTTCTTAAGGGAATATTAAAAAGATTTTCTGACTGCTCCAATGGAGGACAGATAACCAAGAGTGGATAACAGGAGGCTACACCATACTACATACAAACAAATATGTGTTGGGTGACTTTATTCACCAGCAAAAAGAAATTGCTCAGATGGATAACATTTAAATTCAGATAACCACCATATAGTTTTTGTAGCATTCTCTCCAGAGATCTATAGAATTTGAAAAGGGAAATAGTAAAAGCGTAGTGAATAGACAGTAAGATCAGATGCTGAAGGGTAGGCAGGAGGAATTAAATGATTAGTCAGCATGTAAGTGCCGAGTGCCTTCTAAGTGACTATGAATATTCAGGTAAATATGTCTGGCTGGAAGATTACTGAAATGGCAGGCGTTCGGTGGACAAAATGTACTCAAGTAAATGTCTAATTAGCAGACAATGTGATATTGACTGACGCTTGTTAGGTTCTAAGCCTGGGTGTACAGATGGCAGCCAACATCTAGGCAGAAGATTAAATATTCACTTACCATCTGGATAGGCCATTACACCAGACATCTAGATCATTGGAAACATCTGGAATATTGACCTGAGTTTCTACTTTTTCTATGAAAATCCTCAGTGCTGCAAGCCCAGCCACAGGGACTTGGTGGGATTACAGTTATCTACCAGCCATGGTAGAAGTTCAGAGAAATGTGTGTCCAGGCAATTTGGATCAATTTCAATGCCTCAGCTAGCTGCTTCAATGCCCAAGAATCTAGTTTTTCTTCTTTTGTTAAGAAAAATTTGACCTAGAGGGCTATGCTGAAATACTGATGCCTCTAAATTAGTTGTCATTCCAAAACATTTAAATTCCCATCTCCTAAAACATAGTCAGCAAACATGCTATCCCATGACATGAAATGTCAGTGATTCCCCAAATTTTCTCAGGCTGGGGCATCTAAGACAGGGACATCTGTCCCAGCTGAAGTCAAGGACTCCCCATGGTGTCCTGTAGAGTTGGCTTTGCTTGGTTATTTCCTCTTAAATGCCATAAATTAGTACTTCCCTACCTGGTCTCCTCTAGTTTGAAAATAGAATTAAAACTAGACTTTTAGGGACATTCGCTAAGTCCTGATGAAGAATCATTCTAGAGACATGGAAAGCCGACTTGGAAGAGAGCTGTGAAGAACACCGGAAACCCAGAACTTCAATCTTGTGATCGGGACTGTCTCTCTTTTGGTGCTGACTATATCTACAGGGCAGTGTAGTTTTGTTTCTGAAGTGAACTGAGAAAAGAAATGAAAACAACTAACAAAGAGAACACATTTACTCCTTCCCAAGAATCCTTTCCCGATTAAACTGTGTCACTCCTTAGTTTGTTGAATACTGGACTCTGTTTTAACTTAAAGTACAACACACTCAACATACTGCTGTTTTCACTTTGGTTCTAAGAAATACGAATTCTGCTACTAACTCTGTCGCTTCCTAGCTGTTGGAACTTTTTAAGCCTAAATTTTCTCATCAACAAAATGGGGCTAATAAAGCATATATTCACAGGATTTTTCTTTTTTTGAAGATTAAGTATAATAATTAGCACAATGAATGGCATACTATTTAGCACCCAAGGAATATCAACTGCTAAACTTTATATGAGAGAACCTATGTTGGATTCTTTTGAAAAATGAAATATTACCTCTAAGTTAATATTTGTATGAATTTTTTCATATTCACATATAAAGTATACTTAAGGTCATACACAGCTCTATAATCTACATAACATTCCTCTTGAGTTCTTTTGTGATTCATTTTTCTTCCTACCCATAGTAATGATCTAAAGCATAGACATCTTTCTATCACATTTAAGAAGGCTCTTCAAAGAGACAAACACATATTTGTTAAATAATCTGATATAGTTCATCAAAAATATGTTTTTAAAAAGCTGATTGTGTAAATATAAACTGGTAGAATTTTTTTTTCCTGTTAGAAGAGTAATGTGAAAATATTGTAAAGAATTGGGAAGAATATAGAAGCTATAAATAATAAAAAGGCATAAATAGTAAATTTACACATAATCACTCCACTGAGAGAGAAATGTCATTAATATTTAGGTGTATTTCCTCTCTGTTTTCCCTCTTTCTCTCCATGCGTGTCAATGTGATTATTAGTGTTTAACAAAATTGGGAGCCCCACATATTGTTTCACATCCCAACTATTAAAAATTAAGAATATTTTCTTTTTCCTTTATTATTTTACATAAATTTGATTCTTAAAAGGCTGGCTAAGATTTCATCCTGTGAGTGGGCCTTAATTTATTTAAATATTGAGACTTATTCATGAATAGGTATTGGGTAACATGTTGGAATTCCCAATGTCCTAAGTCAAGGATTTTCACTTTGTTATTCAAAGAGAAAAAAATGAGGATTTGTTAGAAGTCCTGTGTCTAAATGATAATAAATACAGATCAGAGGGATTCCTACAAGATTCCAAACATTAGTTTAATTGTCTACTACATGTATCCTTCCTGAGGTGATGGAATTAGTGACTATCTTTTGATCTTAAACTTTAAAAAAACAGTTGCAAACTTTGTGGTTTATCTTTTCAAAAATAAATTTGCCACACTTGGGGTGCCTACTTGCTTTCACTTATGGGAATTCTAAGATGAACTAAAGGTGAAAGAAATTTATTGTCTCAAGAAGAAAAACTTTGTATCTCCAAAATTTGGGGAAAAGGGAAAGCTAGGTGAAAGAGAACTTTACTCACACTGCAAATAGATTAAGCTTGATTCTTTTTCTTCCCTGCAGAATAGGAAAAAACAAATTTTAAGAAATCAAAAGGAAATATTGATGTGACTGCTTTAAACAAACATTAATGATTTATGAAGACCCACAAGGCCTAGAAATAGAACTTCCACAAGCCCCTCCCATCCTTCCTCCTTCCCACTTCCTCTGCTATACCCTTAGCTCAGGCCCTGTCCCTCTTGGCTCATCTCCAAACCTCTCTCTTTTGTCCAGTGTGCCTAAGAATAGCTGGGCACAACCAGGTGGAAGAGAAAACAAAGCAAGATGTGTGCAGGACTCGTATTTTCACTTTCAGCACATCAGGGAAGCTTCTGAAGTTTTGGGTAGCAGAAACACTTGGGTACTATTAAGAAATTTTTAAAAACCAGCTCTTTTCTCTCCAATATGTAAACTTAATAGATTCTACTGAATCTACTGGAAGTTCTTTCCTTGTCGTTATTACATTTCTGTAGAATCCCAGGTACCCTAGTACATAGAAGCAAGCAAATTAGGTGAAAGGCCTATATCCTTCCCTTGAAATCTCTTCATTTAATACTCTACTTATTAATTTCCATATAATTGATTGAGTTATTAGTCCTAAAACTTCATCTTTCTTTGTCCACACCTTCTGTCACTGGCCAGTGGAGTGTGAGTAGATGTGACAGGGTACAAGTTTTTACCTTATTCTTTAAAATGCATCATATGTTTCTGCTTCCTCTCTTGTGCTCCTGCCTCCTTCTGTGAGAAGAATATATTCTAGTTCACCTGCTTGTCCAAGAAGGATGAGAGACAGGCAGCAGACCCAACCTACAGCTTGGAAGCAAGCCCAGTTAAGCTCTAAGTCAACCTTTCGATAACTTTTAGGTACATCAGTGAAATTAATGAATGCTTATTGTCATATGTCACCAGAATTTTTATAGCTGTTATACAGCAATCACTGACTGGTACATTTATGCATGCATTCATTCTTCATTCAACAACAACCTGTAGAGAATCAACCATCAGTGAGGCAATGTTCAAGGTAGGCATTAGGAAGACAACAAAAATAAGATACAGTTCTTGCCTCTACAAAACATATTTTATAGTAAAGGAGATAACTAAACAAGTAATTACAACATACTATCCTAAGGGTTTGAGAGTGGAAAGTACAAAGTGCCATGGAAGAAAACATGTACCTAACCTAGAGAAGGAAGATTAAATAATGACAACTTTTTATCTGGCTCAGAGTAGGCTCTATTTGTAAAATAAATTTTGAATAAAAAATAATGAATAAGCTAACACTGGAAGAATAAATAGTGAGTCAAAAATAGTGTGAGAAGAAGAAGCAGGGGCAAAGACACCAGAAAGAATGAAATATGTATTCAACTCTTGGGCACCAGTTTGAGATCCTTGCATGAAAATCTATGGTGCTCAAACTTCTGTGTGTAAACAAATCAGCTGAGATACATGTCTAAAATGTAGATTCTTCATTCCTATACCCAGAAATTCTAACTTAGTAAGTCTGGGGGAGAGCCTGGGAATCTGAATTTTAGCAGCTCCCCAGGTGTATTTGAGAACAAAACCACAGAAGTAGAATTAATTGACCACATAAATACAAACTTTCCTATATTTCCTAAAAATCTTTGAAATTGAAAACAAAATACAGTTCTCAATGCTGATTCCATTACCTGGTTCCTTTAGTTTAGTTTTGTTTTCAGTTCTTTTCTTTTCTGGGGGACAAAAAATTTTATGAGAAGGAGACGAAAACTTTGAGGCCACTGACTCAAAAGCTTATTTCTCGTACTAAAGCAAAATTCTAGCCACAATGGATAATTCTCAGTTTCCTCTCTCATGACAGATATTTTCCCCCTCAATTCCTTTTATCCTTTCTTCACTTGGTGAAACCCTCTTCAGCCTACAAAACCAGGTTCAAGTGCTGCCCTGGAATACCTCCCATAATTACCTGCAGAATGAATGACTCATTCCTTATTCAAGTATGCATTGATGTGACTGAGGTCCTGACAATTTACTATGTGCCAGGCATTTGGGATTGCATGAGAAACAAGACTTAGTTCCTGCCATCAATATTGTTACTCTTCCTAACAGCATATTGTTTATAGCTAATTGTTGGAGCTAAGCTTCCCAAGCTCGTAGTTTGCTCCAGGCTCTATGCTAAGCATCCTCCATACATTGAAACCTATCATATATATTTCATTAGTCCCATTTTATATACTAGTGAACCAAGGTAGAGAGAGGCTTATCATTTTGCCCAAGATCTCACTGCAAAGTTAAGTCACAGAATGAGGATTTGAATGCTGTTAGACTGAGTTCAGAGGCTTTGCCTTAATAACTCTATGACATTCCTTTCTATATCTTTTCCACATTCATTGTACAGTAATACTATTAGCTATTTACCTGGCTGTCACTCTCATTACACGTTGAACAATTGCAGAGAAGGCACAATGAGAAAATCAATTTTATATCACATAGCTCCTAGTACATAAAAAGTACATTTAAAAAATAATCATTAAATTATAGATTTTGAGATGTTTATTTCCAATGGCAAGCGTGCTTTGATAAGTGAAGCATAACCAGACTGAATTGCTGTGTATTTTTGGAATTGGAGGTATAATATAGAATTTGGATGGTGTTCAGTTTTAATCTTGTACTACTTGGCTAGATTCACATAGTCTAGTTAAAATAGTTTATTTTAATTTAGGCTTTTTTTTTTTTTTAAATAAATGCATGGTAGAAAAATATTTAGTTTTTTTATGTTAATAGGAATAAAATTCTAAACCTTCTCTGATTTAATAACAAACTAAAATTTCCTAAATACTTACTCTGTGCTTGATACTATGCCAAGCACTTCATATGCACTATCTCACTGAATGTTCCCCAAAGACATTTGACACACATACTACTTTTATTTCCAACTTGGACTTCTGGTTTCAACTCCAACATGGAAAAGCTTGTAAGTTATCACTCCTGTCCTTACGACGACAACAACAACAACAACAACAACAACAACAAATTGGGAAATCTAAAGATCAACAAATTTTCCTGGAACCATCAGAAAACTGAAATTGAAGGACAAACAGCCACCCTGAAATATAAAGGAACAGGCACACTCACACAGTCACAGCTAGAACTGCTTACCTGGAGCAAAAGCCATTAGAACCATAAACTGGTAGGAACACTTAAAGGTGATTTTAATAAATTGATGAAGCTTGAGTATGCACTAGCATGAGAGCAAGAAACAGTCTTATGAGGGGCTACAAACTTAGAGGGACCCTCAAACTTTTATGAGCTTTACCTATAGGAACAATATCAGGTTTCCATAGTGAAGACTCAAGAAAAATCCTCTCCTGGCTTTGGCAGGAAGAGGAGAAGAGTAATCATGGCAAAATAGTCTGAGTCTTCTCCATAATCAGCTCCTACTTTCCAAGGAAAATACTTTCTCAGAATTATCTCAGCTGGAGGAATGGCATTTCTCCCCCTATCCCCCACTTTAGCATTTCTGATTCATTTAAGGGGTAGGGAGAGGGAGAAATCATAGTCAACAGAGGGCAGGGCTTTAAATAATAGATTGGGAATGCCACAGCCATGGAAGTGTGTAGGGAACAAGGGAAAAAAAGCTATTCCTCTGGAGAAACATCTGTAAAGGTTGCTGCCCAAAGACATAGGTTTACTAAAAGATTGTAATTTAATTATAAGATTACAGAATGTTCTCCCTCTCCCGCACCTTATCACCACAATAACAGGGCTCCGGTATTATAACAGTAGATTACAGTTCCAAGAGCTACAAGATACAGATTCTCTCTGAGGAGCAGTACTTAGGAAAGCCCAAAATCAAGTGGAGAGATGAAAACAAGGACACTAAAGGAATTTGAAGCCTCTGGCACCTATAGCCACAGCAAGCATTAAACACACCTCCACTCCTGGAGAGATTAACATAAATTCGCACCAAAAATTCCTAATATCTAATACGTGATTGGCTTTCAACAAAAATTATAAGACATACTAAAACGCAAGAAAAAATATTGTCTGAAGATACAAAGCAATCATCAGAATCAGACTCAAGTATGACATAGATTGGAATTATCAGGCAGGGAATTTAAAATAATTATAATTAATATTTGAAGGTGTCCAATGGAAAAAGTAGTCGACATGCAAAAATCGATGAGTAACACAGGCGGAGAGTTGTAAACTCTAAGAAAGAATCAAAAGGAAATACTAGGAATCAAAATGTAAGAGAGATGAAGAATGCCTTCGATGCACTCACTCATCAGTAGAGTGGACAGAGCTGAGGAAAGAATTAGTGAGCTTTAAGATAGGTTGAGGGCGGATCCAGACTTCACAAGCAGCGCAGGCGGGGCGGGGCCTGTGAGCGCGCAGTCGGTGCTGCGCTGGCTCGGAAGATTGCGTCCCTGCATTTGGTGCGGACCGCGGCACCGCGCTGCAGTTGGGAGGGCAGCGCATAGATCGGAGGCTTTCTTTTGGCCGCCTCCAGCCTTGTCCACGCTTCTGAGAAAAGCCGGGGCTTCGAAGGCAGATCCGAGGTCACCTGTAATACGGCTCTCATTGGACTGAAGTGAAAACATAAGGATTAGAGAATATTTTTATTTTTGAGGAGTCGAAAACATGGCGGAGTGAGAGACATCTCTCTCTCTCTCTCTCTCTCTCCTTGGAACAATATGCGGAACATCTGAAACTCAACAAAATAACACCCAAACTGCACACCAGCACGCCAGAGCATGGGATCTGCGCATAAGAACTACCACAGGTCAGAACCCCGGGTGGCGGGTGGGGAACTGGGAGGAACTGGGAGAAACAAAGAAGCGGCCTCTCCCGGCCAGAGCTTCCTGGAGGAGGGGGGAGGGGAGAAAGTGTGGCAAGTTCCCTGAACAGCTCTGCCTGGGAGAGTTGTGAGCTCTATGCACCGGCGGCGGGGTGCAGTCATCAGGGCAGAGAGTAGAGAAGCGGGTGGGCAGAGAAACAAGTTGATTATTTCAAGCCGCGGCTGCAAAACTGGGAGGCTGAGCGGCAGCCCCTATCCCCCAACCCAGAGGGCCCTTCCTCCCATATCCTCCAAGACAGGACACCCTGGACCCCCAAGGGAATCTGAGAAAACATTATGGAAACTGTCGCTAACAGTGACAGGGACTGAGACTGAGGGTGGTGAGTGTGATTGAATATCTATTAGAAAAAAATGAAGGCATTTTTAAGACTATGTAAAGCAGGGATCCAAGAGGCTTAGGCGCCACCTACTGGAAACCAAAAGAAAAACATCTTCTTTGCAACAGGCTAAAGTGAGACCTTTATATAATAAATCTTCTTTTGGGAAAAAAAAAAAGCAGAATACACTTCTATTAATACCCAGGTGGAGAAATAGTCCATTAAACAGCATGCATGACCAAGTGACACAGCAGCTCTGGAAAGAAAATCTCCAGACATAGAAATATGCAGCTTAAATGACAGAGAATTCAGGATAGTACGTCTGAAAAAACTCAATGAGTTCCAAAACGAGTTATATCAACAATTTCAGGAATTGAGAAAAAAAAAACTAAATGAATAGAATGAGATCTTTAGTAATAGTGAAACCCTCAAAAAGAACCAAACAGAACTTCTGGAGATGAAGAACACACTGAAAGAGGGGAAAAATGAAATAATGAGCTTGAGAAATAGAGTCGACCAAATGGAGAAAAAGGATCAGTGACATCGAAAACAGAAATCTAGAAATCAGAAGAAGAAACTGAAGAGTGAAAAATAATGAAATAGAAATAAAAGAACTAGCTGATACCATCAGGAGAGGAAATAGAAGAATAATGGGCATTCTTGAAGGGGAAGAAAAGGAGCAGAGATTAGAAAGCATTTTCAGACAAATAGTAGATGAGAATTTTCCAAATCTAAGGAATGAGCTGGAGCTTGGAATTCAAGAAGTCAACAGAACATCTAATTATCTCAACTGAAAAAGGCCTTCACCAAGACACATTGTATTAAAATTATCAAAAATTAATAACAAAGAATTCTTAGGGAAACCAGGGAAAAGAAGATGGTAACCTGTAAAGGAAAACCCATTACAATATCATTGGACTTTTCAGCACAAACCTTTCAAGCCAAAAAGGAGTGGAATCAAATATTCAAACTATTAGATGAAAGGAACTACCAGTCAAGAATAATGTATCCAGCAAAGCTCTCTTTTAGATATGAAGGAGAAATAAAGACTTTTCCAGACATACAAAAATTGAGGGAATTCTCCACTATGAGTCCTGCATTACAGGAAATACCGAAAGGGGTCAGCTCACCTAAAATAAAATGACAAAAAAAAAAAATACGTAACTAGGAGTAAGGTAACTAGTAGGCAGACAGATACAGAGGATTGTAACTCTTACTAAGAACAAGGCATTATAAGCTTAAACAATAAGAAGAGATTTACTATAGTGTAATGAACATTCAGTATACATAGGAACAAACTGAGACAATAATGACTGAGAAAGGAAGGAATTAAGGATCAAAATTCACAAAGGGGAATGGAGATAAGGCACACGTAGAAGAAAATGGACTGACACACACACACACACACACACACACACACACATATATACACACATACATATATATACACACACATATATATGTGTGTGTGTGTGTGTGTGTGTGTGTGTATATGAATGAAACTATCTTCTACATATTCGTAATGGTAACCACACACCAAAGAGTCAAAACTGAAGTATACAACATAAAACAAGAAGTACCAGAGGGAAAAGCCACAAAACCCAACCAAAAGAAAAAAAAAAAAAAGAAAGAAAGAAAGAAAGAGAAAAAAGGAAAGAAACACAAGGGCAAGGAAGCAATGGAAACACTCAGCTATCAGAAAGTAAAACATAAAATGGTTATAGGAAAACCTCATATTTCAATAATCACCCTAAATGTGAATGGACTGAACTCACCAATAAAAAGGCACAGAGTTGCAGATTGGATCAAAAAACAAAACTCAACAGTGTGCTGCCTTCAGGAGACACATCTCAGCTCCAGAGACAAATAGAGACTCAAAATGAAAAGGTGAAAAATGCTATTTCAAGCAAATGGCATTCAGAGAAAATCAGGAGTAGTAGTACTAATATCGGACAAAATAGACTTCAAATAAAAAAGATAAAGAAAGATACTGAGGGATACTTCATAATGATAAAGGGAATCATACACCAAAAAGATATAACATTTATAAATATCTATGTTCCCAGTTAGCAAGCCCCAAAATACATAAAGTAATTACTAACAGAACTAAAGGGAGAAACAGACCAAAACACTATCGTAGTAGGGGACCTAAATACCTCACTGTCAGATATGGACAGATCATCCAAACAGAAAATCAATAAGGAAATAACATCCTTAAATGACACATTAGACCAACTGGACATAATTGACATTTACAGAGCCTTCCATCCCAAAACAGCTGCTTATACATTCTTCTCTAGTGTACATGGAACATTCTCAAGAATCGACCATATACTAGGACACCAAGATAGCCTTAACAAATATAAGAGGGTTGAAATCATACCAACCATATTCTCTGATCATAATGTTTTGAAGCTGGAGATCAACTATAAAAAGAAATCAGAAAGAACCACAAATACACAGAGATTAAACAACATGTTACTAAAGAATAACTGGGTCAGAGAAGAAATAAAAACAGAGATCAAGAGGTACATAGAAATGAATAATGATAGTACAACATATCAAAAAATTGGGACATGGCAAAAATGGTCATAAGAGGAGAGTTCATGTCATTAGAGGCCTATCTCCAAAATCAAGAATGAGCCCAAATAAACAAACTAATGCTTCATCTTAAAAAAACTAGAAAAGGAAGAACAGATGAAGCCTAAAGTCAGCAGAAGGAAAGAAATAATCAAAATTAGAACAGAATTAAGTAAAATTGAAAACAAAACAAAAAATAGAAAAAATAAATGCAACAAAGAGTTGGTTCTTTGAGAAGGTTAATAAAATTGACAAACCACTGGGTAGATGCACTAAAGAGAAAGGATAAAGGACACAAAATCAGGAATGCAAGAGAAAAAATTATGATAGACACTACAGAAATACAAAGGATCATACAAAAATATGATGACAAAGTATACAACACCAAATATAATAACCTAGAAGAAATGGACAAGCACTTAGAAAGATACAACCTTCCTAGACTGAACCAAGAACTGGAAAATCTAAAAAGACTGATCTACAGTATGGAGATTGAAACAATCATCAAAAACCTACCAAAACATAAAAATCCAGGACCAGATAGCTTCACCGGTCAATTCTACCAAACATTCAAAGAAGTTTTACTACCTATTCTAATCAAATTCTTCAAAAAATTGAAGAGGAGGAAATACTTCCTAACTCATTTTATGAGATCAATATTACCCTGATACCAAAACTTGGTAAACACAAAAAAATAAAACTACAGACCAATATCTTTCATGAACACAGATGCAAAAATCCTAAATAAGATACTAACAAACCAAATACAGCAACATATTAAAAAGATTATACACCATGATTAAGTGGCCTTCATCTCAGGAGCACAGGGATAGTTCAACATATGCAAATCGATTAATGTGATACACCACATAAATTAAAAAATAGGAATCATATGATCATATCAATAGATGTAGAAAAAACCTTCGAAAAGATGTAGCACCCACTTATGATCAAAACACTTCACAAAATTGATATAGAAGGAAAACACGTTAACATAATAAAGGCCACATATGATAAACATTCAGCCAATATTATACTTAATGGTGAAAAACTAAAAACCTTCCAAGATCAGGAACAAGGCAAGGCTGTCCACTATCGCCACTGTTATTCATTATAACATTGGAGGTCCTAGTGAGTGCAGACAAGAAAAAAAAGACATAAAAAGCATCCAAATAGGAAATGAAGAAGTCAAACTGTCACTATCTGCAGATGATTGATTCTCTATCATAGACTCCACAAGAAGACTCCACAAGAACACTACTAGAAACAATAAGCAAATACAGTAAAGTTTCTGGATACAAAATCAATGTTCAAAAATCCATAGCGTTCCTATACTCTAATAATGAAATGTCAGAAAAGGAAGTGGAAAAAACAATTCCTTTTGCAATTGCAACAAAAAGAATAAAATATCTAGGAATAAATCTCACAAAACACGTGAAGGACCTATATAATGAAAACAATGAGACCCTATTAAAAGGAACTGAAGAAGATACAAAGAAATGGAAAGCTATTCCATGTTCTTGGATTGGAAGAATCAACATAGTTAAAATGACCGCATTATCTAAAGCATTATACAGATTTAATGCAATCCCCATCAAAATCCAATTGGCATTTTTAAAGAAATAGAAAAATCATCAGATTTGTATGGAAGAACAAAAGACCCCAAATCACCAAAGCCATACTGAGAAAAAAGAATGAGGCTGGAAGCATCACTCTGCCTGACTTCAAATTATACTACAAAGTGACAATAATCAAAATGGCATGGTACTGGCAGAAAACAGACACAGACAAGTGGAACAGAATCAAGAGTACAGAAATAAACCCATGTTTATATGGGCAAGTAATTTTCGATAAAAAAGCCAAAAACATAACAGTGGAGAAAAGAAAGCCTCCTCAATAAATGGTGCTGGGAAAAATGGAAAGCCACCTGCAAAAGAATGAAAATAGACTGTTGTCTATCACCACACACCAAAATTAACTAAAAATTGACCAAGGACCTGAATATAAGACCTGAAACAGTAAAGTACATAGAAGAAAACAAACATAGGACCTAAACTCATGGACCTTGGACCTAAAGAGGATTTTATGAATTTGACCTCAAAGAAAAGAAAATTAAAAGCAAAAATAAATAAATGGGACTACATCAAACTAAAAAGCTTCTGCACAGCAAAAGAAACCATCAACAAGGTAAAGAAACAACCATCTGAATGGGAAAATATATTTGCAAGCAACGCTTCCAATAAGGGCCTAATATCCAAAATATATAAAAAACTCATATAATTCAATAACAACAACAAAAAACAAACAATCCAGTCAAAGAAAATGGGCAGAGGACCTAAACAGACGCTTCTTCCCAGAGGACATACAAATGGCCAACAAATATATGAAATGATGCTCATCATCGCTAGCTATTAGGGAAATGGAAATCAAAACCACAATGAGATACCATCTCACACCTGTTAGAATAGCTATCATCAACTGGACAGGTAATAACAAATGCTGAAGAGGATGTGGAGAAAAAAGAACCCTCATACACTGCTGGTGGGACTGCAAATTGGTACAGCTGCTATGAAAAACAGTATGGAGTTTCCTCAAAAAACTTAAGAATTGAACTACCATATGATCCAGCAATCCTTCTATTGGGTATTTACACCAAAGACTTGAAAACTCATATCTGAAAAGATATTTGCACACCGATGTTCAAGCAGCTTTATTCACAGTGACCAGGACATGGAAGCAACTGAAGTGCCCTACAATAATGATTGGCTAAAGAAGCTGTGGTACATATATACAATGAAATGTTACTCAGCCATAAGAAGAGGTAAAATACTGCCATCTGAGACAACATAGATGGACCTCAAGATAATCATGCTAAGCAAAATAAGCCAGACAGAAAAAGATGAAAACCACATGATATCACTTATATGTGGGATATAAACCTAAAAGCAACAAATGAATAGGACAAACAGAAACTCATGGACATGGACAATAGACTAGTGGTTACCAGAGAATGGAGGGAGGAGGGACACAGATAAGGTAAAAGGGGTCAAATATGTGTTGACATTAAAGAATTAAAAGTAAATGAATTAATTTAAATAAATAAATAAAGATAGGTTGATAGAAACATCCCAAATAAAAATGCTTAGAGAAAAATAAAAATGGGAAAAAAGCATACAAAACAATCAGAACATCCAAAAACTATAGTATAATTTCAACAAACACATAATTGGAATACAAGGAATGAAAGAAATGAAGCACAATAAATATTTGAAGTAATAATGGCTGATAACTTGCTAAATTAATGGCACACACCAAATAACAGACCCAGAAAGTTCAGAAAACACCAAGTAGGAAAAATACAAAATAAAACAAAACCTACCTAGGCATATCAGATTCAAATTGCAGAGAACCAACTTCAATGAAAAAACCTTGGAAAAATTCTGAGGGTGGAGTGGGGAAACCACCTTATTTATAGAGGAACAACATAAGAATTACAGCAAACTTCTCATAAGGAACCATGTAAGAAGGAAGAGTGTGGAATGGAATATTTAAAGTATTGGAAGAAAAATAATCACCAACCTGGAGTTTTATACCTAGCAAAGTTACCCTTCAAAAGGGAAAAGTTGATGGGAGTGGGGGAGTCACATTAATATGTAAGAAATCCCTGTACCATCTCAATTTTGCTGTGAATATAGGACTGCTTTAAAAAAAAAAAGTCTATTTTAAAATTTTTTTAAAGGGGAAGAGAAATATTCCCAAATTAAAGATGAAGAAATAAGACTTTAAGGGGCTCTAACTCTCCTGAGGGCACAAGGACAGCAGGAGGAAGAAGCGGGACTCTAATCTGAGTCTAAAAGTCCATGCTTTTTAGACACTTCATAGTATTATGACCATGAAAAATAGTTTCTCATCCTAATTATAGTTTTGTTGGACAAGTATTAATGCTCTTCAAATAAATTATGATTTAAGAAAACAATGTATTTTCTTTAAGAAACAAAAATTTAAGCTTTAAGTATAAAAATGAAGTTAAAACAAAAGCAAAAAAGAAAATCTCAGATCATTTGTGCTAAAATATTTTGACCTGAAATGTTCTAAAACTTGAGGCAAGGGTAAGCTTTGGGTAAATTTTTTAAGAGAGTTGTCTGAAATCTTTATTATTCTTACCAAAATCTGAGAATAGGCAATCCCAATGAAAGCCTCTAACTCCTTGGTTGAACCATTCTACTTAGGGTTAATGAACTAAACTACCAAATCTGGATTATGCTAGTTATTAGTCTTAGCACATATAAGACTTCCCAGAAAGTACCAGAAACAGCCACTGGTAGAAGGGAATACATTAAGATCTGTCTCCTCCACTTTTAGGCTCTCACATTTACAAACCACATCCTGTCTACAGGTGTCCCAAGCTCAAAGTTAATGCCAAGCTGATCCAAGTTGCCCAAAGAGAGGAGGAAAGAGTCTTGTCTTCGGATAGGTGCTCCACTGTCTGAAAACTTTTTCTTCTTCCTTTTATTCTTCTTTCAATAGCCATATCACATGTCCTTTCCCTGTGGAATATTTCTGAATCTCCACCTTCAGCCTCTCTCAAGACTTTTATGACAGAATATTATTTCCTTTAATATACCACTTTGTACTGGAACTTATTCTTCCCATGTCTGTTTTCTTCATTGGACTGAGAGTTCCTTAGGAGTTGTATGCCTGTCTATTCATCTTCCCTCCCCAGCATCCAAAAGTGCTTGGTACATGCATGGAAAGTGCACACAGGATGTTATAAGATGATGATAATAATAATAGAAACTATTTATTGTGCATTTTATTCTATGCCAGTTTCTCTTCTAGAACACACATTATCTCATGGAATTCTCACAGTAATCTTTATCAGGTGAATGTTGCCATAATTGCGATTTGTATGAGCAAGAAAGTTGTGGCTTAGAGAGGTAAAATGATTGCCCATATCTCCCAGCACGGTACAATTTGAACCCAGATAACTTGTTTTCAAATCAAGATCTTAGGGCACTAAGAAACATTGCCCTATTGTGAATATCCCACCATCACAAGGCAAACATAATTTCTGAAATGGAAGAATGTTTTTATCCTTATTTAGTATGAAATGATGCCTTGCTAAAATTCTATGTTTCCACTCAGAAGATACATCTCAGAAAATTTCTTTGGAAGCACTTAACAAATTGCCTTTAGGAGAGTAACTTTCCCTTGAGTCACTGAGGGTAGAACTTCTTTAAAAAGTGGGTATGTGAGGAGGATGAGCGAATGCCTCCACTGCCAAGAAAAGGGAGCAGCATTAGATCTTTCACGTTGAGGGATATAAAAGGAGACACTGTCCAGTCCTCTGGGAAGGGATTGGGGAAACGAAAGATAATCAGTGCTCTCTACCTATGAAATGTAGGAATCTTGAGCTAGTCTGTCTGAACCTAGCATCTAGAAGCTGGCTGATAGCTTAGTTAACAAGAGCTATTCTGAATGCTAGAAATGAGCCTGCACCAACATTTGTGTCAGAATCCAGAAGAGAAGATACACACTGCCACCATGGTCCTCTGGACTGGTTGGATGTCCACTCAGTTCTGCTACTGCTTTCCTCTAGACCAGCTGCCAGTCAGCTGCCAGAACCTCTCCTTGTGGTCACAGATAAAGATGATGTGGAATAAGGATTCCCTTTCCAGCTCCTAAACTGAGAAGACTCTGCAATGACAGCAGGGATTGAAAATATCTCTTATGCAATCATATTATCTGATGTAATCATATTAAAATGTATTGCTTTGTAATCAGCCATTTGGCTGTGTCTATGTGAGGTTTTTTAACCAATCTGACTGATTTCATCTAACAACAACAGAGATGGATAATTTGGGGCATAAATTAGACACAATCAGAGTCATCTATGAGGGGCCACTGAAGTAAATCTAGCAACTGTTGGTGGATGCCATCTAAATGCAAGACACTCTGCTTAAGGCAACAGGAGATCAAGGCTGGGTTGGGGGAGCTTTACCATAAATTAAAGCAAAGAATTGGAAATCATTTTTCACGCTCCCGTTGAAAAGATGTGGGCTCTATAACTTTGACTTTAGCACAATTCAACACTGAAATATAGTGGAGTCACACACACACACACACACACACACACACACACACACACACACACGGAGTATAATAAAGTGGAAAAAGCAGAAAAACTTCAAACAAAAGAGTCATCAAGTCTTTAGGCTCTTCTAGGGGCTTTTAAACCCTGTCCCACCACAGGCTGATGGCCCATTTTTGTTCACAATGGGTCTCAGGGCTGCCCACTGACTTGCCTCAAACCTTTACTGTCACATGGTATGCATCTTATAGACATGACCTTTGCCTCTGAATGTATTCTCTCAGAATTGCATCAGAATTGAAATGCTGTTAAAGGGAAACTGTATTTCTGAGATGGGTTGTGGAGAAAAGAAAGATTGCAAATCACATTCATTATCTTCTTCTACTGACCAAGACATCTCCTAAAACAGTTACTCATCTTGCAAATGCAGTTTGTTAGCTCTTATCACTTTCAATACTACTGAGGAAGCTTAAAAGCTTCCAGAATGCTTTCAAATTCTAAATTTGAACCATGAATACAAAAAAGACTATACTGAAAGAATGCAGTTTATCTAGGAATGATGTATTGTTACTTTGAATCTCTACCTCTTTGAACATCTATCAGGGTTCCTAAGGTGGCTTGTAGCTTAATTCAATATGGAAATGAGGGCAAATGGAGACTTAATTTCACCCAGGATAAACTAATGGAATTTTCCAAAGGGGAGTTATAAAAGAAGTGCATTGCTCCTGGGGTTTTAGCAGTGGC
Source organism: Eidolon dupreanum (assembly GCA_028627145.1). Taxonomy (NCBI): domain Eukaryota; kingdom Metazoa; phylum Chordata; class Mammalia; order Chiroptera; family Pteropodidae; genus Eidolon; species Eidolon dupreanum. The sequence continues at coordinate 21,686,955 of CM053515.1, read as the reverse complement.
TCTACAGAAAATGTTGAGCTCAGGGTTTTTTACATCATCCACAGGCACATCACTGATAGTTAATCCTGAAAGATTCAAGGTATGCCTGGTTCATTTCAGACTCTAGAGAGTCAACAACAACAACCAAAAGGGGGCTTTCAATTTAGTAGAGACTAGTTACCTAGCAACAAAGGCCACAGGAAGCTGAGACACATTAAGAAAGTGAAGGAAACACAGTGCTATGATTGCTCTGAGGCATTGAAATACCTCTTGAGTAGCTGAACTTTCAATTTGTCTGTCTTACAAATTAATCATTACATTCACCATGATTGTCTGTCTGTATGTATATATATATATATAGAAACAAAAGAATTCATAGCATTTTGTCATAAAGCAGCAGCACTACAGACTGAATTACACTTTTCATCTAGATTGAAGATTTTGAAAAATATCTGCATACATTTTAAATATCTTTTTGACAATGGTAGGCCTCCTTTTGAGTTGAAAATTTAAAAGGTCCTTTGCTCTGAAAATGAGAAGTTTTAGCTTGTCTAATTTTCTCATGAATAGTGAATTAGCAAATGAGATATCTGGATGTTTAATATCTAATCTACATCATAATAAATGCTCTCAAAACAAAATCATCTATTTTATATTCTTAGTGCAAAACCACATTATATGAATTTTAGAGGAAACATAATGCTTTGCATCTAGAAAGCCAATATTTACCTTCCGGTTTTTATAAAGCTATAATAATAATTAGTCATTCTTCTCCAGATCTGAGCTTTTTCTCCAAGTGAATAAAAGCAAAGATGGGGAAACTCTCATTTTTCATGCTCATGCTGAAAAGGTGTGGGCTCTGGAATTTTGACATTAGCTCAATTCAAGTCAGGAGGAGGAGAGTATGTTTAAGGCCTGAGTTTAATTCAAAGTACTTGTAGACTTGTGGGTGCAAGTAACAGCAGCAGTTATAGTAATAATACTATAATGGCAACCATTTGTTGGGTGCTAATTATGTGGAGATCTTGGACTAAGAGCTTTATATCCATCATCTTATTTAATCCTCACATCAACCAATGAGGTATGATCCCTGTTTTCCAGAAGATAAAGGTGATGCTCAGAGGTTTAATGACTTGCCCCAAGTTACCCAGCTGCTAAGTGGAAGAGCCTTGTTTGGATGCCTTACTGTGTTCAGCCTTCCTAAGTAGTTGAAGAGATTCAGAATGCGTATCCCCAGAATGTGCCACTTTTATTTTGAGCTAAAGACAATTGAGGCCCAAAGGACTCAGGAAAAGCTTTAACCCTTCTCAGCTCCCTAAAAGAATTTAGGTAGAGGGCTTGGTCTAGGATGAGAATTATCACCAGAGATAACTACAAAGAATATGGGCTAGGTGTGATAAATTGGGAGGGAGCTTAGCAGGGCCTGTTCCACTCAAAGTCCTCTCTGTGCCCCATCACCTCTGCATGGCATAGCAAACATTTGTTTTCCCATCTTCCTGTAAATCATCTTTCTCCCCTTTGATACCCCAGAGTCCTGCCCTCTTCTCCTTAGCTCAGGATGGCATATAAGCCTCAATTGCCTAACTGCCTGTGGGTCTCATATTCTTGTAGGGCCTCTGTATGTACATAATTAAACTCTTTTTTTTCTTGTTATTCTGTCTCCTGTTGATTTAATTATTAGACCAGCCAGAAGAACCTAGAATGGTAGGAGAAAAGTTTTCCTCCCTGACACATTTAAACATAAAATTGTGGGTTGCCATCTGTTAGCACTTTGCTAATCATGTAAAACAGGTTATCTAAAACAGGAAACAGAATTTGGACCTAGCCCATTCCACTGCCGAGTTCATGCTTTTATTCCTATCCTATGGTCCTTCCATCAGGATCTTCCTCCCACAAAGCAGGATACTGCACCACAATTTAAATTAAGGTCTTTCATCTTTTTTCCAAGTTGACTATGCCTACAGCACTCTTAATCCTCTGGAAAAAAGCTGAATGCTTCCTTTTAATTATTTTTTATTTACTTAGTATCCAGATATTTGGGGTACAATTTAGAATATTTCCTCAAATGTAGGGTTCCTTTCTTAAATGTTTCAACACTCTTAAAAAGAAATCAACCAGAAAGCATACATTTAAGGAATGATTAGACATAGAAATAATTGTCAAGTGCAAAGTAAGTAATTATGCCAGAAAATGTGGTCCCCTTGTTATTTTAGCAGTCATGTGTTCGGTATTGATTGAATTACTCTGAGAAGTTGAATAAATCTCTTCTCTTTCTGAGCCTCCAGGACCTAAAATGTAAAACATGTATAACATGTTGAATAGGTAAAATATGTGTCATGATACAAATTTGTAACCCAAATTTTGCTGTGTAAGAAATGTATATATTTTTTTCTTAAATCCATTTAAATCATCTCTAAGTCTCCACCTCCCAGGCTAGTGTGAAACTCAAGCACAATCACCCTGAGAGCTCTCTTTTCTCATCATCCTACACCTGTCAAAGCACTGAAGATTCCTCTAGACATCTGCCCACCCTAGGTGCCCAGGAGACATTCACTGGTGGCTCTTTGTCTTGGCAGCTGGGGTATGATTGTCAAATATACAAAATATTCTGACACTTGTTAAAATAGTGAGGCCAACCTTATTCAGGACTGTTGTGATAGCTGTAGGAACCACTGTGGTGGGATTTTGCAGGAGGGAAGAGAAATTGGGCTCAACTCCAAATATGGCAAGGCAAAGTGGAGATTTATAGCCAAGAAGCAGAGTAGAAGAGGTTGGTGAATGGAAAATTACTAAGACAGTAGAGTAATTCTTGTTGAACTGGCCTAACAAGGTTCTGAAGCCCAGCCAGAGCAATTACATGTTACCGGGGGGAAAAGGGGGATGAGGAAATGGGTCAGCCCTTGAGGGTGATAAGATCTCGAAGACGGGAGTTCTAGCTAAAATGACTTAGCAGAATTCTTGTTAAAACTGGACTATACAAGTATAGAAATGGAAGCCCAAGTTTGGGACCAGTCAAGTAGACTCAGAGGAGCCTGACTAATATTTGTTCAAGGAGAGAGTCTTTGTCAAGATTACTACAGCACTGTGCCCGAAGTCCACCTTCCAAAGTGTATCTGAAGTCAAGCCATCTTCTGCCACCTAACATAGGGGACCACAATGCTGGATTCAGACCTAGACCTCTTACCAGTTGGCTGAGAAGCAGGGGGAGGAGTGGAGGACAGCCTGCATCATCTTTAAGGAATCGAGACATTTATAAGAACCAGAAAGAACCATTCCTGTTTCTCGCCCTGTCATAAACCTCTTGTGGGTAAAGAACACAAAACTGACTACATTCTAGAAATGGGTGGGGAGTGGTAAAATTACAGACAGCAAAACACAAATTAGTACCTCAATAAAATCCCCTGCCCCACACATACAGCACCTAGCTCTGGGACCATCATATAGTAGGAGCTCAAGAGGGAGCCACTATTTTTGCTCTGCTGGGGGTAGTCAATCTGCCTCGTCACCGATTTTCAAAATTTTATTTTGCTTTGTTCAGCAACACAACCTCTCTTCTAAGGAAAGCATATTGAGAAGTCCCATTTGTTTAAAAAGAAGGACAGAGTTGCTGCCCTGGTGACCCACCTTCTCCCTTCCTCACAAGAAACCCTAGAGCTCCATAGGGTACATTTGGAAAGCTGGAACCCTCATTCAGGGCTCTTGCATCTTTACAGTAACTATTATGCTATAGAATGCCCAGAACACAATGCTTAATAAAACTCTGCTATAACATTTCACTGGATTTAAGATATATCTGTCATAACATAAACTTATTTTGTGTAGCACCAGACAATAAAAAATATGGTCGAATAAACTATGACATGACATTGTTTATAAAAAAAAAATATTCGTAGTTTAGATGTTATAATGTAAAAAAAAAATGTGCTTTAGAAATGATGAAATTGAGTAATGAGATAAATTTTTAACCAGCAAAGGAAAATGCAATCCAAAGCAAGCAAAATATTTGGGTTTTCCTGTGTGTGTGTGTGTGTGTGTGTGTGTGTGTGTGTGTGTGTGTGTGTGTGTGTGTGTTTACATGACAGGCATCAAAAAAAATGACACCTTTTAAAATAACTAGAAAGAGAGGTAAAGAGAAATGAAAAGATTATGTGAGACTAGAAGAGTCTGAAACATTAATTTGATAGAGGTCTATGGTCCATTTAAAAATGTTAACTCCAACAATGAACAAGAACAATTATTTTACTAAGTTCTTGATAATATATCTAATAATAGCCAAATAACTAGAGAACTATTCAAATGTAACTCTAGAGAATTAACTGTACGTTGTTCATTTAAAACCTTATGGAAACTCTGCACGTCTGATGAGCAAAATAACAGAAGTTGTTTTGAGAATACATATTATAAAAGCCTCCTTTTTATGAATTAATCTTGAAAGCTGAAACATTGCTGCATGTATTACTAAGCTCCATTAAAGACAGACTCAAAATAATAGAATTAATTGTGACTACATCTTTATACTATGCTGTCTTACATTATGCTGAATCTCTATGATCTAAAACAGTAATTTTTCTCTTTAAAATCAGATTTAGGACTGCAAAAACAAAGTGAGAAGAATAAATGTTAGGGCCAACTGCTTCTTCCTGAATGTCCACCCCATCTATTATTTTTCACTGAATGGTTCAGGGCTAAAGGCACCCTGCTGATGACTGGGGCTCAGCTGGAAAAGTGGAGGGAACAGACGTGGAGGAAGTAAAGAATACAGGCAGCTCAGAAATCTGGTTAATCCACTACCTACATCAACATGTGCTAGTCAAAATAAGGCCTTGGCAATGTGAAAATTAAGACTGAAGACTGCCCAAATTGGAACAAGCAAAGCCTGTTTATTTAGAACTTGTATCAAGGGAGCCAGCCATCATTACTTGTGTTTGGCAGAGACTCAAAAGCAGAGAGAGTGGAAAAGATTTACAATGGAAAAAGGGAAGGCTTCTGGTAGGCCTTAACTGGAGGCTGTTGGCATGGGGAAGCTGGAGGCAGGCTAACTAGAAGTGAGCATCCTATGTGTGATCTGTAACTTATAATAAAAAATAATATATTTGGTCTTCATCATAATTTCTGGCATAGAGCTCCTAGAACCCTTGGAATTTTTCTTTTGTTATGTTAATGAGGTGACTTTTGGAAAGCACCTAAGGATGGGAGCTGTTGCCAGGGGAACCAACCATGTAATTGGAGGGTTGTAACTTTCAGTCCAACATCTGGAAAGAGGAGAGAAACCGAAGATTGAGTTCAATAATTGATGACCAATGATGAACCCAAAAGGATAGGGTTCTGAGAGTTTATGGGTTGGTGAACATGTGTTGATTCTTGGAGTGGCTCACACAGAAAGCATGCAAATTCCCTGCCCTATCTCCATACCTTATTCTGTGCATCAAGGCCATCAGGCTGTTCTGAGTTAAATCCTTTTATAATAAACTTGTGATCTAGTGAGTAAAATGTTTCTCTGAGTTCTGTGGGCCCCTCCAGCAAATTAATCAAACACAAGGAGGGGGTTCTTGGAACCTCCAATCTATAGCCACTTGGTCAGAAGCACAGGTGACAACTTGGACTTGCAATTGGTATCTTGAGCAGGGGAGGGAGGAGCCTTGTAGGACTGCACCCTTAACCTATGGGATCTGATGTCACTTCCAGGTACATAGTGTCAGAACTGAGTTAAATTGTGGGGTACACAAATGGTGTCAGAGAATTGCTTGGTGATGTGGGGGAAGAAACCACATATTGGAACTGGGAGCAGGATTATACTGTGTGATGCTCCAACCCTAAAGCCAAGACTATCTTAGTTTGTGGGTTTTATTTTTTCTAGTTCATCAACCAAGGTTAACATTTTGAGGAGTCTCTGTTTTATGAGAGTGGCTTTCCACTTTGTACAAGGTCTAGGCTTTGCCTTCTGTCTCCTATGTAAAGCCAACTAACACCAAAGATCTAGCACTAGAGATTAGTGAGGACCCTCTTTGCCATCAGCTTGGTTGCTTCTCTGGAATGGTGCTTTTCATTAATTTGGTTTTTCCTTATATTCTAGTGAGGCAGCTAGAAGGTATTTTTTTTTTTTTAGAGGAAATCTAGTCTGCCATAACATAGGAAGCACTAATATCACCAAGCTATGTCTTAAAATACACATTTTATTACTTCCATTAAAAAGATAATGTGTTAAATGAGGCCCAAAGTTAGTAGAAGAAAGTAAATAATAAAGATTAGAGCATAAATAAATGAAATAGAGACTAAAACATCAAAAGAAAAGATCAATGAAACTAAGAGCTGGTTATTTGAAAAGATAAACAAAATTGATAAATCTTTAGCTAAACTCACCAAGGGAAAAAGAGGACTCAAATAAATAAAGTCAGAAAAGAAAGAGAAGTTACAACTGATACTACAAGAATACAAAGGATCGTAAGAGAATACTGCAAACAATTAGGGCAACAAATTGGACAGCCTAGAAGAAATGGATAAATTCCTAGAAACATAAAATCTTCCAAGAATGAATAACAAAGAAATAGAAAATCTGAATAGACTGATTACTAGTAAGGAAGTTGAATCAGTAACCACCCCTCCCCGCCCCCATCCAACAACAAAAGAAATGCAGTTCCAGATGGCTTCACTGGTGAATTCTATCAAACATTCAAAGATTTAATATTTATTCTTCTCAAACTCTTCCAAAAAATTGAAAAGGAGGAAATGCCTCCAAACTAATTTTAAGAGGCCAGCAGTACCAAAACCAGACAAGAACATCACACAAAAAGAATTATTTAGACCAATATCCTTAATGAATATAGATTCTCAACAAATTCTCAACAAAATGTCAGCAAACTGAATTAAACAATACATTAAAAGGGTCATATATCAAGTGGGATTGATTCTTCAGATGCAAAGATGGTTAAACATCCACAAATCAATCAACTTGATACATCACATTAATAAAAGGAAAGATAAAATACATATGATCATCTCTATAGATGTATAAAAAGCACATGCTAAAAATTCAACATCCATACATGATAAAAACTCTCAATAAAGTGGGTACAGTGGAAACACACCTCAATGTAATAAATGCCATATATGACAAACCTACAGCTAAAACTATACTCAATGGTGAAAAGCTAAAAACTTTAACATTAGGAACAAGACAAGAATTCCCACTATCATTATTTCTCATACAACATAGTATTGGAAATCTTAGCAGTGGCAAAAAAGAAAAAAAAGGTATCTAAATCTAAAATAAAAAAGTAAATCAGTCACTATTTACAGATGACATGATACTTTATTTAGAAAACTCTAAAAATTCTACCTCCCCAAAATCGTTAAGACTAATACATGAATTTAGTAAAGTTGAAGGATACAAGATCAATATACAGAAATCTGTGGCATTTCTATACACTAATAACAAACTCAGAAAGAGAAAATAAGAAAACAATTCAATTTATAATTGCATCAAAAAGAATAAAGTACCTAGGAATAAATGTAACCAAGGAGGTAAATGACCTAAACTCTGAAAAATATAAGACACTGATAAAAGAAATTAAAGGTGACACAAATAAACTAAAAGATATACCATACTCATGGACTGGAAGAATCAAATTCATTAAAATGTCCATACTACCCAAAGCAATCTACAGACTCAATGCAATCCCTATCTTAATTCCAATGACATTTTTCAAAGGGCCAGAAGATATAATTCTAAAATTTGTATGGAATGACAAGACACCAAATAGTCAAAGCGATCTTGAGAAAAAAGAACAAAGGTGGAGGTATCATGCTCTCTGATTTCAAACTACACTATAATAATTAAAACAGAATGGTATTGGCATAAAAACAGACACACAGATCAATGGACCAGAATTGAGAGCCCAGAAATAACTACATCTATATGGACTATTAATTTACAGTAAAGGAGCTGATATCATACAATAAGGAAAGAACAGTCTTTTCAACAAATGGTGTCAAGAAAAGTGGACAGCAATATGCACAACAAAAATGAAGTCAAAGATACAGAGACTAGATAGGTAGCTAAAGGGATGGGAAGAGTCAAATAAGTGAAGGGGATTAAGTGTATGATGATGGATGGTAACGAGACTCTTGTGGTGATCACTTGGTAATATATACGGATGTTGAATTATAATGTTGTAATCCTGAAGCTTATATAATATTTTATACCTATTTTACCTCAATTTTTAAAAAGATAGTTTATTATACTCACAGATCTCAAGAGGAGGGGACACATCATGCCATGGATGGGAAGTTCTGGGATTGGTCAGGAGGTAGAGGAAGAAGAAAATAATGTGGCAAGAGCCTTTACTGTGGTTTCTTCAGAAAGAAATTGGTGAGAAAGAGTGATTCAGCAGGCTTCGGTGGGTAGGGGTAGTTTCTAGTTGTTTGATATCTGGCCCTGGGATGATTAAGACAGGGGATAATGGCCAGAAGTGTAAGAACTCAATAAAGTTGGTGTTTGGGAATATGGGCTCTGGATCCATTGGTTCACACATGAAAGGCACATTCATAGACAAGTTATTTGCTATCTTTAGGAATTAGCTATCCCTGGGAGAAGCAGTCCCTCCAGGGTTAGCAAGGCTATAATATGTCAAAGCATCAAAAAAAGAGAATATAAAGACATGATAAATAAGGCTAATATAAATACACTGATAAATAAGGTGTAACATATTTTTGAAGTAATAGTTATCTGTATCCATTTCCATTTTACCTTTTGGATAAAAAGTTACATAAGGGCAGGACTTATAAATATCATAATCCTAGAGATACTGAGATTCATCTATAGTTGGAATCATGAGCCACAATTTTTAGAAACAATTATCAATGGGGCAGTTAAATGTTTATGAATGAAATTCATTGTGTACTTTAAAATATCTTAGTTACTTATTTTCTTATATGTTCATTTTCCCCCCATAAATCTCTCCTGTTCCCCCTCACCATTCTTCAAAGACTCTTAAATTTAAAACAAAAAATTAAACCACAATAGCATCCAGTCTTTATTGTTGTTTTTGTTTGTTTGTTTTGTTTTGTTTTGTTTTGTTTGCAGGTATAGATGATTTTAACTTTAAAATATTTGTGTGGTGGAACAAAACAACTTTTTCCTTGGTCTTCTACTTCAACCAAATGACAACTGCTTTCGATTATGAAGTTGAGTAAATTATCTAATATATTCCAGTCACATGTCAGATTTCTCTTCAATTGCAATTCTCCCCAGCAATGTTTTAGAATAACTTTCTTGGAAGGCATGCTCCTTCTCATGTCTAGATTGGATCCATGCTAAGGATAAAAGCAGTCTCTCCTACAGTTCCATTGGTTTTGCAAGGCTCTGTGCCAAATTCTCTGTCAACACTCAAGCGATCATTATCCAAGTTTACATGTGGTCTAAGTGTGAGTCCTATTTGAAGAAAGCTTCCACAGAAAGGATGGAGACGACTCTGTGAACCCATATTAAAGGCATACCTTCAGAGCTGGCGATCAAGACCACCATGCCCATGTTTGTCCAACGGCTCATGCCCAGTGGGGTGGGATTTATCACAAAATCCAGGTTTCCAATGTAACTGAAGTACTCTCTTTCTCTGCAGTGACTCAGTGTCTCTTTGAAGCTACAAGCATTACTGTGACTAAGGGTGGTGCTGGACTTCATGTATGTGATAAAGTCTGGGCACTTGAGACTTTAAACCATACCTGATGCCAGCAATCAGACCCATTTTTATCTGAAAATAGATATTCCCCAAAGCATAATAATCTTTTATTTTTTAGAAATACAAGCTTTCCCTGTTTCTTTGTTTAAGGCCACAGAGAACAATGAGTCTTTAGACTGGCTCAATTTGCTTTCTGATAGTTTTATTTCATGCATCCTATGACAGAGGGAAGCCTTCAGTCAAACGACCAAGTAGATCAGATATTCAGGGAAGGCTGTTCAGACATACAGTAAAATATCTCCTAAACAAAAGCCAAGGAATATTTTCTCATTTTCCCCGTCAAGTACTGACCTGAATGAATATGCTACAAAATGCTATGACAAATGGAAGTAGTCAAATCAGTTTCCTTAGGTCTAGCTAGTATTATGGAGAAAAGGGGGTGGGGTCAACTTTCAGCAGGAGAAACCATGCAGATAAATTTAGGAACTCCAGAAGCCTTCCAAAAATTTTTTTCAGAACTTTGGACAGTTTTGATTATGTTTATTTGCTGAATGCTAGCTTTTCTTCAAAAAATCCCCTGACGACATAAATATAGCTTTTTTTTCCACAGTAAATACTCTTTAAGCCTTTTTTCAATGTACTTTCCATTAGTAAAAACTTGCTAAACATTCACCATCAATATATGCACCTATTTATAAATTTTCTGAATGAACTACTATTAATATAGTGTTTTCATTATAAAACAAAAATCTGAAACATTCAAAAAATGAGATGAAGTTAAAATACCCAGTATTTAAAAACCTTCCTGATTTCAATAGGTTCACACTTTTGTTAACCAGCTCCTCAAAGCATAAAAAATCAAAATAACAATAAAGCATTTTAGTACTCATTTTGTATATTATAAAAGCATGAATATTCACTTAGATATTTTTTTAATTCATATATTCAAAATTCATAACATAAAAGGCCAGTAAAGCTAAATATTTAATTCATTGTGTTGCAAACATACAAAAGTATGTGTGAAAAGCAATTCAAAACAATTTAAATAGAAACATACATTATTTAAACATAAGTTTACAAATAAAATAATTATTAAAAAATAACCAAAATATTAAATATAAAGTAATACAACTAATGAACACTGAAAATGGAATATATTTGTGTTTTTAGAATGCAATCCTAAAATGTTATAATTGTTAAAATATTATAATTATACACAATAATAAAGTGTTAAATTGTTATGATTGTTAGCACAAATTTGTTGCAGCTTCTGAAAAAGTTTTATGACTCTAGTTGAGAAATGGTGATGAGAGAGATATAAGCTAACTCCAAATATTTTCCTTTGAGTCCTTCCTCTTCAAATACTGTCTCTTGTTTTATTATTTTGAGGACATATTAAACTTTTTTTAAGAACTGTAACTTTTTAAATGATAGTAAGTGAAACTTGCTTTACAGAAAGCATTTTTTTCTTTTTTTTTTTTAACATGGTATATACATTTTAATCTTTTTTTCAATTACAGTTGACATTAAATATTAGTTTATATTCGTTTCATGTGTACAGTGTAGTGATTAGACATTTATATAGCATATTAAGTGATCTCCTGATAAATCTGGTACCCACCTGACACCATACATAGTTATTATAATAGCGCTGACTATATTCTCTATGCTGTACTTTACATCCCCATGACTGTTTGGTAACTACCAATTTGTACTTCGTAATCCCTTCATCTTTTTTACCCAGCCTCCCATTCCTTCTCCCATCTGGCAACCATCACTTTGTTGTTTGTGTCTATTAGTCTGTTTCAGTTTTTTTGTTCATTTATTTTGTTCTTTGGATTCCACATATAAGTGAAATCATATGGTATTTGTCTGATTTATTTTAATACCTTCTAGGTCCATCCATGCTGTCAGAAATAGTAAGATTTCATTTTAAATATGTAACATCTTTTATTCATTTGTCCATTGATGGGCACTTAGGTTGCTTCTACATCTTAGCTATTGTAAATAATGCTACAATATATACTACATATATAATAATAATAACGCATATATCTTTTCAAGTTAGTGTTTTGGATTTTTCTAGATAAAATACCCAGAAATGGAATCACTGGGTCCAAATGTAGTTATATTTTTAAGTTTTTGAGGAAGTTTCATACTGTTTTCCATAGCAGCTGTACCAGTTTGCAATCCCACCAACAATACATGAGGGTTACAGAAAGCACTTCTGATTCATCTCAGTCTAGTTTCATCATATATGAACTGAGATTCCAATGGGGATTAGGTTACCTGTATCAATTTTAGTACTGATGATTCATTTCCTATGTAGCTGGTTAAGGTGAAATGCCAATATGAAATACCGGTAAAGCTGCACTTTCCTTTTGCTTTAGATCGAAAGTAAATTAAGTTACATTTCTAATATTTCCTTCCCTCTTCTTAATAAATTAATTTGTGCATCCCATACAGTGTCAGTTCCTAACCTCTATAGAAGAGACAGAACAAGTTTACTCAAAAAGATAGGGAATAAACAGGGCATAGCAACCTAGACCTGGAGAGGAGTTGGGATCCTAGATGGGGCTGAGGTGGGACAGAAACTGGAAGCACCAGGATGGATTAAATGAGGAAGGTGGACTCATACTTTATTTCAAGCACTCCTACTGGGGCCGTTAACTATATACCATTGTATATACAAATGGCCACATCCAGCTGAGCACTTGGATATTCAATCAAAAGTTATTAAATTTAATTGAATTTAAAGAATTGGAACCATTATGTGACTAATTTAAGGCTGGCTGGGTATATTGAACAGACAGCCAGCATTTGGCGAGGGCTAAATCAGTGCCTGCAGAGGTGGTGGTACTACCCTAGTTCATGGGATTGAAAGCTCCTCATTATTTGACAAGAGGTGTAGGAGGAGGAAAAGCTAGGAATGGCACCACTAAGGAGCTAGATTCTAAATTGAGCTTAAGAATGGATAGAGGGGTTTTTGTTTATTTTCTTTTAAATGAGTCTTTTTTTAATATAAAGGCAAAACAAAATAATTACGACAAATTTTGAAAATGCAGGTAAACCCTGTCCAACAGAAAATAAAGAAAAACAAGGAAAGAAATGAAAAGGAACAAAAAAAAATTACACCAACCAAAGACATTATAGACCAGAGGTAATCTTTTGGGGTATATCCGTTCAGTCTTTTCTGTGTTTGTGTGCATATGTTCGTAGAAAATAATTATTTATACACATGAACACCCTCAAAATCTATTCTTCACTTTTTTCTGCCCCAGGATTTAGGGTAAATCCTTCTATCTTCAGTCTTTTGATTAACACTATTATCATATTCAGTTTAATGGTCAAATACTTGAAGATGACTTTAAGAGCTGAGTGAAGTGAGTTTAGCTTGAAGGAGTCAGGGCAGAGTGACATTGCTCTGCGCAAGGCAGCTAAGGGGATTAGGAGATGGTTACCATCTAGTGGCCATCACTGCTCCATAGAGGGTACCACAGCTACTCTCTAGAGCTCCCTGGCAGCTCCCAGGGTCTTGCTGCTCCTCTGGGTACAACAGGTCCTCCTTGTGACCAACTTTGCTCCATGGGCCTCCAAGACAAAGGTTCTGAAACACACTATGTAGCAGCTCCTTAGAAGTGGAGGGAATGTCTTTCTCTGCCTTGATTTACTTTCTGCCAGACACATGAATGTGATATCATTGGAGCACCTGCTGTTATAAATATTTTATAGCTACTGTGCTATTTTAAAGATTCATACTTCACCCAGAGATAAACCTGGGGGACAACCCTATGCTGGAGAAAGATATCTTTCCACACAGAGAACTAAGGCTGGCTCCAGCTAGTAGTGACAGGATCTTCTTCCTATGAGCAGTAACTCTTTCCCTGAGAAGATCCTCAGTCCTGTGCAGACTTCTCCCAAATAGAGAGAGCGTGCAATTTTAGTCTTTAAGTTTTTTTTTTCTTTCCCAGAAGAGGCCTTACTTCCCATGCAAATAGACTTCTAGTGGTCCTCTACACCTGTACCTTTGTGTTAGAAATACCCAGATATCAGAATTCTCTTAGACTTACTCATTGACTTATTTATTTCTGAACTAGGCTCAGAAAAGTCCCAAGTACTAGCATTATAAGGTGCAAAGTAGGATTCAATCTCTGAACCCAAACTATATGAGGTCATATTTTACAATATCTTAGGAAGAACAATGAATGCCACATTGAAGTGTTTGGACACAATTACACAGACAATGAAAGCCTTACATAGATAGGTGTGTAGGTGTGTATGTGTGTGTGTGGTATATGTACATGCATGCACCATTTGTTTTAAGTAAAAGTTACTCACTTTAGGAACTTGTAATTTTTTCAGTCTGCTATGTATGTTCAGCTAAAATGTCATGGTCAGATTTATTTTTAAGGCTAAAATAACCAGCAGTTGAAAATTTATTAGAAGATTTACCAAATAATTTGAACCAAGCCAGAGACCTTTGTCCACAATAGTGGGAATATTCTCATCTACTTGGCATCCCTTTTTGCAGGGAATCTTTTCTTTTCATTCAATATATGTAGGAGTCATGAGCTAGCCCACCTCCTCCTGCTCCTGGCATGTGTCTCAGGCTTAGCCGGTCAGGGTACTGTGACCTCTGGGACACAGCAGAGTTCAGGGAAGGGAATGTGATTTTAGCTCCTTCAATCAAAGTCTTCTGGAATTTTTTTTTTTTAATTCTAGAACCACAAAGAGAGATTTTTTATCTCTTGTTCTGAATTCAAAGCTATAAGACTATTGTGAGCATGAAGCCATTTATTGAAAATCATTTTCTCAATACAAAGAGAGAGTCTTCTGAGAATAAAACCAAGCAGAGTCTAACTGAGCTGAGAGATGGAAAGAGAGAGAGAATTCTGATATTATTTGAGCTCAGAGAGACAACCATGCTTGGCTTCCTAGCTGCATCAGCAAATAAACTGCTTCGTTCTCCTTTTGTTCTTAAGCCAGTTTAGGTTGGTAACTGAACATACTTCATAATACAAAATAAACTCAGGGAAAAAAACTGAAATCAATAAATTGACTTTAGTGCAAAAAGTGCTAAAGGAAGACTTATCTAAAGAAGAAGAAAGTGCTGTCATTTTGTCCTGTGATGGCAACCAGAAACTAATCAAAGGGACTTTATTATTTGTAAACTTTAATCCTTCACTAATGAGAAATTTGAGACTCAGAGAAGCTTGCATTCTTGGCCAAGGGAACACAGCAAATAAGGGGAGAGGGCAGATGTGAGCATAGGTTCACCTCCAAAGTCCACGTATCTTCATCACATAAGGAGAAATTATCTATTCAGCCAACATATTTCAATAAGCAAACACAGAGAGGCCAAAAGAATAAAATGAGCATACAGGTTTATAGCACTGTTATAGTCTGTTAGAATCCATTATACTTTGTCCTCTAAGCCAGGAAAATGCCTGATCCATAGCAGATATATTTGATGCCCTCTGCAAACTGGTTGAGTTCCTGTTCTACTATAAAGAATTGACTTCTTTCAGTTCTTGCCAGGAGCATCTTTAAATATCCCTATTCACCTCTACATCCGCTCCTATCCTTTTTTCTCTGCCTATGCCTAATTCTTGTCACCTTCAACTCATCCTAATACAACAAATGTTGAGAATCGATCATGTGCTAGATGCCATTCTAAGCAGATAACCTGGTTAAGAAATGAATTGTGACTTCTCATCTCAAAAGAATGAGTGATGTTTACTTTCCTCTTGATTCATTCTCCACCCTTCTACCATCAACAACCAATCCTCCATGGACTGGAAATTGATTCTTCTGTTGATAAAGAGAAGTAACTTACTTTTAAAAGTCTGGGTTGGGACCACTGTTATAGGTTGAATTATATCCTTCCAGAATTCATATGCTGTAGTCCTAACCTTCATCAACTCAGAATATAATCTTATTTGGAATTTATAGATGTAATTTGTAAAGTTAAGAAGAGATCATTGGGGTGGGTTCTAATCCAAGATGACTGGTATCTTTATATAAAGGTAAAATTTGGACAAACATACAGAGAGGGTAAGTGATGTGAAGATGCAGGGAATATGAAGATTACCACCTACAAGCCAAGGAAAGAGGCCTGAAACAAGTTTTCCTCACAGCCCTTAGAATAAACAACTCTACCGAAATCTTGATTTCTAACTTGTAGCCTCAAGGACTGTGAGACAAGAAATTTCTGTTGTTTAAACCATCTGATTTGTGGCACTTTGTTATGGCAAACCTAGAAAACTAAAACGATGATAGAACTGTCTATCACCAGATGTGAACTTTTTGGTCTTTATGTTTTTATTTTTTAATTGTACCAACATGTTAAAGTCAGGAATTTTTACCTGAAAAAATATTGATTTCTGCTTTATCTGAAACACTGGAAAACCTACAGTTTTGAACTTTTATTCTTATGTTATATAAATCACCTGAAACTGAGTGGTAACTTCCTCCTTTTGATGGGCATGTGTTTACTACTTCACCATAGTCCTTCCCAGTTCACTTTGCATCCCCCAAGGCTGAGTGACTGCTGCCATTTGTCATGATGCTCAAGTCCATTGTGGTCCATAATTTAGGCTTACTGAAATATGGAGCTGCTCAGCCCAAGGTGAGAAGTCCTAAGGCCGGAGGAGGGAAAAGTAATAAGACCAGAAGAGAGAGGCTGGATTCTGACATCTGAAGGGATGTGGCGGGTGTCGAGTGACAGGAATTCACAATTACACATAAGAAGAGTTAGGGTAGGGATAGGGTATGGTTGCCTGAGTCTTGGGTCCATGTTCTGTGATGTTGGGAGACATACTGAAAGGTCCAGGAGCCGGGCTGGGCACTGAGGGCATGGCAGCCATGAGTGGGGAAGCTGCTTACTTTGAAATGGTTCTTGTAGACAATGAAATCTCAATGGCACCATAATGGACTAAAGAACAGCGGCCCATCCCATATTTTCAAGACAGCATTCACCCAGCAGAACTGCTGAATGCTTCTCAGGCCACTATCCAATAATGGCCAGCATTAGATTTCTTGTCAACCCTCACAAGCAGGATCCATTTTGACTTGGAAAAATATACATGAATTTCCTTACACTCTAATAATGTGGAAGAAATTTTTAACAGGACTAACTGGTGGTAGGGCCTACTCTTTTACTTTGTACTCACTTTACAAATGAGGCCCAGAGAGGTCAAATAGCTTGCCAAAGGTATACAGCCAATTGTAGTTTTGAAAACAAAACCTGTTCTGCATCTCCTCTGGGGTTCGTTAACAAGCTCCAGCAGTATGTCACATGCAGCAGAAAGCTGAGGTCAGTGATTACCTCCTTTTTGCCCCTCTTTTGGTTCTGGAGAGCAGAGTATCTTACCTTCTCTATTCAGGGAACATATGCCCTTTCAAAAAGGTGTCCAAGGGACTTTGCTGAATAAGTATGAACACTAGCAATCATTCACAATTGGAAAGCAGCATAAATGGTCCCAAATGCCAATGTTTCCATCTACAAAGCTTTTCCCCAGTGCTAGAGTTGGCATTTTTCATCACCGTGTTTTAGCTGATATAATACCTAGTGAGCCTTATTGAGGACTGATAATTGCAAAGATGGATTTCATAATGTGTGAAGGAGAATACCAAATTACAAGATACAGACATTAATAATAAACTTACCTTAATTCTCTTCTAATTCTAGAAGTAATTTTTTACTGTGTTCAGGTTAATGAAAGGCTAACTTAATGAACATTTGGCAAAGTCTCTTTAATAGATGGATTACTCTGTCATTCACCAAGGTTCTCTTCAGCTCTTAAAACCCTTAGAAAGTACAAGTAAATAGGAAGATAACCACAAGTGAAAATGGAGACTCTCGTCCTCACCTCTGTGCCCTGGACTCTTCCAGCCTCACTAGCTTCCAAAAATATACAGTTGTTTCTCTAAGGCAGATAGCACTTTTTTTTCTCATTTATAACTTCAAAGGAGAAGAATGAGGAGGCTCCTGGGGACCTTAGCAAGGCTGCATTCATTGTATAGATGAGAAAAAGGAAGCCCAGAAAAACAGAGGAATACTCCCAAGATCTCTTGACCATTAACAGGACTAGGAACAGGAACTCAAGTTTTCTGCCTTTCTTCAGTATGGATTTTTCATCCTGCAGAAGGCTAGCAGTGCAGGGTCATAAGGTCTCTGTGCCCCATTCTCCCCAAATCTCACAATAAGAAAATGGTGACGAAGTATTTTTATCAACAGGTTTAGTTTCTATGACAACATGCAAACAGTTTGGTATTTTCTCTACTTGGATGATCTGTTTTTTAAGAATTTTCAAAAATTCTGCTTTTACTGATACCCAGAAAATCGAAATGTTTATTGGGAGCTAATGTTTACTGAGCACTTACTATGTGCCAGGCTAATTTTTCCACAATGGGTAATCTCAGTTAATCTTCACAACTTTATGGAGTGAGTTGCATTCAGATCTCCATTTTACTGGTGAAGAAAGTAGCTTAAGGAACTTTCCCTAGGTCATACAGATAGCAAGTAGTAGGTCCTGGATGAAACCCGTATTTGTCCCATTCCAAAGTCCATGTATTCATTTTCTATTGCTGTACAACCAATTATCACAAATTAAGTAGTGTAAACAAAATCCATTTTTCTTATAGCTCTCATAGTTCTGCTGTCCAAGAGTCTTGATGGGTTTGGCAGGCCTCTCTGCACAAGTATCTATCTCAAGGCCCAAATTAAGGTGTAGGCTGGCTGGGCTCTTATCTAAAAGCTCTGAGGAAGCACCCACTTCCAAGATCATTCAGGTTATTGGCAGAAACTGGTTCCTTATGACTATAGGACTGAGGTCCCTGTTTTCTTACTGGCTGGCATTCAGAGTGTGATCTTTTCTCTTAGAAATCACCTGCATTCCTTCTCACTTGTCATCTCCCTCCATCCTCAGGGCAGCAAAGGCACATCAATTAGATTAGGCCCACCTAGGCAACCTGTTTCTTAAGATCAAGGGACATGAAACTTTAATTATACCTGTAAAATCTCTTCACAGCAATACTTAGACTTGTGTTTTATTGAATAAAACCAGTGGACAGGAATCTTAGGGGTAGCAGATGACACAGATTCGGAGTTAGAACATGAGTAGAGTGAAACAAGAGAGTGGTAGACACTGGAGAGAACCAGTTCCTATGAGGTTTGAACCAGCTCCTATGATCCACAGTCACCACCACATGGGAAAGTCAAAGGAGTATTAACAGCTCTTTCCATTTTTAAAGGCCAGGAATCTGGGTTTTTATGTGAAACCGCTCCATTAGAAAAAGTTTACAACTACTTTAAAAATATAATTCATCTATCCTCAGACTAGGTGGAACCTTCAGGCCAACAGTTGGAAACTAAGCAAATTCTGTGACCATGACTGATTTTTCCCTGACTCCTTAATCCTATCACTTGCAATGTCCCCACATCTATAGTCCTGTCTTTGCCCGCAAGTTCTGTGCTCTTCATCTTGAGAACCATACACACAGCTGTTCAACATCCTCCAAAGGGTTTTCCAAAGACAGATGATCTTCAGACTTAACAAAGTCTTTCTTAAGTACCGGGTGGAAGGCTTCTCCAAATGGTCCCAATGATGGATCCTCTTATGAAAAATCTGCACAGACTGCCCCCAGAATAGCCCTTTCCTGGTTGTTGTCTGTTTACTCCGCTGTAAGCTCTAAGAAAGCAGGAACCAACCGTGCCTTATTTGAATTGATATTCTCTTCTTCGAATTAATTACCTAGACACATTTAGTAATTATTTCTTGAACAAAAGGCATTCTGCAAAACTCAGCACTATTTATAAGCTCCAAAAGTTCACTGGCCATCCAGAGTCTGCACTCAGAATGTCTCTGAAACCACAGAGGAAGACTGTTTACTTGAGAGTCTAAATACTACAGAAAGTAATCAAACAATGGAACTATTGTTTAAAAATCTTTTGACTGGACATTCATTTTAAAAAGTAATTATTGCTATAACAATTGAAAAATAATCCCCTCTGG
Source organism: Eidolon dupreanum (assembly GCA_028627145.1). NCBI lineage: Eukaryota > Metazoa > Chordata > Mammalia > Chiroptera > Pteropodidae > Eidolon > Eidolon dupreanum. Next base: position 21,667,283 of record CM053515.1, on the reverse strand, counting down.
GTAGATTGCAGTGGAGCTGTGGTCTGCTGAGCTGCAAATGAGCAGCTAGTGTTGTCAAACAGCTCACTGGGTGGTACTGACGAGGTGGATAGAATAAGGGTGGATTGTAAGAGGATTGCTGGTAATGTGGTAACTCCAAGAGCCCTTGAGTATTTTATATTTCGACAGGTAAAAGAGTCTAAAGGCACTGATTTACAAGTATGTGTGTATGTGTGTGTGTGTGTGTGTGTGTGTGTGTGTATACTTGTGTATATATATACATATATACACACATGTATATATATATACATATGTATATATACACGTGTGTGTGTGTGTGTGTGTGTGTGTGTGTGTGTGTGTGTGTGTATCCTATATCTTACTTCTCAATCCTTATATTAGAAGGAAACCCTAAGGGAATATGTCTAGAACATAGTGAGGACTAGGACCATCTGTTTTCTATCACCTTGTTCCTTTGGAGTTAACTCCAGTAATGCTGTTAATGCAAAACAGATCATACCCTGGGAATTTCAGAGAAACAAAACACTACAGTTCCTTGTCCGTGTTTCTGGGATGTCATCTTGTGCCATGTACATGAACTAGTTTCTCTCTGATCATTATCACTGCTATGGAAATTCTTCCAGTATGACTAGCTGGTAGTAGACAGCTGCCCTGGGCTTGGCCTTGCCAGATACTACTCTACTTCACTCTAATTAAATACTTGTTCATGCTTCCATGTTACCCCTAAAGGTAGCTGATGTCGGTACTTTCCTGTCTAAATAAACATTAGTGGAACATCTTTGCAGAAAGCCCACTGACTTGGAGTCAAAAGCCCTTATCCAGTCTGATCTGCCATTAGCAAACTGTGACCCTGAGAAAATTACCTAATCCCCCTGAACCTCATTTTCTTCATCTGTAAGATAGGGTTCTTTTCAACTATGTATGTGTCACCTACTTTTATACTGACAAAGAATGGTCTTAGTTACATTAGTATCTCCTTTCTTGGACTGTTGGCATGGATTCTAGGAGGAGTGATTTTCTTTGTTAAGAACTCAGACTAGTTCACATAGAACCCCTTCATCTCCTAAGACCAAAACAAAACAAAACAAAACAAACTATAGTTAAAACAAAACTACATGGTTACTCTAACCATGATTTTATTTCGCAAAGGATACTTTCTTTGGTTATATTGGATTTGTTTTCATGCTTCTCCTGATTTAAGAAAAAGAGTTAATCATCGTTTTAGAGACACTTAGGTTATTCCTACATTTTTGTTATTGTGAATAATACTGCAATGAATATAGGGGTACACATATCTATACAAATAAGTGTTTTCAAATTTTGGGGGTATATACTCAGAAGAGAGACTGCTGGGTCATATGGTAGCTCTATTAATTTTCTGAGTAAGCTCCATACTGTTTTGCATAGAGACTACAACAATTTAAAACTTAGTTTATTTCTGAAACTTTACATTTAATATTTTTGAACAATGGGTAACTGACCATAGAAAGCAAAACCATGAATAAGGGGGACTACAGTACTTTCTCTTAAATAAGTTTAAATACTTAATGTCATACTATTATTATCCTCACAATAAAATGAGGAAACTGTGGGTTAGAGAGTTTCTTAAAAAGCTGGCTGAAGATACACATTTCCTAAGTGGAGGATTGAGGATTCAAATTCAAGTTGGACTTGAGAGTCAGATTGTCAGTAACAATACTCTTGTCTTTTCAAAGATTTGCTTTTCTGCTTGGCTGATCGTTTGCATGAGGAGTGTCAATTTGAGGCCAGCTACATTACTTCCTTCCAGACTCTTTCTAATTTCAATGTGCCAATTAAAAAGAAAAAAATCTAAAAATAATGTTCATGTTCTTATGAACAAACTTCCCATAAAAAAGAACAATTAAAAATCCATTAAAAATTCATTTATATTTTGAAAATTAATAAACAGAAACCTTATTTAAATTGGAGTTGGGACAGCCTGTAGCGGAAGCTCTCATATCCTACCACTCATCGTCAACTACCCTAAATAGAAATGGACATTTCATCTACAGCGGGAAGATATTTTTCTTCTCTAATACTCCAACAGAAAGGAGGATCATCTCTTCGCCTGGCAACCACTCAGATAATGAAAGACTGTTACAACTCAGCCAATGAAAAGCCATTACACTTCACAATTCCAGTTTCCTCCAATGAACTCTTTATTTAAACAGCTCCTCTGAACTCCCCCTGTCCTCTATAAAAGAATGTTCCTCTCATTTGTTTTCTGGACTTGTGTCTACATTTATCAAAACTGATTGGGTAGCCCACTTGAGACCTGAATATTTTTCTGAGTGTAAATTGTATTTCAATAAATAAAAGTGGGAGATCTTATTCTTTAAAATAATCTCTAACTAGATTATACATGAGGATATCTATGGTGTTGTTGTCATGAGGGATGCCTTGCAAATGGAGATATGAATGTGTTTATCACTCTTTGGTGTGTCCTGTTTCATTGACTTCTCAATGAGAGAGCAGTATTTGCCTCCAGGGATCTGGAAATTACAGACCAGGAACAGAAAGAGTAAAGAAGCCTTGCCTGTGCCAACAAAACATCAGTAGTTGACTTACATGGTTTTCAGTTTCATGTCCTGCCCTAATTCAGTGCTGCACATTGTAATGTCATAGAATTTAACAAATAGCAGCATGATAGGCTGACATTCCCACCAAGGCACAAGACTCCAGATGGTATAACAATAATTTAAAGTAATTTAACACCTAAATGAAGTTTGTAAGTCCCAGGTTTCTGAAGAATTAGTGAATATAGATAGTTACATCATGAGAATACTTAGGAAGTGATGTATTTGTGACCTCAGGTCAAGGAAGATAACCAAGCTAGAGCAGTATCACTAATTTATTTTTGAGATACAAGACTTGACCTGTAAAGACAGATGAAGTCTATTTTATGTCATGTCACCAATTGAAAAATAAAACCAACTATACTGAATGTAAATGAAAGTTTTTGTATTGAACATCCAAATAAAAGAATGATAAAAATTTCTTTTTTATTAAATTTATTGAGGTGACATTGGTTAATAAAATTTTATAGGTTTGAAGTGTACAGTTCAATAATCCATCATCTGTATATTTGCATTGTGTGTTCATCATGCAAACTCAAATGGCATTTATTGAAAATGTGTCATTGTTTAGGGGCAGCTAGTGGAACAACTGATTTATTCTTTAACTAGGAACAGATAATCAGCATGAGGAAATTATTTATACCTGTATGAGCTAACATTATTAAATCTGTATTGTGATGGCTAATTTTTCAATCATTGTGACCTTACATCGGTGCCCAAAATCAAAAGTAGAACACTTTATTAAACAGAATTGCAACAAATATCATCCTACAGGTTATAATGATAAAAGCTAATTTTATTGGTTACGTATTGCAAAATTGTCTTGATTCTAGGGCACCATCAATTTATTAACATCTTCCAGAAAAAAATAAAAAGAAAAGAAATACTATTAGGTACATCAATTGTAAGACACATTCCAATTTCAGAATTTGAAAATGTGTCTTAGAATCCAGGAACTATTGTCTGATCCTGTGCCAAATGATTTGCATAAAAGTAATCACAATAAATTTTTGCAACAATCCTATGAAGTAGAGATTATCCTTCCTATTTTAAAATTATCTTATAAGGACAATTGGCTTGCCCAAGATCACATTGTTTATCAGTGTGAAGTACCTGCATTACAGAAGCTGGGATCATTTGTTTTTTTTACTGGTTATGCCATTTCTTGTTTCTGGGCCATAAGAAGGAAAGGTTTTATTTTGCTTGGTGTCCTCTCTTCAATTATTTCTGAGGCTCCCTCATGGCTTAGCTCCAATCTTTCCAAATCTGTCTGACTTGGAACAAGATTAAAATGAAAGAAGACAAAGATGCATGTGTAAATACCAACAGAGAATAGACACTGCAAAGTCCAGCAGATTCCTACAAAATATTTTAAGTCTTAATAGGCTAACTTGATCAGTTTGAGGAACTGTTGTGCTTTGCAAAAACTACCACTGAGTAGCAAAGTTCCCACTCAAGGTCTAGTTCCACTTATCTGAGGAGAAGCAGGGAATTTTGCCCAAGTTATCTTAGAAGATTTAGACTTTCAAAAGCACTTTATTATACAGGAGAAGAGTCCTGGTAAGAGAAATGACTCTCCCAAGGTCCCATAATAAATCACTGGTAGATCTATGAGTAGTATCACATTTTCTAATCAGTAATCATTATTACTATTAGTTGTTGAATGTTTATTATGTGCCAGACCCTGTGCTATCAGTTTCATATGCAAAATTTCACTTAATCTTAACAACCCTGTGACATTGATCCTATTATTATTCCTACTTTACAGAGAAGGATTGTGAGGCTGTGAGAGGTTAATTACTTCACCCTAGGTCTTTCACCTAGTAAGTGTGGCTCACAGAATTCAAATTTAGATTTGTTTGACTCCAGAGCCCACAGTCCTCTACTCTTCCAATATACAATATAATTAATTGCATCAGCTCTGTAAGGCATGTCTCCCCAAGAAACCAAAGTAGAGTGACTACACACAGGGATGGAGATACTCACCATTAGCTGTGCTAATACGGACAGCTACTGTATTGTGTTTTTATTTCATTACTCAACTAAATTTTCCTACAGAAAATAAACAAATAAAAAATTAAGATATTAATACTGCTTAGCTAATGTGTCCTTTAAAATATGTTGGCTGTCTATCTTTTTATCTATCTATCTAATCATCTTTCCTGTCTCTACCTATTCAGTGATGATGAAGATTTCCCTCTTACTAATAGCTAAATAGTAACCCATCTTAACCAATGAGTACATTGCCATGACATTTGCCCCTCCTCTATCACTGCTTAATTCTGTGCCAGTCAATTTCATTAGTTTGAGGAAAACTCTTGTCTAAGCAATTGATTTAAGCCAATTAATTTTTCCATAGGAATATTCGGTAATTTTTATTGCTGCCCTAGAAACCTTTACTGTTTAGAAATGGAGCTTAAATTGCTTTTCTAATTGGTGATACTGTCCCCTCCAGTATTTCTCTATGTAATTTTGGAATTGCATAATTTCACCATGCTCTAACACCTTGCCATAATGGAGCAGCTGAAAAATGTTGTTGTGAATAAAGTTTAATCGGAACATAGACAAACCATTTGTTTACATATTATCTATGGTTGAATTGAGTGGTTGTGACAGAGACTGTATGTCCCACAAAAATGAAAATATTTACTCTCTGGCCCTTTACATACCCTTTGTCTAGTGGATCTATTTTCACTTTTAGGATTTCACATTGCAGTGTGAACAGAATGAATAACCTTCTTTGCCACTTCACATATCCTCACTCAATGTTAGCATGTAACGAATGGCTAGCCTACGTAAAGCCTGCAATAGTAGGGAAATAAAGAAGTACAGGATCTGCTCCCTGTCCTCAAACTACTATTCAATACTGGGTCCCTTCCTAAGGGGACTGGGACTTCTTATATCCTCCCCTTCCAATATTATTTTCTCTGAGAAAAGCCTCTAGCTAGTCTTAATAACTGTAATTCATGACATGGGTATAGCCCAATGCAGCATACATAGAGTGCCTGCACATAATTTTATTGAATGCAAAGATAAGGATCTTTGTTTTCCTTCCATACTTGCAATAGGAGGCAGAGGATAGTGAGTCAAAAGCTGGAAATGAGTAAAAGTCTCCCTAAGTATGAAATACTGTAGAATAGTTATCCTACTGTTAACTAACAAGTGAATAAAGATATGGCATAAACAATGCTTGATTTCCTAAAAACCAGTGATCGTGACTGAAACTGGTGGCCATATGATAAATTCTTATAAAAATTTATTTACCCAGAAGTCAAATTTCTTAAATTTATGACTCACTCATCATTCTCATCTATCATCTGGAACTAAATCAAATATTCAGGTCCTACATTTTGGGAATTCTTCAGGTCTTAATTTATCATTCCTCTCTTTTAAAAGTCTTCAGGAAGAAGGTAACATTTTGATGGATTATACACTTCAATCTTTCATAAGCAGTATAGCATCCTACTGCCTAGTGTTAGAAGTAAAGTTTGTTCCCTCTCCACACGTAAGCCCTTAAGTCCTACTCATTAATGTTTTAGATTATTTAATGGCCTTGGTGTAGCTTACAATATCAGCATCGTAAATTTATGGTGGTATCACATAAAAACAGAGGAAGAAAACCTCTATCAAAAGAGGTTTAAAAATACACCCCTAACTGTTAAGGTGAACATACTGCAATCTTTAAAGATGCAGAGCATGTTACAGATAAATGGATATGATTTATTGTAACTGTTTCCCAGTCTGGCCACATTCTCATGTTACTCTGATTAATGTAAGGGAGGATGATTCTGACATCTAAAAGTGTGACTTGTTTTTAAAATCCGAAAAGGAGCATGAATAACCTTTTGCTTAAATGTAGTTATTAAAACATTTGGTAAGAATGAACCTTCCTAAAAATAATCTAGTTTTGCTGATCATCAATACTTAAAATTAAAAAAGGTTTACTAGATTTTAGTATAAACTGTACTTTCATATAATTAATGTTGATGTTTTGTATATTAACATTTATTTAGTTAATTATTTAGTTATATATTAACTAAATAAATATTAATATATAAAATATATTTAATATATTTTATAAATATTTATTTAATAATTATTCAGTTACTAGGATAGCACTATAGTTTAATTAATGTTTAAATAATAGAGCAATATTTATCCATTTTTGTAGGCACAGTTGATTGTCTACATGATGTTCATTCCCTCAACTTCTTTCTTCCAACTAGAACAATGATTTTGTTTGGATATTCACCTTTTTAATAGAGTTTCTTGCTTCAAGAGAGAATACATGCTGATTGATCTAAGTTAATCACATGATGGATTTAGATCAGCATGTGAGGCAGGTCAATGAGCCAAGAACAGGAGTCAGCAAGTGATTTTTGGAAAATGGTCTTCATTTCTCAAAAGCTTTATAAGGATGAGTTCATTGCTTGACATTTCGATGTCTACAAGGGACAGCTGAAATGGACAAATCATATTGTGTCTCATTGGGACCACAGTCAAGGAACTACCTAAGGACACAGGGGACAGGCTCAGGATGGTTCAGGAGATTAAAAAAAAAGGCTCTAATGACATCATGAGCCATAGGACTAATCAAATCTGGAGTAAAGCTACCTGAAGAATTCTTGTTAGAGAAAATGATATATCTTGAGTATTCAGGCCAATTGAAATTGGGGTTTTCTATAACTTGCAGCCTGACTGATATGGACCTAATAATCAAACTATTATTTAGCTATTTGGGAGTTTACCCACAAATGAAAAAAACAACATCAATCCAAAGAGAGAAAGTAAGTATGCTGTCATCAACCATCTAGTGCATATCAATTAATTTTCATTTCTTTACATCTAAGGAACACTTACAGTCTTAAAGTCACCCTACTCTTAATTAATCCAATTGTCCAAGGAGAAGATATTCCTCTGTGACAAGTTCTCCTGTCTCTTAATTAAAGGATAATTTAAGCAAGAGTAGCAAGCCTTTTCAAAAACTTGATAAAGAAAGAAACTAGACAATTATTTACCAGATAATGAAGGAGAGGTCAGAGAGATTCACTATTTTGTTAAATCTCTTTAAACGTTAGCAATGAAATGAGAAAGCCCCTACTGTCAACATATACTTTTAATCATTAGGCACCTGAAAATGTGAAAGTTTCTTACTGAGCTAGTATATAATTTTTTCAAACTTTAAAAAGAAGTATGTGTGTGTATATATATTTATATACATATTCTTAGTGTATATTGTGCACTTATGTATGCATGTGTTCTCCCTCTCACATATGTACACATAAACATTAAACAGGCACATGCAGACATACGTAGGTAAACATATGTAGAAATGTCTGGAAGGACTCACAAACTGAATTCTGTGGATGTTAAAGCTGTGGAAGTAGGTTGAATAAGACAGAGATCAGAGGGAGCTAGAGAAGATGATGTCCATTGGTACTTTGACTTTATATAGAAAGTATAGATTTATTTTGTTTTACAGTTATAAAAAAGGCTTATAAGTACAGGAGCCTTACCAATGTTCATACTTTTTGACTTAATTTTTCCTTATAAACTCATCCTATAAAAATAATTTTAAATGCGGAAAAGATTTATATTCAAAAATATTATCTACAGAATTATTTATAATAGCAAAATACTTAAACATCTTTATAATCATAGTAGATTCTTACGCAATATTTGGCTAATAAAATGGTGGTTATGAAGAATTATTCAACATGCAGAAATGCTAAGTCAACAAAAACTCAGGATACAATTACATATGTATAGCATTATCTTTACTATGTAAGGAGGCTAAAAGTTATAAAAATATATGCTAAAACAATATTAGTATTTATCTCTAGATTCATAGAACGTGGATGTTTTTACTCCTTCTTATTTATAATTTTCTGCATTTTCTATAATCTAATTTTAAAATTTAAAAAGGTATTATAAAATCCTTAGCAATATAAGAATATATTTGACTTAAACACTACTAAGCTTAAATTAATCGAAAACATATATATTGAAAGTTTGTATATTCAAAATGAATACATAACATTTTAAGATACAGATGAAACACATTTCAAAACTTGATTTTATATTAAACCACAATGACAATCTCAAAAATTTTAAGGTATTAAAATATATTTTCCTGGATATAACACAATAAAATTAGAAATAACCAAAGAATGACAAAAATAATACTCACTTGAAAATTATGACCACCCTTCAGAGTAAGTCTTAAAGAGGTAATCTAAATTCAAATTACAAGCTCTCTGAAAATTTAAAATAGGACCACGACATGTTAAAACTTGTGGGCTATGGTCTAAATGGTATTCAGTGAAAAATTTACAGCTCTTTATGCATTTACTAAAAAATGAGGAAGAATGAAAATAAATCAGCTTGAATTTAGTGGAGGGAAGTACTAAAATAACATAACAAACTGAAAGAAAGACTACTTACAAAGGCAGAAATAAATTATTTAAAATCTCAAATTTATAAAGAAACTAGAAATTGTTCAATAAAATATAAATAATTTTTAAAATTTTAATAAAATTAAAGCTTATTTGACACTCAAAGTTTGGCATATCTGATCAAGGAAAAATGAAAGAAGAAGTAACCACATTGGATATGAGATAGAGGACACAACTTCAGGTACAGAAATTTTTTAAATTATAGTACCTCAGTATGTTTAACTTTTAAAACATATTTAAAAACTGGGATGAAATAAATATTTTCTAAGGGGAAAAAAAAGACCTAAACTATCCACAACAGAAGTAAAAACCCTGAATAGACTATTAACTATAAAAGAAACTAAAAACATAACTTCTTTTTTTAAAACAAAATCATCAGACTCAAATGGTTTTACAAGATTTCTTTCATAAAAGATAATTTCCCTTCCTTAAAATAATATAGTGGAGCTTAGAAAAACATGAAAAAGTTTCTAGATTCTTTTATGGAACTAAAACAGCCATGAAATCAAAAATCTATCTAATAGCACTTATGCAAAAGTACTTTGTGCCAATTTTACTTATGAATATAGATTTTTTAAAAAGCTAAGATATTAGCAACACAAATCAAGAAATTTAAAGAAAAAGATGTATCATCATCATGTAGTTTATGCCAAGATGAACCATCTTAAGCATGATTCAATCTTAGGAAATATAAGTATCCTTTACTTGCTATACTGTATCTACCAGAAACCAATAAACATAAATGTCTTTATTTAGTCATCAAGTGGTAGAATTATTTCCTTTAAAGCAAATACAATATAAGGATGCATATTTTCATCGCTGCCGTTCAATATTGGACTGGAGATAGTAGCCAGTATAATGAGACATTTATTTGTAAAAGAAGATACAATCCTATAATTATTTTCATCAATTACGTATTTTAATCAATTACCGAGAAATGAAAATTTATGAGTCCCTTCCATAGATTCAGACAGGAACTTCTCCATTTCATTGCAGCAAAATCTGTAAAGTTATTTGTAAGGGTACCCATATTTCTATTTTCTCTCTTGTTTGAATAGAAAATATTTCCCTGTCCCTTTCAAAGATCGCTCCTCCTACTCAGGCTTTGGGTCTCATGCCTTCTCTCCTCTCAAGAACTTTGCTCATGCATTTTGTTCTTCTCTCTCTCCTTCACCTTTGATTTCTTTCTTATGGATTATTTACTCATCTCAGCAGACAAAGAAACTCTGCCATGTAATACCTTTTGAACAACAGCAAATTTTTCTTGACCCTCTCTGCCCTTTCTCCTACCATTTCATTTCTTCATTCCTTTTGCAGCAAAACTTCTTTAAGGGATTAATTCTCTACTCTAGCTCCTCATCTTCCACTATTATTCAACCCATTCCAACCTGTATTTCACCCCAGCATGGCTTTCACATCTTAGCATTTACTGCAACTGTTTTTGTTAAGGTTGAAAACTACACCTCCTCTTTCCCAAGCTCTTAGCAGCTCTTGATGAAATTCTTGATGGAGCTTTCTCCTTAAAAATCCATTCTCGGAAGTGGTTCCATAGTGTAGCAGTTAGCACACCTGCTTTACACGCAGAAGGTTCTGGGTTCACACCCCAATAGAGCCATGGTCCATGGTCTACGGCCATGCCACCCTGAAAAAGTCTGATCTCAGAAGTTAAGCAGGGTCAGGCCTGGTTAGTATTTGGATGGGAGACCACCTAGGAAGACCAAGTGCTGTAGGCATAAATAATAATAAATAATTAAAAATAAATAAATAAAATCCATTCTCTCTTGGCCTCTGTGACATCATTCTATCCTGATATTTCTCCTTCTTCCTCTTCTCAGGCTCCTTTGCTATCTTCTCCTCTTATAGTTTTCTGTAGTTTGCTATCTCTTCCTCCAATAACTGACATCTAAATGTCACATTGACTCAGTATAGAAATAGTTATTTTCTTCTGTAATTACATTCTCTCCTTCCATTATCTCATCTTGTCCTATGGCTTTAAATTTTATCTATATGCTTCTGAAATCCAAGTTTATATATCTAGAACTGATTGTTCCCTGAGCTCTAAACTCATCTATGCAACTATCTATTTGAGATATCATTTTGATGTCAACTACATATTTCAAAATAAACATTTCCCAGACAAAATCCTTGATCCTCTCTCTCCCTTGACACACCACTATTCCCCAGTGTTTATCTCAGTAAATAGCACCACAGTCCATGCAGTTAACCAAGCCAAAAGGCTAATAATCTTCTCCATTAAAACCATCAGTTAATCTGATTCATTCTACTTCATACTTTATCTTGAATGCATCCACTTCTCTCTATCTGCTGCTGCCAAACGTGTCAGGCAACCATCATCTCTCAACTCCTCCATTATAACCTCCTCCTACTTCTACTCTTATTTGCTGGAAGCTTTTCCTTTTACATAGTCCAAGCAATTGCTTTAAAACATAAATCAGATTGTTTCACTATTCTGACCTTTCAATAGCTTCCAACTGTACTTAGAATGACATTTGTACTCCTTGCTCTTGCCTCAAACTCTTCATAGTATCTTGATTGTATCTACCTCTCTAACCTCCCACCTCGTCCACTGTACTCTACTTACTTGGATATTAACTTTCTGGTCCTTGGACTGCCAAGTTCTTTCCAGCTTCAGGACCTTTGCATTTGCTGTTTACTCTGCCTGGAAAGTCCTTCACATGGCTAAGTCTCTGGTTTCAAGCACCATCTCAAGGAAGCCTTCTTAAAGTGCCCTTCTTCCTCTTTCTCTCTTTCCTTCTCTTTATCTTCCTCCTTCTCTTCTCATTATTCTTTTATTTCCTTTGTTGCACTAAAATTATTGCATTTGTATATTTGTTTCCTTGTTTTTGACTCATCTTCTTCCAGTAGAATGCAAAGTTTCTGCAGACACAGACCTGGCCATATCTTCAACATTCAGCACATAATAGCGGCTCAATAATTATTTGTTTACTAAAACTCAAGATGTTAACTGGCCAATTGTTAGAAGTAATAAATACGTTTTAAAAGGTGACCAGATACAATTGCAATAGTAGTGTTTAAATGTCAATAAAGTTTAAACTTAATAGCATTCCTTTTCACAAGTAATAGCAATGAGAAAATATAATAGATTCTAGAAATCTCATTCATAAAGGCAGTAAAACCTTATTAAATTCCCATCAGTAACCTAACAAAAAATGCACAAGAATATATTTAAACAAAATTATGAAACCTAACTGAAATACATAAGAGAAAATCTGAATAAGTACACTAACATATTATATTCCTGTATGATATTAAAGAATTTTCTCAAAATAAATGTACAAATTTAACTCAATCTCAGTAATCTCAAAAGGATAAAAAACATGAGTCAATTCTAAAATTTATCTAGAGAAAATAAATGACAATACATAATAAAACTTTTTTAAAAGAATGTTGGGGAAAAGATTTATTTTTTCTGATGTTTAAACAATTAGAATTAACTTAAAAATTAAAAATTTTTAAATAGTGTAGAAATGGCATGGGATTAGATAAAATTGATGTTAAGAACAGAAATCCATGTACATAAGAGAATGTGGATTAAAATACATGTGGTGTTTCAAATCAAGGGTAAGGATTTTCTTTTAATAGATAGCTAAAATATTAGCTATCGATTTTTTAAATAAAATTAAATATCTAACAGGCATTATATACAAATGCAAATTCTTTACAGATTCAAGAGCTAAGCATAAAATGTAAACTAGAAAAATATTTGAAAAAAATTATGATACTATTCTTAAAATGTAATTGGAAAGATGTAAAACCCCAGAAACTATTAAATAGGCTGATAATTTAAATTTTTTTAATGAAAAATAAACCATAATGATTAAAAAGCAAAAGACCTGAAAAAATTATTTGCAACATATACAATACACAAAGTATTAATGTCCAGACTATATAAAGAGTACCTATAAACCATAGTAGAAAAATGGATAGAGATAATGAACAGACAAGTTGCAGAAGAAATACAACTGGCCAGTAAAAACAAACAGAAGCTGAATCTTGAAAGAAATTATGGAAATGCAAATTATAAACACTGATATTGTTTTACCCGTGTCATTCTGGCAAAGAGACTGGGGGGAAAAATGGGCTTCTACAACTCAATAGCAAATAAGCAAATAATCTGATTTTAAAATGGCCAGAGGAACTGAATAAACATTTTCCCAAAGAAATTGAAAAGAAACCCTGCATCACTAATCATCAGGGAAATGCAAATCAAAACCACAATGAGATACCACCTCACACCTGTTTGAATGGTTATCATCAAAAGACAAGAAATAAGAGCTGGTGTGGGTGTGGAAAAAAGGGGATCCTTGTGCTGGTGAGAATGTAAATCGGTGCAGCCACTATGGAGAATAGTATAAAGATTTCTCAAAAAATTAAAACTACCTAACATTGGCCATTCTATTTTTAATTTTTTGAGGAACTTCCATACTATTTTCCATAGCGGCTGCACCGTTTTTACATTCCCACCAACAGAGGACTTATGGCTCTTCTAGGTTCTTAGTTCCATCTGGAAAATGAGGACCAAGCTATGTAATCTCTGCTTATTCATATGTAGGATAAGAAGAATAATCTGTCTCTTACATTCACTGCGAGAATTAAATTGAATAAAATAAGTAGAATTGTGAGCTCACTGCCTGGCACATAGCATGTCCTCAATAAGAGGACAAATTATTACTGATGGTGACAGTCATGAAGAGGATAATGGTGGTGGTAACAATGACACAGCAGCAGCCCATGTTTGTTTGGCCGAGGACTTTGCTAAGTCCTTTCCATGCATCATTTCATTTTATCCTTGTAATAACCTAAGGAGGCAGATACTGTAGTATACTTTATAACATTCTGAATTTACAGATGAGGAGACTAAGTTCTACTGAGATTAAGTAACTCCTGGAGATCATCATTTAGCAAGTAATAGACTCTGGGAGTGGAGCTGAAATTTGACTGACTCCCAAGCCCCGACTCTTAAACATTGAATTGGTTCTTCTTTGATCCAGGAACAAGGAAGAGTGCCTCACCTGATTACCTAGAGAGGCAAATTACTCAGACACGTTCTAAACATTGTTTCTTGAAGTACACATTTGGTGGAAAGTTTTTACCAGATGTACTTTAAGAACTAGAACCTGAGAGTGAAGCCCTGAATTGTTTTTCTTTCTTTTTCTTTTTTTTTTTAACATATTCCCCAGGTAACTCTAATGAACTATAACTTTTGAGAATCACAGGTAAATCAAGCAAATTATATGGCAGGAATATGGCCGAATCTACTCTCACATGATTTTCTGTCATCAGAATTGCTGTCTATTTTCAGGGTTTTTTTCCTTTCTCTTTCACTGCCATGCACAAGCTATAACTTCACACCATCCTCACCACCTATCCAAGGCACATTCCTATGGTGACTTGGGGTTACTCTTGTCCCTGATCTTTATAGTGCACTAGAAATTCCATCAAGGTTGGATTTAGTTTTTCTTTAGTCTAGGTAATTAAAGAAATCACAGAGGGCCAGGTCCTCTGGATGAGTTATACATCACCATATGCACATAAATTCTGAGATATGCAAGCTGGCTTAAGACCAAGGAATAGGGCTGTGTGTCTTTATCTCTGCCTCTCAGCCTCCCTCTCTCCATCCCTCCTCCCTCTTCCTTCTCCTCTTCCTTTTTCTTCTTTCAGGGAAAAGAGGGAGAGGAAATTTCTTACCCTCTTCCCCTTCTCTAGCCATAACTTTTGTGTTCCTGGAACCTCACATTTCTTCTTAAAATTTTCTCAATCTCTTAGCACAGAAGAAAGCAAAACACTGGAAGTCATCCTCACAGCCTAGACACATCAAGGTAAAATGCTTCCTCTTTGGGAAACTTGTCTTATATATTCATTTGCTTGCTTTACTCTAGTAGCAATTCTGGATTGTCTATGAGTTTGGAAACTCAATGAGAACAGATCATCTATAATTTACAAGAGCATCCCTCTTCTGTTGTTTCACTTGCATATCAGGTACAAAGACAGGTTATTTTGGCTGCTACCATGTTCCCTGGAAAATTTGGGCTAGCAAGAGAAATAAGCCCTCTGTCAAGGAACCCAGCTTAGGTAAAAAAGGAAACATGGGACAAAAGACTGCTCAGTGCCACTCAGTCTTGGTCACGCTCTGGTCCTGGCTTATACTTGTACTTGAAGGTTGTTGATTTAACTTACATTCTTCCTTTTCAAACATGCATAAAGCAGGGTCAACAGGCAATGTGAGTTTTTTCCCCTCTCCCCTCCAAAGTTTCCTGTTTGTGGGCTCTCCACAGATGTTTTTTGTTTGCGGCAGCAATACACCAATAAGTTACTTCTAACAAAAAAGCAAATGGCTTGCCTAATGGCAATGCAGCTCTGATGGAAACTCCCCAGCTAGTCAAGGCGGGAATGTGGTTATTGTAAACATTCATCAGGCAATAGGTTTCTTCAATCCCCCACCCTGCTGAATCCCCTTGCTGGCCTCTGACCAACCTGCCAAGACTTCAGAAGGAGCTTGCTGAGGGAAGCTTGGGGCTCTGGAGGGTACAGTCCCTTCTTCTTGGCAGGAGAAGCCCTCTGCCATTTGGTGTGGGGAAGTTCAAGTTCATGCTTATAGGGGTTTGGAGTGAGCCCCAGGCCAAAAATTGGGCCGAAGGTCTCCTCAAGGGCAGGTTGAGAGGGGAAGACAGCTTAAGGGTAGGGTTGCCAGATTTAGCAAATAAAAAGAGAGCACCCAGTTAAATTTGAATTTCAAATAAATTACTTTTTTTAGTATAAGTATATCCATGCATCATTTGAGAGATACTTATACTAAAAAGTTACTCATTGTTTGTCATAAATTCAAGTTTAACCAGGTGTCCTGTATTTTTTCTGACCCACTCTCTTGGAAGTCTTTTCTTTGACAAGTCATGGGCCTCTGCTGGCTCATTTCTTTCAAGGGATCACTGTTTCTCCTTGCAGCCTGACCTGTTGGGATATGTATTTGGAAACTCTGAAAATGAAATATTCCTTCCTTCACTCCTTTCTCCTGAGGGTATCCAGGTGCATAGATATAGTGAAGTCTTTCCTTTCATTTTCTGGCAGTGAATCCTTAGCATGGAGCCAGACTCTCCCAGTGGGCAAGTTCTTCTGTGAGAAAGGGAGAGGCAGTTCTGAAGTTGTGTTAACTCCTTCAAGCCCCCAGGATTCCATTTAGTAAGAGATATCTTCAGAATAGGAATGCTCTAAGCAGCAAACAGCATTGTCCAAGTGCCTCATTTCGGCAACCTATAGATATAGATCTGTGGATATCTATGAAGACAGATTCACATTTAGCTAATCACTGAGCAGCTGTGAATGGCTGTTTTGTTTTATACACAAATCAAATCAACGGCTATGGCCAAAGCCACCAGTGGTGTTAACCTATTGCCAGCAACAATACCAGTGTGCCTGCTGGTAATCTAACAGGTACCTGGGAATGGGGCTGAAAACATCCTGTTCTCCATTTTCAGACCTCTCATCCGTAGGAGGATTTCAAGTTCTGTTGCACAGAACACTGGGTGGAGGCCAAGTAGTCTGGATCCTGAGCCCTTTCAGCCCCTTGCCAACCAGAGTGGCTCCATTCTTGTTTTATTCTTAGGTTCTATTTAAGACTGTGTTTGAAAGGAAGGTTTTATAGCTAAAAGTATGAAAATGACTGATCTAGGATGAACTCTAATTTCCTTAGTAATACTTCTGCTTGAAAAGACTGTCCACATTTCATCAGTGCTTTTCAAAACACTTCATGTGTCACTCTAGGCCATCCAAGCACTGGCACCAAGCTCTTCCATTCCATTTATAACAGATCGTTTGTTCCCTAAATGATCCACACTCCTTCAGCCCTCTATCTCTCTATTTTAAAAAAACTCTTCTCATCTTTCTGAGCCTGTTTCAAATCGGTCCTGCATGGGAAAGACCCCAGCTCTCCTCTCCTTTTCCCAAAGCTGGAAATAAGCTCTCCTCCTTCTACACTTCCAGGGAGGTTTGTTTATATCTGTGCTATGAACATGCTCTTCATTCGTTATTTGTTGACACAACTCTCCCACTCAGTTAAGCTTTTGGAAAGTAGGAAACTGGTATCTGTGTCCCTCACAAAAGCCAGTGCAGGATCTTGCATGCAGCAGTGTGATGGACATTCTCCTTGCCTGGGCTGATCCTTGTCTCTGTTCACCAAATTCCTCCTTTTTTCAGGACCTGGATCAATAGTTTCCTCCAGGATGCCTACACACACACCACACACACACACAGTCTCTCTCTCTCTCTCTCTCCTTCCATCCCTCCATCCCTCCCTCCCTGTCCTCACCCAACATACTATAAGTGCTTTTATTATAGTATCACATTCCATTTATAACCATTTATTCATGTACAAATCAAATCTCAGTTCTTCTCACAAAGTGAAATCATTCAGGACACAATCTGTCCTATTCATTTTTGTAACAAAGCCCAGTGTCTCATGTTGAATTTGTACTTATTTTTACTGAATGAATGAATTAATGAATGAACAACTGAAGAAAAGACCAAATGAATAAACTTCAGCCCATCACTATTTCTCATACATTAACTGTACAGTTAGGGGAGCTATATTGTACATGAGATAAGAACATGGGCTCTGGACTCTATTTGAATCCCAACTTCTCTACTTAATAGATCTGTAACTTTGGATGAATTAACCATTTAGTGGCTTGCTTTTTTCCTCTGTAAAATGAGGATAATTATTCCTTTCTCATGGGATGATTATGAGGATCAAATTAGGTAATCAAAGTAAAGCACTTCTTATACCTAATAAATTCTCAATAAATGTCAACTATGATGATGGTTCTGTAGTTCATCTAATTAAAACAGAGACAACTACTGTCCCTTCTCCCAAAAAACAATAATCAGTATGATACCTATAGCAACATGAATCCATTTTCAGCATTTCTACAATATATAAAATTAGCATTACATAACTTGTTGTTAAATATATTAAAACATGAGTTCAATTCTACCCAGGAAGAAAAACAAATGTCCTTGCACAAAGGCTAAATCAATCCTGAAACCATGAGGAAACTGAAAATGTATTTTATTCCATCCCCTGACTTCGCCACATATTTTCTGGCGGATGCGTACTGTCTGGAGGCGGAGCTGCTCCGTGCCTGAGCAGCTCCATGCCTAGGGCGGAGACTTTGTCTAGTGGCTCTTAGAGTCAGCACTTCTCACAAGTCCTACATAAGCTGAATTGTGAAGGGTCTGACTGACTTAGTGACAAGATATGGAATCGGTGGCCACTGGGGCTGTTGAACCTCAGGATTCACCTTTGTGCACTGCAGTGCCATTTTATCTTTTATAGCATTCCTTGTGTGGTTGCTGAAGTGCCTAAGCTCTGCTGATTCCTATCATTAGCATGAGCTTCAGTGGCTTTTGGATTCGTCAGGCATAAAGTTCTGTTCCTTAATAGCTTGGTTCCTGGCCAGTGTCTGTCTCTATGAGGCATGGAAATGAGCCTGTGGAAGGAAATATATCAGGCTTGGCTGCCAACCATTTCCGCTCCAAGGCACATTCATGGGCTTGTGAGTACGTGGTTTAGGCTGGGATGGATAGAGGCAAAAGAAGACAGAAGAAGGTAAAACCTACCTGAGAAGTCCTCACAGTCCAAAAATACATAAAATTTCACAAAGATGTGACAATACATGGCCCACAAAGAACTCAAAGCTAGCAACTGCCTATTCGGATTTCACACGGCCAGATCAAACCTTCCAGGTTCCAGCATGAAGACCGGTGGAGATCTGGAGCACAGGATGAACTCTTATCAAGGCAGGAAATGTGTGGAATTTAAATTTCATGTGTGCTTCCTCAGGGGAAAAAGAATATTTGGCACACGTTATGAAAAAAAAAAAAAAAAACAGAGTTCCTCTTATCCTTTACAATTACTGACTATTCTACCTCAAGACTCAAATGAAGGAAGAGGACCTGGGAAAGGAGGAAGAACGTGATTTGTTTTACTTTGGCATTTCACTCCCACATGACTTAGCATTAGGGGAAGAGCCCTAGGTGGAGGATCAGACCCTCTGGCTCTGATTCGGCTTCAACCACTAAATTCCTGCATCCTCAGAACTCACTTCAGGGTTTCTATCCATGAAGTAAGGAACTCCCAGGAGCGTCTTAAAAAAGCAGACTCTTGGGTTCGGGTGCTTATACCTGCACCTTTAACAAGTCTCCCAGGTGACTGGGATGTGGTGATCCTCAGACCACTCTTTGACCTCCCCGTGACCTTCAAGATCCCTTCAACTCTAAAGTTTCATGATTCAGTGATTTTAAATGTCAGCTGAGCAACAAAATGCTATTTCAAAGGTTTAAGTTCTTATTTGGTCATGAGGACATCAGTATTCATACTGAAGTTGGTTACCTCCCTTGGGGACTATTTGTGTTTTAAAGCCATTCCCCTCTAAATCCTTTTCTTCCAACTGAGTTTATGGTTGCCAATGAAAGATGGACAGTGATGGGCAGAAAGAGATTGAGATATGAGCATCGGATAAGGTAAAATATATATATCACTTTTCATGTCAACAAGTGTAAAACTGAGGTGCGAGAGACACCTAAAGCAGACCTGGACTTAGGGTTGATCCAGATTAAAAGACATGTATAGGAACTAGGTGTAGATCTACTTCCTCCACGTTCTTAATAAGGGTTACTTCAAGAGGCTCAACATGTAGATCAATAGAACAGGTGGAAGTCCACATCATCTGGGGACTGGCCATCCACTGTTTGAATCATTATGAAGAAAATGTAAAGATAGGTTATTGCATCCTATACTAAATATCCACTAGACTATAGGCTGCATTAGGAAAACAGGAACATATCCTCAAGGCCCAGCACAATACCTGGCCTACAGTAGATGCTTATTAAAATTTTATGTACTGAAAGATGGATATTCTTTAAGTTATTAGCTATAAAAAATAATAAAATGTAAATTTGTTTTGAGTTGCCTCTTAGGTAGCAATTTCAGAAAATGTACTTTGTCCTTTAATTGACAAATCAATGTACTCCCTCCCAGTCTTTGCAATGCCTGAAAGTAAATTTGTTCATTAGTTTATGTATTCAGCAAATTATATCCAGCTAGCAGGGGGCTACAAAGATGAAACAGACACTGCACTCAGGGAGCTGACAATCTGGTATATAATTACAACCTGTACAATAAGATCTGAGAAATTTCAGAAAGCATTTGGTAAAGGTAACATTTTGTTTTATTTAGAAATATGTAACAGAACCTCTCACACCTGACCTTCATTCTCTCCATGGAAGAAAATTTCTTCCAAGGATTTATAATTCAACAGAGACACCTTGGATCTCAAAAATAAACCAGAAGCTCACATGCTGGAAAATAACTCAATTTCCTTTCCCGTTCTCATTCCTTCTTCCCTCACCCACCACAAAATACCAAAACTGCTCAGGGC
The DNA here is from genome assembly GCA_028627145.1 of Eidolon dupreanum. Classification (NCBI taxonomy): domain Eukaryota; kingdom Metazoa; phylum Chordata; class Mammalia; order Chiroptera; family Pteropodidae; genus Eidolon; species Eidolon dupreanum. The sequence continues at coordinate 21,646,757 of CM053515.1, read as the reverse complement.
CCACTCTCCTTCAAATCAAGCATGTTTCTAACTACTGTTTATCAGAGTTAGAGACATCAAATTCCAGGAAATAAATAACCAACTTTCCCAGATGAATAAACAATGAAAAACAGTAATAACATTTCTTCTGAGAAATGTTCAAAGTCCTACCTGGAGGCTGCTGGCCAGCTCTAGAACCTGTCTATCCTGCTTCACCTGTCCTTTCCCCATTATACACCTTCAGGAGTCCTCTAAGTAGGTGGGACTTCCTGTCCACTGGCAGTTGGATGCTGGTTGGCCCCCAAAACTGCAGCCTCCACAAAAAAGTGAGGTCCAATTGGAACTCTTACAAGAATGTCAGAAAAGCAGAAGTCTGACCAGGCACTGGCTGGTTGGAGATGGCAATGGATGGGTTGTGTCATTTCTTTGAGGGCCCTAAAGAAATGCTTTTGACTTTGTCTACTGTTCAGTACCAGTTATGCCTCCTTTCCTCCTCTTTTAGGAATTAAAAAAGTTGAAATGCATAGGGACAGTTGAGTTTTCTAAGTTAATTCTAAGGCTACCAAATAAAGTTCCATATAGTAATTTCCTTCATAATATATATGCATGTATTTTGCTATCATTCAACAAAGTGTTAAGTGAAATAATGTAAGGCTATTTAGAGAAATTTAGGAGTCTAATTCTGTAGCAACTCCAGTTGCTCTAACACTATTACATTATCAAAGTAGTTCTGAACAGAGGTGGTATAGCCCTTTAATGGGTGTTTGGAAATTTGTGGGGTTGTTTTGGTTAAACTGATTGTGGGGCAATGCTCACATTTGGGAACACTGGGGATGCTAGACATTCTGCCTGTTTTGACAATTTAGCATAAGGAAGAATTGTCCCAATATTTACATAATTTTTTATCCCCCAAAGTACAATCCTGTAGCTGACTTATTTATCATTATCTTAGCATAGAACTTTTGTTTTCGCATAAATTTATAGGTTTTTTTTTTTTTGCACAGTTTTGATATAATGCAGTTTTCTAGCAGTGAAACTACTATGCCAATGAGGGAAGAATTTTTTTTTACACTTTCTCCAGAATATTACTAAGAGCTGTTCACCATTTCAGAAGAATCTCAGCCTGCAGCAATTGTTCATGGCATTTTAGTCACCAATATAATTTCCCTGCCATGGTGATTCAGTGTACAGCAGTAAGCATCCAACTACTTCCATATGTCTTCAAGTGACGATAGGCCCAAGGATTCATTTATTTCTTCTTCATGTTGTAGTTAAGACATTTTAATTTTTTGCTGTTAATATTAAGTGTATAAATATGAAAAGGGAAAGAATTATGAAGTACTTATCAGGAAAGAGGTAGGTAAGTAGGATATTGTAGTCTTACTTTTTTTTTTTAAATCTGCCTAAAGTGAAATACACAAAGTAAACATCTGAGCAACCACTATGCAGGTCAAACAATAAAATATTTCCAGCACTGCAGAAGCCCCCATTAGACCCTTCTCAAAGATGATCTCCTTCTTCCACTTAAAGGTAACCAGTATCTTGACTTTCATGAAAATCTCTTTACAATTTACCACCTAAACATACCTTCCTAAATGCCAGTTTAGTTTAATTTATAAATTTTAAAAACACCAGTTTTTCAAGTTGCATGTAAATAAATTATAAAATGGATGGTTATAATTTTTGGTTTATTTTGCTGGATATTGTTAATGAGATCCATTTACATTTTTAGGTCTAGCTAGTAGTGTTCATCTCTTTTCATTTTTGCATAATGTTACATTGCATAAATATATCACCATATACTTTTCCATTCTACTGTTGATAGATAATGGGCTGTTTCCAGGTCTTGCTGATTACAAATAATGCTACGAACATCCCCATCCATGCCTCCTTGTGTGTCTGTGCACACTTTACTGAGGACTGTCATATAAGTACAGGATATCTAATTAAATCTGAATTTCAGATAAACAATGAATTTTTGTACTATGTCTCAAATATCTTATAGAGTATATATACACTAAAGATTTATTTGTTCTTTATGGGAAATCCGAATTTAACTGGCATCTCATATTTTTATTTGCTAAGTCTGGCACCTTAAGTATAAACCTATGAGTGGAAATTGCTACTTCATGGAATGTGTATCTTCAGCTTCGCTAGCTAGTGCTAAACTGTTTCTCTAAGAAGCTGAACTAAATTATACCTTCTCTATCAGTGTATGAGAGTTTTGTTGTAAATTACATGTCCACATTTGTATCAGCTTTTAAAAAAAAATCTATTCTATTCTTTTGGACTATTCTATGGTGGTACCAATATCACACTAAAATTACATAACAATAATTGATTTCTGATAAAACAAGTTCTCCCACCTATCTTCTTTAAAGATATCTTAGCTATTCTTGATCCATTAAATTTCTACACAAATTTCAAAGTCAACTTGTCAAGTTTAACAAAAACTTACTTATATTTTGATTCATTATTATATTGACTCTATAGAACAATTAGGGGAGAATTTACATCTTATAATATTTAGCCATCTAATCTATGAATATTGTATATAACTGTGTTTTGTCCTCTTTTTGTAAATTGCTTTATCCTTTAACACAAGGGTCCTCAACCCCTGGGCCGAAGACCAGTACCAGACCATGGCCTATTAGGAAATGGGCCGCACAGTAGGAGGTGAGCAGTGGGAGAGTAAGCGAAGCTTCATTTGTACTTGCAGCCACTCCCCAACCCTAGAATCACTGCCTCAGTTCCACCTCAGATCTTCAGGCATTAGATTCTCATAGGAGCACCGCTGCCTCATGCCAAAACGGTTGGGGACCACTGCTTAACATATATATCATAGTTACTTCAAATTTCCAGTTTGATAATTTTCAATATAGTATCTATTTCTGGGTCTGATTCTAATATCTTTTCCCCCTTTTGACTATAGATTGCATTTTATTGCTTTGTTATGTGTCTCAAGTTTTTATATATATGGTAAAAGAATAGTAGAAACAGAAGTAAACATTAACTCCCAGAAAGGCCATGTCACTTCTGAGAGGCTACCAGTAAGGAGGACTGAGGAGTCCAATCTAGAGGTAAACTGGGTCTAGCCATGTTGCACTTTAATTAAATTCAGCTCAACACTGATTCAAATGTTCCAGGAGAGGAATTAGGACTTTCCATTTATCAAGACTTAGGATCTGGCCCTTAGCAGATGCCATAGTTTTCTTTATACTTGAGAGCTTAGCCACCATGTTTCTGAACCATGGGAGATCCTACTTTGCTTTACAGCCTAGCTGCCAGCTTTTGGGGTCACTGGGAAATCCTCTTTACTCTTTAGTCAAAACTTCACCTCAGAATCTCTCCTAATCTCTGTCCTGCTCCCAGTTTTACAAAATAGCTGTGAACAGAGAACACCTGATTTTTCTTAATTCTCTGTCCCTCCCCCAGACTTCAGAAGACAGCTTTGGTGTACTTGATGATAAGAGTTGTTTTTTAACTTTAATCTTTGATTTGCTTTTTTAAAATCTAATATATAGAAATACAATTAATTATATATATTGAGCTTGTATTTAATGACACTGCTAAATTTACTTAATAATTCTAATAGTTTTTTCCTTATTGATTCTTCTGAGAATCATATACAAGGAAACTCTCAAGGACCTTGACAATTAAATCTCAGTATGCCTCACTGGTTAAGAGTGTAACTTCTTCAGTGAAATTCAAGGATTTAAATTCAAGTTCTGCCACTTGCTAGCTGTATGATAGTGGCCAAAGTTTTTTGTTTTTTGTTTTTCCCCACTATTTTGTCTTCGTTTCCTCACCTAAAGAGTAAAAACAATAATAGCAACCACATCATAAATTTGTTGTATGGATTAAATGAGTTAACTTACAACAGTGCCTGGCACAGAATAAGTGCTCTACAGATATCAACTTTCTCTGCCTTGGTCTCTCTTCCCATTGTTCTCTGTGCTCCAGTCTTAGCAAAGAGTCTCCCCACTACCCAGAGCACACTTCTACTTTTCTTTACCCAGCTACCTCTTTATTCTTTAATTTTCAAATCATATAATACTGCCTTGGAAAATGCAACCCTTACTACCATCAACTTCTCAGTACCACAACAAATTATATGACCCTTCTACCAACACAGAACAGCAAGCAGCATAAAATATTGCCCTCTCTTACATACATGCAAAGTACAGAATTCTTTTTTTAAAAAAGAATTTCAATGTGTTCCAACATTTGTACTGAATTAAGCTATTACACTATTAGACTGTATCTTTGGTTAATTCTAAAAAATGAAAGAGGAGGATATTTTTCCATATAAAAAAGATTTTAAATTTTTTTATAAAAATTGTATGTGCTGTCATAAAATACAGCTGGAGTTTATTTGCATAATATCAGGTTTCTCAAAGTTTAGTGCGATAATTAGATACTGCTGTCATGATGAGAGTTTGGAGCTCTGCCGGGCATGTTTTTGAAAAGCTGTTGCCATCTCTAACTCTACCCTCTCTTTTGGAAGCTCTCCGTATTTTTCTTTGGTGCTAGTATAAAAACCCTATGGAAAAATATAATCATCATCCAGACTCAGAGAAAAGATCTGCACTGAGATATGTTGAAACAGTACACATATTCATCTGTTAGGGAGAGCTAAGATGTTTTGCTTGGAGGAGGGGGGTGGTTGATGCCTTCCTCATTTTCTTAGGTCTTAGAATATTATGCCTTCATGCTCTGAAACTCACTTCCCCTCCTCTGTCACCACCAATTTATTTAGGCATGCTGAGAAAATTCCTAAATTTTCTGAGCTTTATATTAGTACCTTTCAGAGATGATCTTATAGACCAGAGGTCAGCAAAGTTTTGCCTTTTGTTCTGTTCTAAAGGGCCAGATAGTAAATCTTTATGCCTTTACAGGCCAGACGGTTTCTGCTGTGATTACTCAACTTGCTGTTTTAGTGTAAAAGCCACTATAGCAATTCATCAATGAATGAGCATGGCTATGCTCCAATAAAACTTTATTTTCAAAAACAGGTGGCAGGCTATATTCGGTCTATGGCTATAGTTTCTGAAGTCTACTGGATATGATCACCTAATAAATAAGAATATCATTTATCCAGTCTTTGCTTATTCATTTACTCATTCACTCGTTCAAGGAATGTTTATCGAGGTTTACCAGGTGTGTCAGGCACCATTCAAGGTACTAAACACCGAGTAGCAAATCAGATAGGTAAAAACCTTCATCTCTGAAACTTACTTCATTGACAAAATACAAACAAATAAGTAAACAAATAATTTTAGATAATCATAGATGCTCTGAATATATTAAAGCTGAACTATAATGGGAAATATCTTGGGACCTTCAGGAAAATGTGCATGGTATTTGAGATATGAGTCCAAGGAGTTGACTTAGCACAGAGGCTGTGTGTCTGTGTGCTGGTGCCTTATGTAGCATTATCTTTAACCTTCATTACAACCCCACAAGTTGTATTGTTATTGCTTTTTTATAGAAGAGGAAATAATATCAGAGGCTCAGAGAAAAAAGATAACTTGCCTACAATTCACACATCTAATGACAGAGCTGAGGTTCAAATTTAGGTCTACCTGTCTCCAAGGGCTAAGGACTTCCAGTTTTTCCCAGGAACTATAATCTTTGCTAAGACAGTCCCATGTGATGCCCCTTCCAGCTTTCAATCAGTTACAGGAAATTAGGACTGAAAAGAAACTGAGAGACACCTTCATTCACTCAACCTTGCATCATTAATTCCGCTATCAAACATTTACTGAGCATATACTCTGTATCGGGAATAATTAAAGATATAATGCTGAGCCAAACAAATAAGCTCTCTGACCAGAGAAATGCTGGTAAATATTGAAAACTGGCTCTGCAGAGGTGGAGAGAGACTTGATTTGTACCATTTGCCAATTTCTGTGCTGTAAATACTTCCCCCATGGCTGATTTCAAGCTGACAACTTGTTATGAAATGGCTTGCAAAATTTCTGAAAATCTGACCATTGGTTTTTGTGAGCAGCTGTGACCCAGCTCTGCACACCACTGTGGGGCAGGCCCTTAGTGCCTACCATCTAGTGGAGGCCATTGTCATACAGAGTAAGATGTACTGTTTTAGGGATTGGAAGTAGGATGTTTTTGGTGCTGGGTTAATGAAAAGAGTGGGCACTTAACCCAGACATGAAGATAGAGAGAAAAAAGCAATTGCTGTGATATACTTGACACTAAAGATGTAAATATTTGGAAACATTTGCATTCTGATAGAAATCTTCTCTTTTTGTAGGGACATTTGTCATCTTATTGACACACTCCAAATGGTCCTTGGACCAAACAATTTAGATTATTGCTTTAATTCTTGATTTTACTTGGTAAAAGGGGGCCTGATTTAACTAAAGGCTTGGGCAAGTTCTAGTCTCTTTCCTCTTAACTATTCCTGTGACCATGGGCAAGTGACTTGATTTGCTGTGTATTGGCATCTAAATGACCTGATGTGTCAGTACTTCATTATTCAACCTCTTCAGTTATAAGATTTTGTTTGGAAGAAGCCTCTTTTCTATTCACTCCCTCACCTCCTCTGCAGTGAGGACTCTCCAACAACAGGCGCAAATAAGATGGAATTCTGTTCAGGCATATTGCAAGCCACCCCCATTTTCCAAACCCTAGAACCATTAGAGAAGGCCCAATTTATAAGTGAAAATGTAGCTGGACTCAAGTCAAAAATACATATAACACCCACAGTATTTTAAAACCAAGATGGAATACCAATGCCATGTGGATGGCCTTTTGAAAATGTCATCAGCTCTAAAACAGCTAGCAAACTAAGACAGATTCTGAGACTCATAGGACTTGAAAACTTTTCCAGTCACATCTGCAGGCATCTGCTCAATTCTAACACCCACCCTCTTTGTAGAGGAGACAGTGACTGAGACCTGTTCACACATTAGCTAGGAACATTGTTTGGGAAACAGTTGTTGTGAGAACATTGAAGACCAATATGTGTGTTGTCATCCACACACCCTAGAGTTGTAATTGCCTTTCCAGTGTTGCCAACAGCCAGGATCTATAAGTATTTTCAGGCTGTGTCCCCAGATTCCCAGATTCTGATGGCTGACACAGGGACTGCAGCTGATCCCACTAAGACTCCCTTCCCACAGCCATCCCAATTCAGTTAGCCATTTCTTGAGTGATCTTTGTGTGCACGCAGCTCAGGACTGCTCCAGAACAAAGCACAATGATCCCAAGTCTTGTCTCACTTCATTTTTAAGTGAGGCTTACATCCCAGGGACTGGAGATGTGATTAATAAAAGGACTACAGCTGCAACCTGAAAATCTGTTTCTATGGTTGTTCCAAACATATGCATGGGGTTCATTTGGAATTCATTCCTCTGACTTTAGTTCAAAAGCAGCACCTAGTGGTCTTCAGAACATATGGATGGTAAGCTGTGATAAAGGCCTTTCCTATACCGACAGAGCACAAATCAGACAGATCTAGAGACTCAGATTTTCCACTGAGACTATCTTCCTTGATGTGGTTAACCATGCAATGACCAAATCCATACTTCACTGTGTTCTTTATAAACCAAACTTCACTCCACATCAAAAAGCTACCCAGTATTCAGGTCTATGTGACCCACTGTAATTGTCTATTGGAATATCAGTAATTGCACACTCAACCAGATTGACTGACAGGCATTAAAGGTTTTTTTGTTTTTTGTTTTTTTTTTTTTTAAATGTCAGAGACCACAGGGAATGCTGGAGACTGTGGCAAAGTGGAAAACTCAGGCCTTGTGTACTGGAGGTAATTTCTACTTTGTTCCATCAGATTGTTACCACGTGGCAATGCAAGCCCAGTGCTATGAGGTCTGCTAATTTTTCAAAGGAAGCTTGCAATCTGGATTTTGATATAAATTCCTCTCATTTTTAAAAGTTCGCAATTAGTTTTGTTTAAACCCCTGGACCAAACACACCCGTGGGTTTGATCCTGGCTTAGAGACCACAATTTTGTAGCCTCTAGAATTGATAGGAATTACTTTCTACCACAACCTGTAATTTTAGAGATTTTGCAACACCTGGAAAATGTTCTCATACTTAATCTCCCACCACTGACATGCACCCTTCTTTTAAAATGTATTATTAATTATAATATACATTCAGGAAAGTGCATATATCATAAGTGCATATACCACAAACTGAACATATAACTTGCACTCAATTTAAGAAATAGAACATTATCTGCATTCCAGAAGCCCCTTCCAGTCACAATGCACCCCAAGATTAACCACTTTTCTGTTACCTTTTTCATGTAAAATCAAACTAAGGAGTCAAATGAATACTGTCTGTGTACGAATTAGCTACGATAATGCAAACTGTGGATTGCTAAAAGGCAAAATATACATACGTAATTGCCTTACTAGGAACCCTGGTCTGATATTTCAGACAATTTATCAGCAGAGTTATATATAACACCCTTTGCCAAGTTTTCCATTCACTTTGTCTATACAAACAAAGCCAAGGGAAAGGCTTTGAATTCGTAGCCTTTACGTTACCTAATCCAGGTCATTTGAGCCAAATGCTTCCCTAACACATGTGTGGATAAAATCCAAGTCCATGTGCAGTTTCCTAGTCTCTCTAAATTAAGCATCAAGATGCTATCACAATTTATTTTTTCATGAAATTAACCATACATATAAAACACAGGACTTTGCTTCAATGTATGTATTTATCTTACCAAGTTTATGACAGACCATCAACAAGCCCCGCTGTGCTTTGGCTTCTCAATATGTTTCTCTTTTTCTTCTTCAGCAGTCACCCTATAGTTTAAATTTTTTGGTTCTCACATCCTTTGTTTTGAAAGCAACCTGAATCTGGCATCAATTTTTTTTTTTTTTTTAGTGAGAAATAAGTAATCTGTGAAGTATGTTATGGCACATTTGGCACAAGATGCTAAAACAAGAAAGACAGGGGTTTGTGGGTATGCGTCAAAACAGATGCCAGCAATTGGCAAACGCAGTCCTGCTGGACTTACCATCGATTGTGATCACTTCCTGATTAATTCAGCTGTTACCCATCTGCTTGGCCTCCTGCTATGATCCCAAACTCTCCATGCCAGGCTGCGGAGCAGAGAAATAACCACATTACTCTCCCACCACACAGCTCTGCTGTCTGTGTGGATTTCTGCGTAACTGCATTGATTGACAGTTTCACAAAATGCCATTTAAAATCCCACTTCATTAATAATCTAACAAACACAATTCAAGCAACACCGTGAGATGCCTTTTTACCTATCAGATGTGAAGTGTGTTATTGCAATTTTCATTGTTGTAGGAATAAGACCCATGCCCGAGGAGAGGAAGGAGATGGAAATTCTCATACAACCCAGTAGGCAGTGTGAACTGATACAAACATTCCTGAAGGAGACACATACCAAGTCTAGTGGGCAGGATTTCAGTCTCTGTGTCTTTTGCTCTTCACGTGACAAAAGTGACTTTGCACTGGAATTAAGGCTACTAATCAATTGGCATTACAACGGGGAGATTATCCTGTATTATCAGATGAGCCCAATGTGATTACAAGATCAGAAGAGGAGGCACAGAGTTGTGGCAGCGGCGTGAGAAGGATTTGACGCCATTGCTGGTTCTGAGACATGACAGGTTCTGTGTAAATTCTGGAGAGTGAACTCCAGGAGCTATGGGAGGTCCCAGCTGATGGTCATCAAGGAAATGAGGCCCTCGTCTCACAGGTGTAAGGTATTAATTCTCAACAACAGGAGGGAGCCTGGAAAGATTCTTCCCTCGTCTCTAGGAGGGAACCTGCCCTGCTGGCACCTTGATTCCGGCCTTCTGAGACTCAAAGCAGAGAGATTAGCCAAACTCACTGGATTTTTTACCTGAAGAACTGTGAGATAATAAATGAGTGTTGTTTTAATTCACTAATTTGTCTTAACTTGTTTTAGCAGTATATTTGGTGTCCTCCAGAGGAAGAGAACCTAAGAGAGGAGAGGAAGCATCTGAAAAATGCAAAGGAAAGGGCTTGCAGAAATGACTGACTCAGCCAGTTAAAGTCCATCCCTGACTGTCCTTTCCTCCACCTCAAGGACTCTCTAGCTCACATCTGTTGATTCATGACTTGCCAACCAACTAATGTTCTTCCTTATCTCTGTAGCTTTGTAGGAATAACAAGACTGTATAAAACTGCCTGTTACATTACAATTGCAGCTCAGCCTTTGGATAGGAATCCACTGAGCAGGTGCTGGCATTAATAAGTGCTGTTTCCTGCTTATAGCCTCGGTGTTCCATCTCTCTGTTCGAGAACCATATAACAATACTGATAACGCCAAGGTCGCGAGTTCTGTAAGATAAGTGGTCTGGAAATTCCTCCCCCCTTGCAGTCCCCTACCTGAAGCTCTTCCTCCCCATCCTGAGTCATGAGGTGCGTATGAAACCTCAGACAAAGGAATCATGCACCTTTTGCATGGACACTGCAAGGGTACATAAGCTGTAAGAAATCTAACCAAGGGGAGATTGTGCTTTGGTGCTGTTAAGCTCCACACGCTCTGCCGGCCAATACATTCTCTTTCCTCTAACAAAGTTGTCTGAGCCTCTGATTTCCTCTGTTGGGTGAGACAAGCCAGGCTATATATACAGATATATTTAAGAGATGATAGGAATTGGTTCATATGGTTATGAAGGCTGAGAAGTCCCACCATCTGCCATCTGCAAGCTGGAGGCTCAAGAAAGCCACCAGTATAATTCGGGCCAAGTCTGAGGCCCTAAGAACCGAAGGTCCTCCCGTGTAACTTTCAGAGTCTAAGGCCCAAGAATCTGTGTCTTCATAGTCCTAGGGCAGGAGAAGACGAACTTCCCAGGTTGAGGAAGGAGAGAGAAAGAGAGGTTCTAGATGGCGACGTAATAGAATCTGGGCTCACCTTCTCCACAGACACACCGAAATCCGCCGCGGTGTCATAGCGGGAAGGAAAGGCTAGGACACAATTTCACCATAAACCCCGGCCCGGCACGGCGACCCACAGTCAGTAGGGAAGTCGAAACTCAGAGCTTGTCCCTGAGGAGAGAAAGGTTTGAACCCCACTCAGGCTCTCCAACTTTTAAGACCAAAACTTCTTGCTTTGAAAGCCAACGGGCTCCCGTCACCTAGACCCACACCGCCATGATGATCTGAGAAACTGCTCTTAAAGGGCCCGCACTCAGACTCACAAGCCCCAGGGCTTGGCGCAGAGGTAACTGAGTGGGAGAAGCCCAGCCTTTATGTGAACAAATGCCCTTTCGCTAACCTTTAAGGGTGCGCCTGAGGGGCAGGCATCTAACTTTTCACAGTCTGGAGGCCTGCGGGGTGGTGCACACCAACTTCACACTTTCTCTGCCTCGCTCTAGCCAGCCCGGCCATCTTTTTTTTTTTTTTTTTTTTTTTTTTTATAAACAGTACACTTTTTTCTTTATCTTTTTTTTTCTTTTTTTCCCTCTTTCTCCTGCAGGCATTCTGTATGCTGTCCCTTCTTTTTCCAGGTGGCAGTTGCCATCGTCGTGCTCTGCTCTAGCCAGGAGGCACCCTCTTTTTTTTCTTTTCCCCTCTTTATGTGTACTTTTCTCTTTCCACATCAGGTCCTTGAAAAATGTTGTTTGGTTCAACGTCATTTTGTTATAACATTGATGAGATGCCTTAGGAACTTAACTCTTGTTTGTGTCAATCAACCTATGGTAAAAATGGCTTCATTATACATCATTTCCTTTGAAGTTTCAGGTCCTATTGACAACGTTAAGTGAACCCTTACTGTATGTGTGAATGTACTGAAGTATATGTAACACCATGTTGATAGGATGTTCTATCTGGGTTCTGACTGAGGCCCCAAAGGCCAAGAATAAAACCCTAGTGTAAGATGCTCCACAGTCAAAGGTCAGGTGCTCCACAGGACTGGCAGAGGAGATTACTGAAAAATAGCCCATTCCTCTTCCATATTACGAAAGAAGTGAAGCTGAAACAATCCAGGAACATGATGCTCTGGGCCTCTTGACCATTTGTGGAAGGGAAAGGTGGTGCTTGGCCTTTGTCTTACAACAAATAAAAGAGGGGAGCTTCAAGAGGACCATAGAGAGATTTGCTACCTTCCCTGGAGTTTAGAGGACACATAGATTGGGGTGTGGCACTTTTTTCAGTAACTCATTCATTTATTCATTCATTTAACCAATATTTACTGAGCCAACTAATATATACTATTCATTGTGCTTGGCATTGCATTCTAGGCCTTTTTTTTTTTTTTTTTAGACTTTAATCTATTGTATTAAAATAAAGGAACTAAAATACATTTTGAGTGGACATTTATTGCTTGCCTTCCCCAAATCCATTCCTGTTTAGTCTGGATAAAGATCCTAATTTGAAATTGGGAATTTCCTCTGCCTTTACCTCAGGACACATGCTTCACTCTTTCTTCAATTCAAGTGTGGAATTAATGACCTAAATTAATCAGTGCTTCTTAGTCCCATGATTATAGTGACTGATTCCAGAATGAGCATATAATTCTAACAGATGAATGAGACACAATGAAATTTTGGCTGGAAATCCTCGAGAAGAGACAGTTTCTCTTTTTCACTGGATATGAACTTGAGAATAAACAGGAACTGGAGCAGTTGCAGCCATTTTGCTACTATGAGAAACCTGGAAATTAAGTTACTATACTGGAGAAAGCCTGATGACATTGCTTGAGCTCAGAAAGAAGCCATAATTAAAGCCAGACTAACCCTTGCATTAAATCTATGAGCTAATAATTGTCCTTTTGCTTAAGTCACTTTGAGTTGTGAGGCACCACTTGCAACAAAAATACTCTCATTAACAAGATCTTGTACTACTTTCTGTTTTCAACTCTAAAATATTAAAAGCTTGAATTTAAGTTCTCAAAATAGATTTCGAAAATCAAAGGAAAGGTAGTATGATGATTTAATGAATTTAAAACTATACACACATTTTCTTTCAAATATGATAAAAATGAGTTTACATCTTCAAATATTCCTAAACTACAATTTTAAATCAAAACAGCCTTAGGACAGGGAAAGTGTAATAAGCCAATTAAGAATAATGAGTTCTTTGATTAACTCTCTTGTTACAATCTGAGAATAGGGGTCTGGAAAGAAAATATTCAAAAGTTAAGGGAAGAGAAAAAAAGACACATTTTTTTAACACCAAGACATCTGTCAGATGCCTCTGATCCCATAAAGGAGCTTTGACCTTAGCTACCAATTTCCTTTTTTTTTTTTTTTTTTTTTTTGGAATTCTCTTCAGCATCTTTGCCTTCAATAACACACTAGAATACATCTTGTCATATACTTAACATCTGGAATGAAGAAAGATTTCCCAAAGGACTCTTGGCTGCCTTATGCCCCTCTAGAGGAAATTCCATAAGAGTTAAGATGATAGTGTGTTAAATAACCATCACTCATCTGTGTGACAGTTCAGCATCTCAACATATCTGAGAATAAAAGAATGAGGGCCTCTGATTTTTGCAAGCTAAGCTTGGGGCTACATTACTTGATGCCAAAACATCCAGATTAAGATGAAAAATAGTCAGGCATCTATATATTCTCAAGAACCCAGATGTTTGACATCTTGTAAGCATAGCCTTATGATGGCACTAATTGAATAATATAAAAATTCCCATCTCCCTTGGTCATTAAGCACTTATTATCATCTACTTATGTACCAGCCACAGAAGGTTGAATTGATTCATACCATTGGTCCTGTCCCTCATAGAGTTCAATATTTAGTGGCATACAAATTACACAGCAAACTACAAGAAAATGTGATGAATGGTGTATCAAATTAGGAAACTTGAATTGTAAGGAAGTATTGCATTCAATTAAAAACAGGACTTCTACTAGCTAATTTTATGCTTTAGTTAAAATTAGAAAAAGATGCCCTTTCTTTGGGCAAACATAATCTATATTAGAACACATAGAATAGTGAGCAGAGAATAGCAGGGCATCCTTTCCCCTAAAGCACCCCAAAGAAACAACTACAAAGGGCTGCATAGTATATGATCCTATTAATGTGAAATGTTAAAAACAGACAAATTAACTGAGATAAAAAGTAAATTAGTAGTTTCCAAGGGCTAGGTTGGGGAAAGGGAGTCAAGAAAGAAGAATAACTATTAATAGACACGGGATTTAATTTTGGGGTGGTGAAAATTTCTGCAGTTAGACTATAATGATGGTTGTATGACTCTGAATATACTAAAAACCACTGAACTGAACATTTTAAGTAACTTTTATGGTATGTGAACTATATCTCAATAAAATTTTTTAAAAAGATAAGTTATGTGTGTTTGTGACTAGCTATACCACCACCTAGAGGTAATCATGTTAATATTTTTGTGTATACCATGAAAACTCTTCTCTAGTCAAGTATGCAAAACACGCATTTTAATGTTAGTATATATTCTATCACATATGCAACATATTTGATTTAATAATTCTTCCCTTAAAGAGAGAACTTTTCAGAGTGTGTTCACTCTGTTTATATTTGGTTTTTTATTTATGAGTTAGGATGAAAATCTGACTCATGCCTAAGACTTTATAAAATTCATTATAGGAAAAAAAAGGAAAACACAGCATTAATCTACTTATTTTTAAAACTACTGTTGTCATAACAATTTCATGTTGCCTTGTGAGACTCTATTTTCCTTCATGCTATATTTAGAGCATTGGTTACCATAACAACAAGATATAATACATCATATAGAAACCCAACCCGAGGGGCATTCTCTATCAGGAATCTTTACATTATTTTACAGACAAGAAAGTCAACCCCATAGATTATTAGATTCAGTCTTCTGTCTCTAGGATAGATTGCCCAGAGACTTCCAAATAGATGGGCTATAAACTTATTTTAGAAAGAGAAAAGAAAAAACAAGGCTTAAGGAACTGAAATCCTACCCATTACATTTCAAAATTTGGTTCAGGATTCTGCATCCAAGGTGAAAATGACCTAACTTGCAGACATTCTTGGTGAAATACAACCCTAAATAACTCTCTCACTGATTTTTCACTGATTTTGGTGTACCAAAAAAGTGACCCAATAGCCTTTCTTAACCTAGCCCATGGCTGGGCTTGAATCCTCAATCCGAAAACAAACTAGCAATGTACCTCTTTGGTCACAAAAAAGAGAATTTCTTCTATTACATTTGCTTCCACCTTATAATTAATACCAGTGATATTTAACTTTTTGGCTCAGCCATCTTTTTGAGACTCTGATGAAACCCAGACTCTATTTCCAGAAAAATGCACATAATAAATGAAATTTAATTCAAATTTCAAGGGTTTCTTGAGCCCTCTGAAGCCCAACCGAATTCCTCTAAGGTTAAGATTCCTAGATTATAGACTCATAGATCTTTTTTTTTTTTTTTACGTTTATTTCATTCATTCACTTATTCATTCATCCAGGAAAACATGTAGCTCATGATATGTCAAAAAGTTCCCTAAGTCCTTTATAGTTATGTGAAATGCTGTGCCCAGGAGACTCTGTGGGGACCCTCAGGCTCTGGAAGGGTGAGTGTCTGCGCTCTGTGTTCCTACACAGCGCAATTATACAATGGGGGAGATTCTTGTTCTACAGAGAGCTGAGTTACCTTGTTTGATGCACTTCTGTAGCATCGTTTCCTTCTAGATGGATAATCCTATGTAGGTCTGTAAGAGCCTTTTTTTCCTAGCAACATAGAGTTTTGGAGAAAACACAAGATTTCAGGTTAGAAGGTTTGAATCTGGCTCCAGCAATACCACTTTCCAGCAAAATAGACCTGGGTAGGTCATTTAATCTCTCCAACTCTTTTCACGTCACCTCTCTCTGGGAGTGTGAGTAAAAAAGTAACAAAACAAGAAAGAGGATGTGAAAGTATTTTGTAAACCACAAAACATATGATCATTAGTATTAATTACTATTGTTATTAATGCTATTGTTGAAAGTCAAACCCGTATCTTCAGTTTTGGCTCTGCAGGGTGACAGAGAGGTGTGAGAGACCACACCTAATAAGTTCCAGTTTTCTCCTCTATACTTAAGTCAAATAAAAGTTGTTGGAACAGAGCAAGTAGCACATTTCCAAATCCGTGAGATCTCCCACGAGGCAATTCTCAGCCTCTTATTTGCAGCTATAATGCACTAAATTAGAGTGAATTATATGCACACACAAATATTCACTCTACTGAAATGGAGATTATTTCTAGACATTTTAAGAAATAAAAGACAATTTTAATTGTTTTTCTTAGGAGTATCTCAAAAAAATCTCTGCCAATGGCAGTAGGATTCTTTTGGTTCCAAGTAACAGAAACCAACTTTACTTGCCTAAACTTCCAGATGATGAATTTATTTTCAAACAGCAGGGTTTTATGGATCCCCTGGGCTGGCAGTCAGGAAGGGCTGATCTGCGAGTCAAAACCCTCAGAACTCCACCACTGCTTCTCTGTGTGATATGCTCGCATGTCTCCCGGCTCTTTGTCATCAGATCAGCAGTTTCCTCTGAACCTCTGGTCCAGTGACAGACAGAACATGGCTGCATCAACTACTGACTTGATGTGTCTGTGCTCAGCACCCAGATAGACCTAATATAACTCTCTGTCTCAATTCCACGTCCTCAGAGAAGAGGGTCTCATTGGCCTGAGTTGTATTATAGGCCTGTTGAGATTTGAGAGGGCCTTAACAACCCCCAAACACCTTCTTTCCAACCCAGATTTTAAAACACTTGAAAATGAGTAGGGAGAAGGAGAAGTAACCTACTAACTTTGTCATCAATAAAGATGGCTTAAATGTGCTTCAACAGTAGGCTTCCAAAGCAAGTAGGCACCTTAACCCAAGTAGTGGGGAGCAGGGCAAAACAAATGCTCCCAACAGGCAGGAAGCACCCAGAAGCAGCAGGAGGGAGTGCTGAGGCTGGGGCTTCCTCCTGAACTCACCAATCAGGTGGTTGGCTCCTCCTCCCTGGGAGAAAGGAGTAAAGAAGGCTGAAAATATAACTGGGGCAGAGCTCTCACCATCTGGATGAGTTTCAGGCCTGGGGAAGAAGTGTTGCCCCCAACCCTACAGTGTCAGCCCTCATATTAACTAACTGTGTCTGTGGGTGTGGGGTACAGTCATGGGGGTGGGCATGGCTCTAAGAACCTCCTTTAGGCAGGGGGAAATGAAAGAAATGACTGTGAACTGGACATATACTTCAAAAGATGTGTACTACCCCTGAAACTAATATAATATTGTATGTCAATTATAATTTAAAAAAAAAAAATGAAGAATCCCTCAAGGGTTATGATTGGGCCTTGGGTTTACTGATGTCAGAGAAACAAGGCAGGAGGGAAGTGGAGACCCTTATACTACTCTTCCAAGAAGGAGGACTCTTCTAGTTCTTTCGTTCTTGGTGTGGCAGGAGGGGTGGCTGTCCCTTCAACCTCTCGATGTTTTCACTCTTCAACCCTAGGAGGAGTTTCTTGTTTTGCTTTAGCCTAACGTGCATTAGAAAAGACATGAGATAGCAACTTCCCTCTGTGGTCCTGACTAGCAAACAGGCCAGTGTCTACATGTCCTTGCCAGTGTTGCAGGGCACGAAATGAATATGAAATTGGAGCCTTGCATCCTACTTTCTCTTAGGACTCACCATCAGTCCTCCCCCTCTGTATATGCATAAGCCTCTGTGTATGCATAAACCTCATCTCTGTATATCATTACATTGGGCTCATCACATGCCCTTGTTTATAGCATCTTGCCCACGTTGTTGTGCAAACTGTACAGCAAAGACTAGTCTTTCCATATTTGGTTTTTAGTCCTTGGATTAGGAATGAACTCTTCCATGGCCTATAAGGCCCTGATTGATCCCTTCCCTGCTTTCCCCACCAGGCTCACCCTGGCCATTCTTCTACCCACTCAGCTCTCTGTGCTCCAGCCTCTCTGGCCTTCTTTCCAATCCCAAGAGGCTTGGCTTCTTCCCATCTCAAAGCCCTGTGCATGCTCTTCCTTGAGTCTAATTCATTTTCCATCCCCTCCTCTTTTCTCATTTAGCTGACTCCTAATTCTCATTTAACTCTCAACAGGAAAACCTTTCTTGAGCCCCAGATCAGACCAAGCATGTGTTCTCAGAACTCCCACTGCTTTTTCCTCTGTATTTAACAGTTTATGGTTATATATCTCTGAGATTATTTGATGAATGTTCATCTCTCCACTAGAAGTTCCATGAAGACAGGCTCTTTGTTGTTTTGCTTACCACACTATCTTCAATGACAGGAATACAGTATATGTTCAATTAATATAGCACAGTGGTTAAAAGTTCTATGCAGTGGTAATGCCTGAGTTCAAATCCCACCTCTACAATGTAATAGGTAAATCTCAGTATCCTCATCTGTAACATGGGTATATTACAAGTACCCATCTCATAGGATATTGTGAGAAGTAACCTGATTCATACATGCAAATTGCTTAGACTATTGCCTGGCACACAGCGTGCACTCAATTAATATTAATAATAAATGAAGAGTAAAAAAATCCCAGAGGAAATTTTTTTCAGAGAAAAAGAGACAATGCCCCATTTTGAATCCAAAGACAAAAGAGACCACTTTCTTCATCTTAAGTCTAGATTATTTCCTAGTATTTGAATCCAGAAAGTTCTGAGTGTTTATCAAACTTCCAATACTACATTAGCTTGCTTATTATATTAGCTTCCTAGCAAATACCACAGAGTGCATAAGCAGTACATTCATAGAAAAGCTTACAGTGATGCAAGAAATGAACTCATTTGTATTTATACATATGATAAATTCTGGGGTCAGACCATAATGTGGTTTTGCGTACCTAGTGGTAGCTAAGATTCAGCTGACTCTAAACAAGACCCAGATGAAAGAGAGCTTGCAAGCCTATAGTACCTTTTTCTTAACTTAAGGGCAATATTAAAATAATTATTCACTCAAAATTCATTTTCTTGCCACACGTATTTCTCCAATTTGCTTCTTCAAGGAGCAAGATAGTTTCATCAATAAATCCATGGATTTATTGTTAATGTGGGCTCTCACTATTTAAAGTGGTTCATTTGCTGCTTTCTGTTCCCTTTTAGACCATAAGTGGAACTAGGAATATGAACTAGGAATGCTGTCTTCCTGTTACTTGATAGAATCTCCAATTTTTTTTAGTATATTCTTTTACTGAGCAGCAAACATGTGACTCACCTTGATACACTTCCTATTCTAAAGGAATTTAACATTGATCTAGCCTTGGGTTGGAACAATTTATGGCACTTGTATGACCATGTCAGGCCACTCTAGAACCTAAGGAAGGGATGAATCTGGGTCTCAATTGGAACTAGGATCACATACACAGTCAAATGCTTTCTTTCCAATTCCTACATCTGTTCTCTTCAAATATCTTTTGCTTTTCTTGCTGCCTACGGGCTTTTCTACATAGCAGAAGGACGGTTTTTGACATTTCCCAAAGCTTACAGCTTACAGCTTCACTTACCTCCAGGAGAGAATGACTTGATTATCTAGGACTCAAGTCTAACATTTCCAGAGAAATGTTCTGATTAGCCAGCTTGGGTCATGTGTCTCCCTTGGACCAATCACCTATGATAGATGGAATACGTTGAACAGTATGCGGGAATGTACTATGGAAACAATGTGCCTAGGCAATGTATACACATAACCCCCTACTCCTACATGTTTCTGCCATGGTCCCTACCACCTCTACCCTCCATACATTAGAGATAAAACACTGACAAAGTGAAATGAGAAGTCAGATCCTGCATGTCTACTCTGATGTATATCATAGGCATCTGTGTGATGCGCCCCAATTCTGAGTTTCTTTCCTTTATGTGATTAAAGCTATTAGATGATATTAGAGTCACAACATCTGCAGAGGTCCAGCTGGTTCTTTCTTCTACTCTCCATTCTCTAAATCTCTGGAGGAAAAGATATTACTAACTGTAAGGAAATAAGGAAAAGCTAAGTCTCTGCTGGAATCATAAACAGAGAAGAGCTTTATTTTAAACAACTCCTGTCTTATTCTTCAATAAATGTTCCATTTCAAGGTATTTTCCATTTGAAAAAAAAAAAAGAAAAAGAGGACTTTAGAGAAAGAGTGAGATCCTAAGGGGGAAAAAAAAAAGATCCTAAGAAAATGAATCTTAAATAGTGGGATTTTAGGTGTCAACAGGCAGGGTTGGTGGTGATAACTTTGCACTGAAAGGCAGAATTTTCCAGTCACTCCTCAAATCACAACAGGACAGGAAACTAAGAGGATATTGCATGAGAAGAGGACAACTAGTGGAATATTTCACAAAGGGGGTGGCACAGTAATTATTTTTTTAATTATTACTCCACTTTCCAGTACTAATACATCACATCAAAGACAAACTGTGTCCTGTATTTTATACCTGAGTATAATGTAAGTACTTTAGACTTTCAAGATGAAAAAAATCAGCTTGGTTGATGGGTTCATTTTACAAATGCATTTAAGGAGACCACAATAAGCTTTAACTTAGAGAATCAAATTTTTTTTTTTTTGAGTTTCCATTTACTGTTGATAAGGAACCACATATTTTACAACTCTGTTCAGTTAGAAAAATGAATGGCCAAATACAATGATTTCCTCTTTGGTCTTGTAGGAAAAAATCCAGAAATTTATGATTTTATTATCCTAAAGGATATTCACTGGTTTTGTATCCCAATAAACATTCTTATTCTCTGCATGACTTATTTTTTCCCATTCTCTATGAAATCCCAGTTTTCACATCATCTTAGAAAACTTGCTTTGTCATTCTCTTAGTGCTCTCATGAATACATTAAATGTATTCCTGTATTCTCTCATGAATACATAAAACCTTGACAAGTGCTCACTGTTTGCATGGAAAATGATGTTTTAATAACTCAGTTTCCCTCTGGGTTCCAATTTCCCACTCCTGGCTTCCTTTCCAAATCCCTTGCTAGCTTTTTCCAGGCTCCTCCCCAGAGATTCTGGTTCAGTGATATCTTGGGGAATAAGCATTTTTAAATATTCTTTATGTGATTCTAATATGTTACTAAATTTGACTCACCGCCTTGATTAATAATAATACTAAAACTATTAAATTTATTACATTAAAGCATAGTCATAACAGTAATTATTGAGCACTTACTGATTAACCAGCTGCTGTGCTATATGCACTTCATACATATTGGGCCATCGAACCTTACCTAATCCCTATCCAAACCCTAGAGATAAAGGAGCCCCTTGGAAAGCTACATTAGTTTTTAAAGGTGACTAGGCAGATACTAGAATACAAAAAGGATGCCCTATAAAGTGAAAATAACAATAGTTGACCTTAATCAAGTTTTTTCTCTTTGCCAAGGTCACTGCTAAAAAAATTTATACAGATGGAAATTCAATGTTTTTGCATGATCCACCAATTAATTAATTCATACAAACAGCATTTGTCAGTCTTCTACTACTTTCTAATTACTACCCTTGGGACACCAAGGAACATAGTACCTTATCAAGAAGCTTATCCTGCTTACAAGGCCAAGGAATTACTTTCAATCAAAAAATAATCCCCTGGCCAACTTGGATGCTTTTTGTCCATATTCCAAAACTGGCATAGGATTACAATCTCCCAAATGCATGACTTTGGATAATAGTGATTGTGGAAGGATCTGTTGAGAACTGACTACCCTCACAACTCCTGAATGCTTCGTCAAGAGGAAACTATTTTAAGGGATACTATGTCTGCAACTCCCAATCTTTTCCACTCAAATGGAGTTTGATGGGGTTTTTGAAAAGTTTGGATTAAATCTTTGGTCAATAAAGAAATAGTTATATGGTACAGGAGTCTGCAGATCCTAAGGGTTCATAGATAGAATCCAGGTCTCTAAGCTTGGATGAGAAAAATTACATATTTTCATTAACTTCTAAGTGAAATTAGTCATTTTTAAAGTGTGCATTTAAGTAATAAGCCACAACAGTATTAATGAAACCTAAAATTTTGTCATCAATACTGATTTTTCATAACGTATTACTTGTAGGCATCTCTTAATATTGTTTATACTTATCACTTTGATATTATAATGTTTATTAGACTTGCTGCTAGATCTTGTTATTTAATGCATGAGTAGATAACCACATATGTTACTACATCACACATGGTTTTAAAATATTTTAATAACTTTTTTTCATTTAATTGGTTTCCTTTGCAATCCTGAGTTTTTTAATGCATTTTAAAATGTTATTCTAAGAAGGGACTCCAAGGCTCCAACACACACACATACACACATACACACACACACACACACACACACACACACACACACACACACACACAGAATCTCTATGTAGCACTTTTTTTGTGCTTAGACCCATGATATATGCTGTGCAACACAGAGAAGTATCAGACACTTGACATTCGCAAAAGAGATATGTCAATACTATCGTGATTACCTGAGAATTCATAAATGCCACCAAGTATAGCAAGTATAAATCTCAGTATACAAACTCCGGTGTGCAAGAAGTTTATTTTCCATAACTTAATTCCAATTATGAGCCTCTTTCCATCAAGAGACAGAAATCTAGTATTAGTCAATTCAGGGTGCACCATCTTTTTGAGGGTAGTATCTGTTTTCCGGGAGGAGGGTAGTGTAGTATAGTGCCCGGGCATGTGGGACAGACTTTATCAGCTTTGATGCCCTCAGCTCCACCTGATGTCAGTCCCTCGTGCCACAGGGAGCTGCTGGGTGGCACTTTTCCTGGTCTAGGGCTCCCTTGATGCTGTCCCTGATGCTGAGCCCTGTCAGGTGTGTGGGGAACATCCTGCTCTCATCAAGCCATGCCTAGAGCTCTGTCCTTTTCTGTCCTAGGTTCATCTTCCTGGCTATTTCTACTCTGGGGTCTCACCCCCGCCCTCCCCCCAGGGCAGAACCAGAAGCTGGGCACAGCTCCTCTTCTCTCTCAGATCTCTCAGTCTTGAATGGACTTTTGTCACCCCGCTCCAAGAATTTCATCCACCTGAGCATGGGCTGGCAGTGGTGAGGGGCAAATGGGAAAAAAGGTTAAAGAGCCTTTTGCTTAGATATATTCTTGAGTCTAAACTTCCTCACTTACCTCTCTTCCTCACCTACTTTAAATTTGAGCAGCTTTCCAGTCTGGGAGGCTAGGGAGCTTTGGTCCTACCTTTTCTATGCCCGATTCCCTCTCCAGTGCTACTTTTGAAATGTTTTGCTCTGTCTCCTCTCCCTGAGGCAATCTCTTAGCTTGATGGCCCACTTTAGGGGATAGTCAAAGGATTCACAGGAAATGCCACAGAAAACACAGCAGGTGGTTCCAAATATTATTCCACCACAAAAACATACAAATCCACATATCAAATACATGAACTATAGTTGAAAAAATTCATCCATTTTCTCTGCGAATGAGAAATTCTATAAATAAGTAGACACTAACAAAGGTGTCATGAGACGTGGATGCTGGGTGCTTGGCGAGTTCAGTCACTCGTTGCCTAGATGACTTCTGTACGCTATGCTCTCACGTTATGGGAGTCAAAATGGTGACTCCATAAGATAAAAAATTTTCCCTGTCATCTATCTGGTAATAGGTTCTAAGCCCTCAGGTTGTATGAGTTTGTGTCCCCTACTTAAAATTCTGGGTAAACACCTATCTTAACTCAGGGAAAATTTTACAGAGTAAGACACTAAAGACTGAGCAATGAATGAGGAGGAAGATTTTACTGCCAAGAGGAGTCTGGACTCTGCAGGAACGAGGTCCAAATGAGAGGAAAAGATAGCAGACCTTATCTGTGAGGCAGAAGAAAGCCAAGCCTCCGTGGTGCTGACTGGCTACTTCCTCCCAGGCCAGTGGGCTGGTCAGCACTGGGCTGGCTGTAGAGGTACAGCGCCCATCTCAGGACCAGTATCTAGCTGCCTCTGCTGCAGATGTGAGGGGCCAGGTTGGGATTATGGCTGCCAGTCAGGCCTTTGTTTCCCATGGGCTAGGCAGTCAGGTCAGGGATTACTACATTATTATCTATTAATCTTTTAGCCTCATGTGACAGGGCTTGTAGAGGAGATGAAACATGCTTTACTCACTTTCATAATAGTTCATCCTGTACAGGGTCTAGCACATAGGACATGCTCACTAATACCCACTCCCTAAAGTTTACTGTGCACTTCCTTTGTGTGAGGTTCTGAATGCATGCTTAAAGAGCACTATTCTATTTCACCCTCATAAAAAGCCTCTGAGGAACACACAGCACAACAGAGAGAATAAACACATTGCCTTGAGTCGTACACCTGGTAAGTGACAAGGCCAAGATTTGAAGCAGGAGTGGCTGAGAGAAAGCCTGAGAAGCATTCCACAGCTCTACCAGGCATCAGGAGATGCTCTCTAGAGGTCCAGGGCAGCTGTTCTCAGAGTGGGTGAGGACTGTAGAATTTGTTTCCATGGTTGCCAGGCCTGGCAGGAATTCTGAGTACAAAGCACAGAGGTGAGAGAGCCTGGGGTTTTTTTGTTTGTTTGTTTGTTCTTTTTTTGTTTCTTTTTTGTTTTTAGTCGGATGATAGATCTTGAGAGAGCTATATTTGTGTTCACCAGCTTCTTTTCCAAAGTTTCCAAAGAGGGTTCAATGTCCAGCAGCAAGAAAGCCCATATATACATCTCCAGTTGAATGAAGCAGGTGTCCCAAGCTCACTGCCTCTTCTTGGGGATGGTTCTCAGGTCCCTCAAGCTCAGGTTTGCTCATCCGTAAAATGAGGGTTCGTGATTCTCATTGTGATTCTTCATCTTTGGGCTGGCAATTAATAAGATTTTGAATCACAATTTTTAGGTTCCTGCTCCACACGGTTTTTCTTTCAGCAGCTCTGTGGACAAGTCCAGGAACCTATTTTTAAAACTCATGTAGTGATTCTAATGCTCATCCTAGTTTGAAAAACACTAGTCTAGAAGATTTCCTTAGGCAATATATCATCAGAAGATCTGCTTTTTGGATATGCAAAGATGGGCCTGGAGAATAGTCTAAGACAGAGTTGAAAGCTAGAATTATCATGCATGAGTAACAACAGGGTATGTGTGTTTGCACCTGTATGAGGCGGGGTTGGGGAGGGGTGTGGAATGTGTTCTAGGAGAGAGAGAGGCCTAAGTAAAGTGGCAGCAGGTAAATTCCAAGTAGAAAAATGATCACTGAGACATTTTCCAGATTAAGGATTTTGGAAATTATTGAGAAAAGCAATGTTTGGGTTTCCCCATTAACTGCTGGTAACAAAACTTCTACTTTGGCCCAGGCCACATCCTTGGGGCTGGAGTTCTGATAAAGAAAAAGAGAGACAAGACCTGTTTTTGTGGATTTTATTTTTTAGGGAGGGGGCTAATAATAATGTGTAGTATTTATACAGCACTTAATATGTGCCAAGCACTGTTCTCAGTGCTTTATATATATTAACTCCTTTAATCCTCACAGCATTCCTATGTGTTCCTTATTTTACGATGCAAAACTTTTTTAAAACAAATCCCTTAGCCAGTAAATGTCCCCAAATCCTTAGTAAATGATGAGGTTGAGACTAGAATCCATGTAGTTTGCCTGTGGAGTTTGACAATAAATGCAATTACAGATTATAATAAATAGGAGGAAAATAGTCTGGTGGAGAATAGCTGGGCAAGATCCACTTTTGACAGGTTGGTCCTAGAAGGCTTTCCTCAGGAGATGACATTTAAGGTGAAACTTAAATGATAAAAATGAGGCTTTTTTAGGTCAAGGAAAATATTTCATTATCCCTATACACAACAAGTTGGCCATAAATAACAGCCTTAAGGGGAATGGGGCTTTGAGGGTGTGGCAAAAAATCCCCCTCCCCACAAAAAGGTGACCAAAGGAACTAGGCCAAGGGATGAAGACAATACTGACCAGGACTCGACATGAGGCATGCTCACTTTCCTAACAGTAATTCTAAAGGAAAGTAGTTCCCGAACCAAAAGACTTAGAATGGTATTAACAAAAGAAATAGATAAGGGCGAACTAGTCAGTGTACAGTAGAGTTGTATAGTAGAGACCAGCACTAAAAGAAAAAGACAAGTTGCAATCCCTTCCTCTCCACCTTCTTTAAAGTGTCTTTGCATAATATCCTCAGGCTGGTTTCCTAAGAGGCATTATTATAAATTGTCACAATATAAAGTACTACAGAATTGAATTAATCCTTTCCCTGTTTTCTGAGAATATTCACCAGTGGCGCTGTGACTGCAGCATTACCCCAAGATAACTTGTGGATTACAATCCTAACCTTATCCCCAAAGTTTGCCATGAAATATTTCATTTTTATTATTATTTTCATACAGCTCTTGTATAGCGATAGTCTTTGGGAACAAATGACATCATTCTATTTATAGCATTCTGTTTTTACTAGTTAGATCGCTGGAAATGTCAAATCCTAGAAAACATAGTATTCTTACATGTAATGTTAAATGAAAGCTAGCAGTGAGCTGCATTTTTTTTCCTAAACAGGAAAAGGTTAGCCAGGTTTCGCAGTATTCCAAATCCATGCCTACAATATACAATGTGCTTTATAAGAGTGAGAAAATGAGCCTATTTTTTAACAGAGAAGTATGAATAATAACATTGCCCATTCATGGCTGATTGTTGGTTGCTAGGTGAGAAATAATTCTAACAACTTTTATTATTCAAAAGTCATCAGGACGAAATAGCTGGCGAGATGGAGCTTTCGTGCTGTTCAAATGAGACCCATTCCAAACTATTGCCTCAGATGTTCTGACTGCAAAAAAAGGCTTTTGGTAGATTTGGTGTGTTTGCAGATCCATCTCCCTTGCTGCCATCCATCCTGCTTCTGAATGAATCCCTCGACTTAATGAGCAATATTTGGTGAAATCTTCTGCTGGCCCTGCTGCTTAGGCAGAAAGTGTTCTTATAGATCTCCACCCTACAGAGGCTGAGCCTCCTTCATGCCACTCCTCTCCTCCTTCCTTTTTCTTTCCCTTTGAACATTTATAGTTCCCTCATGGCCTGAATTAGATTATACTAATGTGGCTATATGTTTTCAATTAAAATATTTTCTTTAATCTTTGCAATGATTAATTTATATTCACTATTTATTACTGCATTGTGAATTCCCCTTAAACAGAATGGCTCGAAACAACTATTTATTATCTCTGAGTGTCTGTGGAATTTGTGTCAGGAATTTGGGAGTGGCTCAACTGGTTGACTGAGGCTCAGAGTCTTTCATGAGGTTGCAGTCAAGATCTTTGCTAGGGCTGTAGTTATTTGAAAGCTTGAATGTGGCTGGAGAACTCCCATCTAAGATGGTTCATGGCTGATGGGAAAAAAAGCCTCAGTTCCTCATTGGCTGTCAGGAGACTTCAGTTCTTCCTCACATGAAACTCTTCATAGGGCTGCTTGAGTATCCTTATGACCAATCCAAGAGAGAGAGAGAGCATGGTAAAAGCCACAGTGCCTTTTAGGACCTAGCCTCAAAAGTCATGCAGCATCATTTCCACGATATCTTAGTAGTTAAGCAAGCTGACACTTTTCAGTGTGGGAGGGACTACCAAGGGCCTGTAGAATCATGAAGATCATCTTGGAGGCCACTACTACACCAGTAAAGAGTTTGTTCTTAGTCTCTGACTTAAAGATATGAAAGTATACAGAAATCAAACTGACCTGCCTGAAATGATAATTGGCTAACATACTCATTTCCATATGGTGGTATAATTAACTCACTCTTATGTTTTTATGGATAAATTATTCATTTTGAAGATTGTCAAGGTGATTATCAAGACTATCAGAATTATTACGATTTACATTATTTTTATATATAATCCCTTTTATTGTATTCCTACCATGTGTCAATCTTTGAGCTAGGCATTTTACCTATATTTAATCTTCACAATGATCCTATGAAGTTGGTATTATTAATTAGCCTTGCTTTACAGATAAGAAAACAAACCTAGAAAGAGTCTCTAGTTTACAAATGATCTTAAAGATTGTTAAGTATGAATGTTTCACCAAAGGGGACTGAAACAGAAAGTTTAAGAGACTCATCTGAAGTCTATAGTGAACCAGTGGCTGAGTCGAGAACAAAGCCCTGCCCTCCAGAGCCTGGATGAAGCTCTCTTTCAACTACATAGAACAGCCTTCTTGTGATCTTTTCTCCTAAACAGAAGGCCAGAACTCTGACAAGACATTTAGCCCCTGTGAGCCTGTTAAAATAGGCATAACAATAGAACTTATAGAATGTCGTAAGGATTACACAAGTAAATGAATGTAAAACACCAAGTGCTATGCTTTATACATGATCCTGTGGTGGCTGCTACTATTATCATTGTTGTTGTTGTTTGTCTTAGTCTGTTTGGGCTGCTATAACAAACTATCATAGACTTTGTGGCTAATAAATGACAGAAATTTATTGCTCACAGTTCTGGAGTCTGGAAGTCCAAGATTAGGATGCCAGAATGGTCAGATGAGGGCTGTCTTCTGGGTTGCAGACTTCTTGCTGTGTCCTCTCATTATAGAAGGGGCTAGTGGCCTCTGTGGGATCTTTTTTATAAGGGCACAAATCTCATTCATGAGGTCTCCACCCTCAAGACTGAAGTACTTCCCAAAGGCCCCATCTCCTAATACCACCATGTTGGGCATTAGAATTCCAACACATGAATTTGGGGAGGGACACAAACATTCAGACCATAGCAATGTTATTCATTTATGAACAGGAAAACTAAACCAAGCCATCACTGAGCATCTTGATGGTAGTTTGACCTTGATGACCTGTTTGATTACACCTTAAATTCAGTGCTATGCTGAGCTCCATATCCCCCTCCCTAATCAAATCAGTCCAATGAGCTGACGCAACATATTATGAACTAGTCAGCCTCTTCTCTACTCCAACTCTAATCTTTTAATCAAAATGAGGTGTGTCTGCCCTGGTTATATTTAAGATGATTCCAGATGAGACACATTTTTATATTTTAATACTTATGTACTTATTTTAATAAGTATTAGAAAAATATAACTAACAGAGAAACCCATGATTTAATGGATAATCTTGCTTGGAATGAAGCTAAAATGAGTTGATTTAAAGACTATTAAATAAATAATAGAAATGGTACCATGTAATCACAAAAAGAATTGTGAAGGTGGAATGCAAATGCAGTTTGGGAAGCGTCCATTTAACATACATTGAAGATTACATGTGCTTGTCAGCTCAGAATAGCTTGATTTATTATTATTAGTTTATTTTTTTTTAATTTTACCAGTATGCTCTCTTCTGAGGCAGCTCAGCCTGTCTTCTTCTTTACACATACCACTCCATGTCTCTCTTCTTGTTCTAACTCTGGCTAAGCAATTTTTTTCCACTCTCATTACCTGGATAACTCCTGCTGATCCTTTAAGTTCTGAATCATTCATGGTATCGTCTAAGGAGGAGGAATCTCTATTACCTTTCCTGCAGCCTCCCAGAGCATCCTCATTACATACTTATCCTCACACTTTGTACTTGAATTAAATGATCCTGTGCCTCTGCTTTTCTGGAGCTTCTCAAGGGCAGCAACCATGCCTTATTTATCTTTGCATCCCTAGCACTGAACATAGTGCTTGGCATAGGGAAGGGCATTCACTTAGTGTTTACCTGAAGTGAGCTATTACTAAAAGCTGCAAAGTAAATAAAAAGAATGTTTCTTCTTGTTAGGCCCCTTATAACTGGCTGCCTGTTCAATGCACAGGGGCAGTCATAAAAGAGCTTATAGCTGTTCTGTTTTACTCAAGAACACAGTGGCTATTAAATATTTCTTACCTTATCAAATGTGGGAAAAGCAAAATAAGAGGTGAATATATTAAAGAGTGTAGCATGTGTTCAGGCTCTAGAATATGCAAACTTCTTTTCATTGGAACAGGTAACCTGATTTGAACTTGTAACTTTTAATTGGAACAAAACTGTGCAAAAAAAAATCCCTCCTGTATGCAAATGATTCCATCTGTGATCCTGTTAAACATTCGTTAGTTCAGCAAAACCGTGCCAAACTGCCACATTATCTCTTCTTTTTGACAATTAACATTTGATCCAGCAACTAAGAAATGGGAAAACAAATGTAGACTCTGGACTCATTTTCAATAAAATATTAAATAAAACACAAACCTGCAAGTTCATTAAGGTCCTGAAGAACTTGCCAGGACTTGCTCTTCTCTCTAGTGTGATGAATCACTAGACTACAAACTTTTCATCAAGACAGAAAAGAAAAGTCTACTGGGAGATCAAGAGATGTGGACTCAAGCCCTAATTTTGCTCTTGTGTAGGGCCTTGGAAAAGGTAGCAAGTCAACTTAGATTTTAGTTGCTTCCTCGATAAATTAGGAGTTTGGACCAGCTCTGTTAGGGTCTTTCTACCTTTAATTCATCTACCCATTTGATAAATATTTATTGAATATCTACTGTGTGCTAGGCACTCTTCCGGATCTTTGTAGCTAAGATAGATAAAGTCTGTGTTCTATTAAATGTTTAGTCTTGTGATGGAAGAATTAAACAAATGATTATTCATGATGATGCAAATAAGTATTAAAGTGTGGTTACACCAAGCGTGATGAAGGAGGGCATGGTAGTCTGAGCATACACAACTAGAAGGCCAGAGAATAGCCCCAGAGGTCAGGAAAGGCTTTCCTGAGGAAGTGATATTGAATAGCTGGTATCGGAGGGATGAGTGGAAGAGGCCCAAGGGAAGAACAGGAGAAAGACTGGTTCACCTAGAAGAAAGAAGCCAGGTGTTTAAGGAACTAAAAGTAACCATGAGGAGCTGGGCAGTCACATGAACTGAGGCTGGAGAAGCTAGCTGTGGCCTGTCAATGCAGAACACTGTAGGCCATGAAAAGGTCAGCCTTCTTCAGTGGTAAAGGGAAGCTATCCATGAAAGTGGTATAATGGAGGTAAAAAAAAATCATAGGAACCCTAATTAAGGAAATTTTCTTTTCTCTATCCTTACCCCCAAATTGTCATAGACTCTAACTGACGAAGTCCTAACTTGAATCCTTTTGGATTAACTTACAAAAGTGACATTGCCACCTGAGGTTTTTCTAGAGTTCTTGACTAATTTCACATGGGCTCATGGACCTCTCACACTTGCAAGAGACTTTTTTTTTTTTTTTTTTTTGCAATATTTCAGCAAAGAATATGCTGCCAACTTTTTGCATACCCTCACTAATGGGGTTACTACCCGAATGCTCTCAGAAAATACCACCTTGGTAAGAATAGCCACAGACAATGCTTTGAAAGAAGTCAGCACCTAGCCTGCTATTTGGACTCCGTAAAACTCACTTTCCCCACCTCTCTTATTTTCTTTGTAAAGAATCTAATAGCTTCTATTTAGAAGTTGAGGTGAATTTAAATCATGTGCTTCCTCTTTCAAGGGCACTTGTATTCTAGAGTTAACTGTTGTATACTGAAATGCTTTGTACTCTAAGACTCTCAGAAACCAGTCAATAGTTGGGGAAGAAATTGTGGATGTTGGAGGGTGGAAGGTTGGGTTTAGAATATTTTCAAGTGTGCCATTCCATACTTGAGCCATGAGTCACACTAACCCTAAAGGACATAGGAGACACCTTAGAGAATGATAACCCTTAATAAACATTATGGTTTTTTTTTAAGTCTTAAACAAAAATACGTTATTTTTTACTGTGTTAAAAAAAAATGCAATCCTTTCACAGTACACCGAACAATGCTATATATTGTTGGTATTCTTGATGTCTAACTGTAAACAAGCCAACCCAATTTTTTGGACCTGAACTTTTCTCTAGGACTAATTCAGAATTCACAATCAATATAGTAATGTGTCATTATTCATCATTATGCTGTTACTTCAACCATTTGATTTACAGCCAACCAAGCAGCTCACACAAAAGAGAGTGGAAGAAACAGGTAACAGAAAATCTAGGCTCTTTATTTTATAGAAGAGCTTTGGAGTTATGGAACTGGGTTTCTAAGTGAGACTTGAGCAAAAAGCCCAGTGAGTCTGATGATCTGCTTTACCACAGAAGTCAGGAAGGTCTGCTGGAAATTGTGGTAGTGAGAAGCTGCACATTCAGACAGTGCAGTTATGGTGGAGGGAACAGAAACACTAAATTCTGCTATCTGGGGCCATACTTCAACAGTCCCTAAGAGTTATCAGTATAAGGGACAAATGGTATAGTATAGTGTTTAGATTTGGGTTCCAGGCTGATTGCTTCATCGCTATGTGGCCCTGGACATTATTATTTAATGTCTGTGCTTGAATTTCCTTAACAGTAAAAAAAAAAAAAAAAAAATCTAGAACTGTGATAAGCAGGGCCAAGAC
Organism: Eidolon dupreanum; assembly: GCA_028627145.1. Taxonomy (NCBI): domain Eukaryota; kingdom Metazoa; phylum Chordata; class Mammalia; order Chiroptera; family Pteropodidae; genus Eidolon; species Eidolon dupreanum. The sequence goes on along the minus strand of CM053515.1, from coordinate 21,614,484 downwards.
TTTGGTGAGATGAATGAGGCTCTCATCTTGGGCAAAATGGAAGGAGATGCCACAAAATACAGCAGTAGAGGTAAACAATATTTTAATGTGGTATTTCCTTTTAAAAAATCAAATTTACTGCCAAAAGATGCACTGTGAACAAAATAGCAAAGAAGTCATTTTGAGATTGAATACTCTGACTTTTTTTTTTTTTAATTTTTCTGAGATTTTAACAAAAAGTTGTATAGTCACACGCTCAGCCTTTTCTCTATACCACTGTTTTGGTAGCCATTTCTGACTTTTAGTATCTTTTGCCATTTAGAGAGTCTGAGAATCTTCAAAATTATCTAGTCTTGATACTGACATACAATTTAATTATTGTATTCTGTTTGTTTTACTTCTCCCACTAGAATTTAATCTCTGTGAAGGTCTGGATTGTCTTTAAAATTTTTAAGTTGAAATAATTTTAGATTTACAGAAAAGCTACAAACATAGTACAGAAAACTCACATATATCTTTCACCCTTTATTCCCTAATGGTGATATTTACATAATCATGGTCTATTTACCAAAACCAAGAAATTAACATCAGCACAATACTGTAACTAAACTACAGACTTTATTTAGATTTCTCCAGTTTTTCCATTGATGTCTTTTTTCTGCCTCCACGAACACACGAGAAAAAAACAAATTCCAAAAAAACAAAAGGAGACCCAAAATGTAAGAAAGCAGGCTTCAAGCACAAATCAACAATATTTGAAAAATACTCAATAGTTTCTTTCTCAAATCATATAATCTTACCCTCAGCCAAGAATCTGTAGAAAGGAAACACGTGGGTCCTATTTATGCCCTGTACCACTAACATCCAGCATCTTAACCCTTCGTGGTTCCTTATAAACACTTGCTTAAACTCAGTAGACACAATTAAACATACTGCATAAGGAGATGTGGACTGGCCCTTTGGCAGCTACTCCTCTAAGTGATGAGGTAATAATGTCACAAACTAAATCTGGCTTAGACAAATATGTACTCCATTTTGAGCTCTAGTTGGGCAAATTTCTTGAACTTTCTGAGTTCTATTTTCTTCATATATAAAAATGAAAAAGGCCTTTTCACCTTTTTGTCAAGGATTAAACCAAATGACTATTTTTTTAAAAGTGCCTAACAGGAAAGAAGGTAGAAAGAGATGGTAAACAGTGACTTATTGAGCCTACTTGGGTGATTTGGGTAATGCATCACACTGTCAGAGGCCCCCACACCTGCCTGGGCTGTCTCTACTGTAATTCTACCCCTGTTCGAAGGGCTTTCCAAACACCACACTACTGAAAATGACTTCGTTGAAGCTCAGAAATTTATACTACAGACGTTAACATATTATTTCAATAGTAGTAATCTCACAGACATATTATCTTGTCTGAAATGATAAATTCACAGCTTCTAACAATGTGCTCAATAAATGTGTATGTTTCATTAGTTCGGCTATGTATTATGGTTATTTTGTTCAGTCTTATGAGTAGATTATAAACTCATTGAAAGCAATAACCCATTTTTGTCTTTGCATCCAAATTTGGCACTTGTCATAGGCTGAATTGTATCCCCTCCAAATTCATATGTTGCAGTTTTAACCCCAAGTATCTTAGAATGTGACTATATTTAGAAATAGAGTCTTTAAGGAGGAAATTATGAAGTCATTGGAGTGGACACTAATCTAATATGACTGGTATCCTTATAGAAGGAAGGAAATGGGGTACAGATAGGTATAGAGGGGAGACCACATGAAGATACAGGGAGAGGATGGCTATCTACAAGCCAAGGAGAAAGGTCTCAAAAAAAAAAATCATCTTGCCAATACGTTGATCTCAAGACTTCTGACCTTTAGATTGTGAGAAAATAAACAAATAAAATAAAATAAATTTCTGCTATTTAAGCCAAAGTTTGTGGTCTTTTGTTACAGCAGCTTTAGTAAACTAATACAGTGCTTGATACTTAGTTCTTAAATAAATATTTATATAAATATGTCTTAAGGAAGGCATCCCTGCCTCTAGGTTAGATAACTCTACAATTTATTGTAATAACAATTTGTATTAGCCTCTATTATACCACTCATCTATCACACTGCATTATAATTATCTCATTATTTATTATTATCTATATTACATATTATTTACTACATCTGGTACAAGTGACAGAAAATCTGATTCAAATACCATCAAACAAAGTAAAAATCTACTGACCCTTCAGGAGTAGATGTAGCTTCAGGCATATTTTGATTCAAGGACTGAAATGACATCAGCAGGGCCCAGTCTCTTTCTGGGAGTAAGAGAAAGCAGAGTAAGCTTTCTCTTACTCTGCTTTCCTTTGCACTAGATTCATTCTCAGACTTCATGTAATGGCAAGATGGCTGCCAACAGATTCAGGCTTACATACTCCCAGGTTCAAGACCAGTAGTATAACAGAAGAAAAAACTCTGTTTTTCAATAGTCCCAGCAAAATTCCTCAGTTTGCATCTCATGGGAACAGTCTGCATACTTATCTTTGAACCAATAAATGTAAGCTGAGATTCAAAACTCAGCTCAGGATGGAGTCACATGCCCCATCAGGAAGTCAGACACCTCATACCCACAAACTGAGGGAAGGAAGGGACATGCTCTCCAGAGGAAAATTGAGATCCAAGAGAAGAGAGGATGAGTGTTAGGTGAGTAACTTGTTTATTGCTGCTATATGACTGTTAAGCTCTCAAGGACTAGATACTCCAGTCTCTATCTTCTGGACCTAGAGAGGTTCCCTGATTCTAATAGGCACCAGTAAGTATGTGTTGAAGAAATGAATGCAGTACGTTTGGAGCCATCAATGAAGCATAAGAAGGAGATTCCCATTCCTGCTGCAACCAGGGCAGAGTCCCTCTTATCTGTCTCCATAGTTAGAAAACTGTGAGCCTGAGCCTGGCCTGGTGAAAGAAATGGCCGTCTTCTCTTCCCTAACAGGAAACACATAGAAACCTTGGTGAGATTGTGCAAATTCTATCTGGACACTAAAGAGTGGGTGAAAATTAAAATAGAAACAGATGGGGAATGTGTGGGGACAGGAATCCTACCTCAAGTGTGTGTTCTTCACATCAGCCAGCAAGTGGGAATTACATCAGATAGGTTACAGAACCACCTAGTGGCCAAAAGCATCTACGCCTGTAGCATGACTTCCGTTGGTGCATGTGAGGAGCCTAATTATTGTCATCCTGGGCTCTGGGGAATGGTGCACCCTGTCACTGAAGGGTCCAGGCGCCCTCCACGGCTTCCACCTTTTCTCCTACTTTTGGGAATGGCACCGAGAGCAGAAATTTGGGATAAAATGAATCAGTTATATTGTCTTCATTTCTACTTTTGCTATGGGAAGTGTTGAGAAAGGAAAGATGTTGAAATGACAAAGCAGACTGAAAATTTTAGTGAAAATGTCAGTTAGTGCAACATGATCCTGTCATAACTGGCAATCTGTGGGGGCGGAGGTCATATGAGGAACTTTCAATTTCTGCTTTATATACTTCTGTACTGTTTGAATTGATTTACATGTGTATGCATTGTTTCTCTAAGCATAAAAAAGAAGACATATTGTAAACATAAAGAAATGGATGTTATTCAACAAGGAGGTTTCCCTGATGTCCTAAGACCAGAGTATGGTCTATCTGCACTAATCCATTTACAAATGTGCCATATATATTGTTTGGATATACATCTGGCATCACAGGCACAGGCAGTGGCTTTGGCACTAAATGGTGCTACCTTTTCAAATGGAAAGTTAATCTATGGACCTCATTAGCCTGAACACGCCAATCTTCTCCAGAGAGTCTTGCTTCTGAAAGTATGAGACTCTAAGCCCCTGCCTCTCATCCCCAAGGGAGTTGGTCCCCTGTTGGCATTTGCAGGAAATATGGCTGGGAGAGGAAGGTAGGATGGTATTCCATTTGGTTGCGGACACACAGCCATGATTCAAAATGCAGCTGTGTGGCCTCTGATGCTCTATATACGGAACCCTAAAGATTTTAAATCGTAATATATACAACAGAGTTACTCACAGTTAAGTATGTGATATTTAGAAAATTATTATCAAAGTTGTATTTGGGAAGGTTAATTTGTGGCCCGATGTATTAGAAAGAGACATGGGCTTCCAAGATCTCAATTAGAAAAGTATTGCAATAATTCAGGGGCAATTGCTATGATAATTGCCATGGCAATTTCTTTGCCAACATCAAATCTTCAGTGTGCCTAGTACAGTGCCTGGCAAGGTGTAGACAATTAATAAGCACTTGATGGAATAATATTTATTTAAAACTGAATGTTTAATTACAGGACTGTATCAGAAGGAAGCATAGGAGAGACATGAAAGAATACAGAAGACTTATCTAGTACACAGATATAAGAAGCTGGGCAGAGAGGGAATAAAATGATGACACTGCAGTCCTAATCATTATTGAAATAGCTGTGAGAGAGAGATGGAGATGGAGATGGAGATGAAGAATAGAAAGAGAGAAAGATGAGAAAGAGATTGCTCGAGAAGGAAAGAGAACTGTGAATTGTGGAGAGGGAGCTCATCAGAGCAGAGGAGAGAGAAAGACAGAAGATAAGTTCCATTCATTGTGAATGTGCTGTGTTTGAAATGGAACATCTTGAAATGTCCAGCAGACAACTGATGATAGGGATTTGAGCATGGGCGAGAGATTGGTGTTCAAGATATAGATGTGGATATCTTTAATATGGAGGTGAGAGTTGAACTGGTAAGAGCAAATGAACTGCCTTGGAGGGCAGGATGTAAAGACAGAAAACTGAGGCCCAGTTTTGAATTCTGAGGAATATTCACTATTTTAAAAAGTGTTGGGAACAGTGGAGAAACTTGCAGGTGATAAGCTCCTCCAATTGCCAGTTAAACCCTTCTTTACTAAAGGCCAGGTGAAATTACTTGACATTTTAAATGTAGACTATATAGAGAGTTGTTCAAAGTCAGACATGAAGTGGAAAATCCTTCTGAGATACACAGAGGAAATAAAACATTCCCATCTCTCAGTTGTGCTGTTTTAAAATTCTCAAAAGCAACAAAAACCCAGGTACTTCAATTAAAAAGTTTGCAGCTGAAGTTTGCTCTCATTCTCATCCACTTGAGTGTACTTTTTTCCTTCTATTTTTGCTTTGTCTCTACTTTGTAAAGAGGTTGTTTAAACCTGTGCATCAAATTCTCACAAAGCAACCCAGCCACCAAGGGAAAATAAAAAAGGAAGTACAGTGCATTTATAACAGCTTTGCTGGGAATCAGTGGGAGGGGAAACCAAAGGATGCTGTCCAGATCAGTGACCCCTGAGCACTGCGAAAAGTTAATTGGCAAACCATGAAGGAATATAATGGGAGGACCAAGAGTGGCTCAGGCAACCTTTTGAGGATGAAAGAACTATGCTTTTGGCAGTAACTATTTTTCATTTCCTTGCTTCCCAGTGGCCATCTTCTTGTACATTTACAAAAACAGTACCTTTCCAAATGTAATCAGACATCTAGAAGTAAGAGACAAGATGAGGAAGCGGCTCAACACAATTTTTGCCTTGAGTAATGCTGAGACACCAAATAGCTCGGTGGAGGACATGTTGAAATAAATATACGTGACTTTTACTGATGGCAGAAGAAACAGTTTCTCTATCAGGAATAGAGTATGTACATGTGTATACAATACGTGTGTGTGTATGTGCGCATGTGTGTTACCAGCATCAGTTTAGATCGGTAAATGGAAACGTGATTATTCCATGGTGATGTAAGTGTGATAGAAACAATACACTTTTTTACTAAGTAGATATCACATGGAAGCAGGACCCAGGTGTTTCCTTTCTGAAGGACGCTCCCAGCAACACTGAAATCCACTGTCAACAATGAAAACACACTAGCAGAAAAGCCCAGTGATTCTCAAATCAAATATCTTAAGGCTCATAACACTGTAGTTTCAGCTCATTAAACTACTGAAAAAGGGAGGAATTAAAAAGCAATCATTTTAATTATCGTGTTTGCATCAAGTTTAGCCAACTGCTACAATATTACTTGGCTTGTTCTACTGTAATTAATCCACTAAGTGTACAAAGAAAACAAATTAGAACTATTTATAGCTCTGAAGCTAAGTGGAAATGAGATATTGCCCAAGTACTATTACAATAAACAGAAGCTTGTTGACACTCCTTCAAATTATTTAACTATTCACATTATTCTTCAACTGTATTAACCTCCATGATACAAAGAAAATGCCAATAGTGGATTTTATCAAACTTATTGTGAGACGTACATATTAAGTTAAGTAACCAGGCACTTGTTTTTATTTGCACCAAACTGGATAAATCTCATTAAGAAAATGTTAACTAATATGAAAATAATGAATGCATTTCTTAAAAAGTCTCTGCAATGAGGTGGAAACATGAGTCAGTCCCACAAAATGAAAGCATGGTCAAGATTCACATCATTCAATTGGCATAGATGCCTCCAGGTCCAGATAATAATGAGTTATATGTAAATGAGAGGAAATATACATCTGGTACAAACAGAAGAATCTGTCCACTATTTAGGCACAATACACGTAAGAATAAGTTTGTCCAAGTCCTCTCATGATATTGCTGCTCTAATGCTGCTGAGACTATCACTGTCCAAAATATTACATGGTACCTACTGCCACTGTCTGCTTTAGCTGTCTTATTAAGTCCTTAGCATTCTTTGCTCAATCAATCCCCAGAGCCTCATATCCAGACACTGTAGTTATCCCCATCCTGCAGATGAGAAAACTGAGGCTGAGAAAGAATGTTTCCGCAAGATTCCAGTGGGGAAGCTGGCTTTTGAGCTCTAGCTGGTCAGATGACAAAGCCTGGGCTCTTAACCACTATAGTTTCTTCTGACATATAGGAATCTGAATTGTGGAGAGTTTGAGTGGGACTTTTTGAATACAGCTGAACCAGCCTGCCCTTTGTCATAGTGGGAATGAGGCCAGATTTCTGTTTCAGCAGATTCACACTGAGCTCTGGTTTTCCCCAAATCATAGGTTAACATAGCCAGCTCATGAGCACATAGACAGGTTTGTTATCTAAACAACAGTGCTCTGCATGTGTAGCCCTTTGGACTTTGTAAAGCCATTATACATAAGTGGTCTCTTTTGATCCTCTGGTCAGTAAAAAGAGCAGAGAAACCATTTTTATCACCGTTTTATAGATAGTATAAAACTTGACTTTATTCAAAGCCATACGATGGGTTAGGGGCAGAGCTAGAGGCAGAATCTGGCTTTTGCCCTCCTGCCAAGCACTTTCCACTTCTGTTTGGCCCATCCATATGAGGAAACATATACATAACATATACTAATTGTATGTACAACATAACTGCAGTGCCCAAAAGAATTTTCCAGGAGCCCACTAGGCAAAGTAGGCTCTGCCCCTAACACCTGGTAGGGACAGAGCTTTATATTCTCAGGTAATCTAGAATTTAGTACTAGAGGCAAACATCTCCAGTATGTTTCAGAACTGAACCAAAATTCACTAATCTAAACCTCAGAGAGCTAGTTCAGGTTCTGATTTGTTATCGGAAGAAAAAATAAATAAAAGGCCTTTGAGAAAAGAGGCAAAAACTTAATATTCATTTAATTTTTTTCAGTGTATATGATTTGTTTTTCCTAGTTTACCATTAGGATTGAAAATAAATTATAAAGCAGCATGGATTCTTTTTGAATGTCACATTTTCAAGTTTTTGTAACTATACTCTAGGTCAAATCATGGCTATACTCATCATTAGCTGAGTAACAATTGGACAAATACCTTAAGTCTTTAAAATATTCTAAAACAGTGATAATAAAAACAACTACCTCATTGAATTGCATTGAATTGTAATCTTTAAATGAGATATGTATGTGACACATCTGACAGAGCGCCTGACACATGGTATGTGACAAGTACATTTTACTCGTTGATTTAACTCCCCAAAGCATTTTTAAATGCATATTTGAAGCCAAGTAACAAATAGTGATTATGCTTTTGTTAATTTGTTTTATCTTAAAGTTGAAGTTAATCAGACTTACTGGCTAATCAAATGCATCATTCAACTGGGAGCTGATATCATTGATTAAATTACATTGTTCTTAATAAAGGTTGTAAGGTGCCAAAGCTACACTGGCATAATCTTTGCCCTAGATGAATTTCTTAGGCTTTCTCTTTACTCTCTCAAGTTTGCTTTGTTAGAATTTCACTGGCCTATGAACTCTTTGAAGGCACTGGTGTTTATATCTGTATTCTCCCACAGAATCTATTAAATAGTAGCCATGCAGTAAACACTTGTTGAACACTGATTTGATGCCAGGAAACTAAAAACCATTCATCCATTAAAATAATTTATATACACTTTGAGATTCTCACTGTATTTGGTTAATAAGAGCACCTTTATTTTTCTGCAGTTAGTAAATCTTAACTCTACCCTTGGGTATGTACTGCTTTATTATATTCTGAGCAGCTCTTAAAATGAACCAAAAAAAGGAAGAAGATAAGAGAGAAAAATATAAAACAGAAATAAAAAGAGAATAAATAGGCGAAGAGAGAAAAAAATGAATTAATAGATTTTACTTTTTACCTTTCACCAGCTTCCCTTCAGTACTGAGTGATCTTTTTCTTAATATGCCCATTTGTAACTTTTATAATTAAAAAGAAAAAATGTATACAGTTGTTGATTTCTGTATTAAAATATTTCAATTAAAATGGTAATGTAACTTGGGATCCAATTTGCTAACTGCAGCTATTAACCATGATTTGCAGGTTAGTAAAAGTCCTGCAGCAGCAGAGCAGAAGGGAAAGAACATGGCTGTGAAATGAGACAGACATGGCCCTACAGCAATCTGGATAACCTTGTTCAATTAATCCCTTTGAGCTTCCATTTCTTCATCTTCAAAATAAGTCTAAATATTAATTCCCCTTCGAAAATTAGATCAAAGTCAAGAGTACCACCTCTGGAGCTAGGCTCACATTATGGCTCCAACATTTGCTGGAAGAATAACTTTGTGCAAACTTCATTTTCCTTATGAATGAAATGTATGTTTTAGTAATACCTACCTCACACGGTTGTTAGGAGGAATAAATTAGATAATCAGGAAGAATTCCCTTCTACACATCAGTAGACTTGCATTGTCAAAAATTATACTCAGTTATTATATTTTTAAGTTTATCAAAAATTGGTGAAAATTTGTTTTCCTTCTTGACATTCATCTGGCTATATACCACATATATTATACATACATATATTATACATAATATAAATAATATCCTTGATTTTGACTCTTGGCCTACAAAGCCCAATATATTTATTATCTGGACTTTTACAGACAAAGTTTACTGACCTCTGGTTTAGAAGATAGGAAGTCATACTATTCCAAGGTACTGCTTCCTCTAAGGCATAACATGTTTTCTATTAATGAAACCAATTTCATGTAGGTAAGAGCAGAAAGACTGAGGCTAGAGGAGGGAGGGAAAGGTACATGAATTTTAAAAAGGTATTCTCTTTTTAACAAGAAAAAAAGAGTTTTTTTCCTTCTATTCATTTTAGGACTAACCTAGAAAAATTCCTTATGGTTAGTTTAACAGTACCTTTCCCAGATAGACTATTAAACAAATGGTGATGGAACTGAAGGTGAATATGGAAAAAAAAAAAAATTAGATTCCTACTTCTTATACCAGATAGATAACAAATATTTAAATGTGAAAAAGCAAAACTATAAAACCATTAGAAGAAAATATTGGAGCTGCTTTTATGGCTTTGGGATAAGACAGACACAAAACATAAAGGAAAAGATATAGCACTTCATCCTTATGTAGGTCCCTGGGAAAACCCTGGCAAATATGTACATGAGAAGACATGCACAGGACTGTTTATAGACCATTGTTTGTAAAAGCAAGCAATTGGAGACAAAATAATGTGCGTCATCCGGGAAACGGATCAATACACTGCAATATAGTAATGGAATACCCCATACTAGTAAACAGAGCTTCACAAAGTATTCACATAGCTAAATTTCACAAACTTATGAGTAGAAACGGCAAGTTACAGAAGAATAACACAGCTTGTTGTCATTTATATGAAAGTCAAAACATGTTAAATAATAGTACACTGTTTAAGGCTAGATACACATACAGTAAAAATATAAAGGAATGCTGAGAATAATAAGCCTAAAATTCAGAATACTAGTAACTTCTGCTGTGAAGACAGACTGCAATTAGAATATACACAGGTATTTCAACTATATCTAATGTCTTTACATTTCAACCTAGAGTCAGAATACACGAGAATTAATTATAATTCTTAAAAATCTCATTGCATATATTACATAAGTATAAAATTTAAATTTATTAATAAAGATCCCAAGAAACTTCCTTTCCTTTATAGGTATTTCCTTTTGAAAGCCATCCCAATTTTTCCTGTACTTACCATAATTGCTTTCCTCAAGAGTAACACAGCTTTTATTTTGCCCAAGACATTTTAGTCATTGAATTAAGGAAAGGGTTACTGAACTTTTTTTGAGAAAAGACATACCCCAGGAGGGAGGCCAGTGCTAATATAGATGGTCCTTGTTACCTTAGGGTGAATTAGGTTATTTTTATAAAATTAAGAGGGGCACTGATGAACGGAAAAGAAGAAATTACTCTAATGGTAGAATATCAAACTCTGGCCCATGGGTGATGTGGCTACTTAATAATATGTTTCAGTGTAATTAGACTAGAAGGACAAAAATATTTAAGTCAAAATTACATCAGGAATTATTGGGGCAAAATCACATTTTCTTTATAAGCTATAGTTAAAGCTTCTTCTAATCATTTCAAAAGGTACGGTAAAAAGTTTCTAGTTATTAATTCTCCTACTAAATATTTGTGCTAGATAAGAAATGAGTATGTATGTGTGCATATATATGTATGCTTTTTTAAACAAAGAAGATATCATTCTCTATATATTTTCATATAGCCTGATAAAACTAGAATATATATATATAGAATACTTTCCCTTGTCTATGTATTCTTTTGTGAATATGACTGAGATTTTATTACCACCTCACAAGTTACATGCATATTTATATATTTTATATATAAATTTATAACATGTTATATACAAAACATATTCCATATTATATACAAAAGTTACATATATCTATTTCAGAATTACAATGAGAATCTAATACAACTTCACTTTATAGAGAAAACCAACACTCAAAAATGACTCAATCAAGATTTCACTAAATTATTAGCAGGGCTAAGATAGGTATTTTTCACTCTCAAGTCACAGTTCAAAAGTATGCAAGAAACCTTTTGTTTTTAGCTACACACAAAAAAAGTAAATGTAAGGTACCATTATATGCTTGTCTTCAGATACATGAAACATGCATGTTCTGATCTGGACTGCATGATTAAAGAAAGATGTGAAAAATGGGGAAGGGATTCAAAGAATAATTCAAGGACAATCAAAAAAAGAAAATAAGTTGTGAAGAAAAGCATTAAAGCAGAAAATATTAATTTGTAAGGAGGAAGCCAAAAGCAGTAGGCACTTAATGGCCTGGAATCATATTCAGTGGGAAAAGCTCACTGAGCAAGAATGGGAAACATTTACCCAGCCACTGAACCAGGAAAACCTCAAGCAAGGGCCTTATTAGTCCTCACATACCTTGCTAAAAGATATCCAATATATTTTCCCCACTACTTAGAGATAAAATATTTGGTTCATTTACTTTTTAAAGAACTGAGAATAGGCAACATTAAACTTTGATAAGAACAAATGTTACAAATACATCTCATTTCTATATTAGAGTCGATTAAAGTTTGAAAAGACATAAACTAGCCTAGGGTGAGACACCAAATGGACATAGACAGGTAAGGATATTCCAGGCATTGGCTATATTGTCCCTCTTTAAAATGCTGAGGAACTGCTTTTTTTATGTTTTAAAGTGTTTCAATTCATAGGCTCTGCTCTGAATCAGATATTCTAGTTGCCAAGATGGAAGACCTTCTGGAGCAGCACCAGCAGCCAGAGCACTCAGCCTAGCAAGCAGATGAAGTGAAGCCCCTTACAGTGGTAGTGAATGGATACTCTTCCAGGTCTTGGTCAGGTACCACAGGTTCTCTGCTCTAGTCTTAAAGGATGGTGACCTGATTCTGTCTTTAATGAAGACATTGTAGCATGAGCAATTTAAATTAGTGGTTAAGAAAAATTTCTCAACCCTAGGATTGATTTGGATTTCTGAGAGGTTTGGTTTACTTTTAGTACTTTTATACCATGTCAATAAGTTTTATTTTGATACACTAAAAATTTTATATTATTGTTTATATAAGCACTAAAACAAATTCCTTAACATGACTTATCAGTCTCTCCAACCTTTTCTCTGTTGACTCTCTCGAGGCCCCAGATTCCCCTCCATCATCTTCAATTCAGTCTTGACTTTCATACTCTTAACTCAGCTCCTATTCTGCCTCTAGCTGGGTCCTGGTTCCATGGTTTCTTCATAAATGATTCTTATTTTCATGATATGAATAAAAACAGAAAACCTGTATGACTCGTGTCAAATATTAAATTCTACCTTTGATTCAAAGTAGATGATCAAAGCTAGCCATGTTTAAACACCTCATTGGAGATGCACGCTAATCTCTTAAACCACTGAAATGATTAAATCTTTTTTAGTAAAAGCACAAACCATGTTATCCCACTAGGAAGACTGTGATCTGGATCAGAGTCAGAATAGAATGTGGTCCAAAGAGATTGTAAAAATTGAGCGTGGGTTAAGCATGACCTTATGACAGACACTGGCATTTAAGCTAGGGGATGTTGTTTAATATGCCTTTTCATGTAGTGGTTAAATGTCCCTACTACATTTAAACAGTACAGCAATAGCATTTTTTTTTTTTAAGTGCATTAAAAAAAGCAAGCCTACTTACAGGCCATAGAACATTATACATAGAATGCCAAAGCAAACAAATGCCCTCAAAACAAACAACCGCATCCAAAAAAAAAAAAAAAAAAAAAAAAAAAAACAGAAGGAAAGCATTTTAAATCATTTTATTAAGAAACTCAACTCTTAAAGCTCAATACAAATAATATAACGAATTTCTGCAATGTCTGAATTAAGGATGTTGATTTTAGTCTTCTTTTCAACTGCTACTTTGGTAAAATTTAACCCAAGAATTTAAATAGGAACAAATTGGGTAATGAGGCCTAATTTGAGCAAAGCCACTATCAGATTATATTAAACATTTGATCTTATCCCTGATAATGAGTATTAATACAATTAAAACGAAATTGAGTTAAATGTTAGGGATGTCTTGAAATACTTAAATTCTATGGCCATGCATGAAATTAAAAATAGGCACAGTTCAGAATTTTTTTAAAAAGCTATGTAAAACAATGACCTAAAAAAGACATTGTCAGAATGACTCTTCTAAATGGGCAAGGAAAAAAAAAAGGCTCACTTTGAATGAAGTCTTTCCTTCTAAGGTAGGAATAATTTGAAGTGTGGGTGAGACATGATCCTTTTAGCAGTATTCACATTCCACTGCTTAAGAGAAGTATAAAAACACTGAGATCATTGAGAAGCAAAGAGCAATGCCTTGCACAAACATGGATATGACTTGCCTGTTTCGACAAATCACAGAAAATTATACTTACATTAAACAGAACTATTAGGGAATAAAATGATTAAAACTTTTTAGAATTTAAATTCTGAGTTTAAATAATGACCAACCCAAGCACTATTAAATGCAAATGCGACACTCTAATAATGCATGATGCTAATATCAATGCAGCACTATTCATAATTTTTTTAAAAAGCTACAAGATCCCAATAGTCCAACAATAAAGGACTGTAAATTAGATTCTTCTCACATAATTATAACCAGCTACTAAAGAGTAAGTAAATTTCAATGTTTAACATATCATAATGATGCCCTTAACAGGTTGCTAAGTTTAAAAAAAAAATAACTTTGAAAAGGTTGTGCTAAATGAAAGAAGCCAGAAACAAAGTCTACATTTTATGCTTCTATTTATATGAAATGCCCACAATAATCAAATCCAGAGTCAGAACATAATTAGTGGTTGTCTGTGTATATGGGAGGTATGGGTGAAATGGAGAGCTTTAGGGTTTGTGGGGGTGACGGAAATATTCTGAATATAGTGATGATGGTTATACAACATTGTGAATCCACTAAAACCACTAAATTGTATATTGCAAAACTTAAATTTTTCCTGTTATATGAATTTTAATAAAAATTTAAGAGGCACATACATGTGTATATTCACAAATGTATACAATCCATTGGGGGCAGGAGGGGGGTTGGGAAGAGAGTACTTGTATGTTCTGATAAAATGCAAACTAATCTCTCTGATGGGAGTTATGTGGAGAGCGAAAGTGGGTGGCAGGGAGCAATTTCACTTTCTTGGTTCCCCATATTTTTCTCCTCTGGGTAAAAGTACTAGACAGTTTTTTTCCTCTATTACAATTCATTCTAAAACCCTTCTATTCTTTTAAACTCTGAAAATACAGATGTTATAACAGTTTACTCTACCCCCCATTCTCCCTTCATGCTTTAAAATAATTGACATACAATTTGCATATCCTAAAATCTACCCTCCTGTTCATACATGAACAATCCCCACTCCCACCCCCCAGGCAACTACTAATCTTGTCTCTACATAGATTTGTCTTCCCTCATATAAATGGAATCATGGTAAGTGGTCTTTCATATCTGCCTTTTTTTTTTTTTTACACTACCATGTGTTTGAGACAATTCATTCCTTTTTATGGATGTGAGAGTAATTCCTTTTTATCATAATAATGGTGTGTAATCGGAAGAAAGACACTCCCATTTTTTTTTAATTTATACATATAAAATAATAGCACTATTAGGACCATTGATTACCTAAATAGGCTTTTAGAACCATTGATTGTCTTACATTATGAATGATCACAAAACTGAAAAAATGTCAGCAAATGTTTTACTAAGTTTTACAAAGACTTTCATTTGTTTAAAATATATTTACCTGGCGGAAAAAAAATGAAATAACCATATTGCTTTCTCTGCTTTTAGGAGAATCATAGTTAAACCAAATAGGTATAAATTTACAAGCACCGTAAATGTCTCCAGAGTACTTCATGTTTTCTCATTTTTAAAATTCTTTCTGTGCAAGTGTTGAAAAGCTATTTAAAACACCTTAATACATAATTAATCACCCTGCAAGCTATCAGCAGATTTAGTGGTAGTTTCAGAAATAAACCAAATTTATACATGCAAGGTAAGCCTAATTAGTTAAGCTCACAAAAAAATGTAATATACAATTTTTAGAACCTAATGTGCTCAAGAAAGTATTTGTGCTTTTAAATTAGAAGAACAGCTCTGTATTTAATTAGTCCTCATTTGAGTATGTCATCATTTTAATTTATTTGCACAAACACAGGACATTGTGCTCCATCAGCAGATAATGTTCTTCATTAACTAGAGTGGGAACTTTGTGCACAAGAGTAGAAGAAATATTCTCATCGGTGATACAAAAATTAAAACTGCACACTACCAGATTTATTCTTCAGGTTTATGGTCACCATTCTAAGATACATTCATTAATGATAATGTAAAACACACCTGACTAAATATTCTACCAATCCCTAGAAATCTGTAACTTAATACTCAATGTTTCATTTTACCTATTGCCATTATAAAATGGGTATTTAACTATTAACGAACAAAGGAACTTATTGAAATTCAAGTAATAGTAATGTACCAACATTCAAACTTCAATAATTTGGATGGCCAAAGTAGTGTTAATTTAAAAATTATTTCTTCATTGGTGTTGTAAGTAACAGCCTGATGACAGGCTTTGTTTTCGCTGCTTGAAAGTAAGCATTACATGCTTAATAAGCTAATGGCAGACCACTTATCTATTCATTTAAGCACATGAACCAGTTCTTCCTGATATCTTGCCACTTCTTCCCCCAAATCCTAAGCACATCCTAAAAATAGAAATTCTTATTAACTACTACAATTATCTTGAAAAGGTACTTGTTTTTGCCTCATTCTGTTTCATTCTTAAAGTTCATATGTTGAAACAAGCATATCATTAGATACAAATAAATTGCTTGAGAAATAATTTAAGCTTTCATTTCCAAATAAATTGAAATTTATAAAAATCGATCTTTTGGTAAATGGTGGTTGGAATTTGACATGAACATGACAAAATGAATCAGTGACACTTTGTGAGGATAAATTTAACTTGGGCCATTATCTGGGTAGGAAGCTTGCTCTAAACGCCCAGTGCTATTCTTTGGTTAAAACTATTCTTCATGCTATGATCTGTATCATGCAGTATTTTTTGAAGAACTTTTGGTACTACTTTATGAAAGGATAAACACTTTGTCATAAATATTTTTTCTCCCATGGGGAAGTTAAGCAAATGTCTAAGTCATTACATTAGATTTGCTCTCTATAATAGGTAGAATCTACAAATGAGGGCTTGATTTCCCATAATTGTCCATGACTGGGTTGGGATATCCCATAGGATGAGATTTTAATTTCTACAGTTCTTTTTGCCTAAAGTTCTAAATTATTCCATTTATATGAAAAAAAAAAAGTACATAATTTCAGAAAGGAAAGGCTTTTTCTTTTTTGTAGGCAATGGGTAATACTAACATAATTGCATAATTTTAACTTTAGAAACAACTATCCTTACTTAGCTTTGGAGTATATTTGAGTTGAGTAATGACTACTAAGGTTAAAAATACAAACTTGCAAAATGTCAAATGCACAGTACTTAAATATACCCCAATCATGTCATACGATATTTTTAAAAATTCTTTTTGATATGATGGCCAGTATGTGAGGATAGTTAGCATTTTAAGATTTATAGAACTTTGCGCTATCTATAGTATAACTATATCTGGACAAAGAATACCTATTTCTACAAGCCTAGCTATACAGCTCTTGAAAATATCCATTGATAACTTTACACCAGACATATCCTTGACATACATGTATAATACAGAGTGAGTTTGTTATTCAGTGACAATCACTGGGTGAGTTTTTAGCTATGTTGAGTGTCTCTAGTATTTAAAGGTAGATGTATGTTGTTTTTTTTTTTTTTGATATATAATGGCTCTAAAAGCAAAACAGATGCTCTAGCTGGTATTAACTGGTAAAACAGAACTTATTTCAGTACTAGAGAAAAAAGTTAATCATATAATACTTTCTGTGACACAAATATCAGTTTTTAAAGTATACTTAAATATGGCTACATAAACTGTATTTTTAAGAGTTTTATCAGGGAAATTTTGGCTATACATGACTCTTCATGTAACCAAGCAAACCCTAGAACTAAACTCTTGCATCAAATGCAACTCTGCTATATAGTTGTTTTGATGGAACAATTAAATATAGTTTTGTACCTAATCATTTGGAGTTAAATAAAAGACAACGACAAAAATCTCTACATTGATTAAAAATTATTTTCTGGGGGGTGAGGGAGGTAAAAAATAAGAAAACAATTTGATCCATTTAAGGAATCTGCTGGAGATTAATGCTCTTATGTCTAACCAGAGGGAGAATTTAATTTCCAAAACATCATCTATCCTGTTCATTAGGAAGAACTAGATAGTACCAACAGGAGGCACTCATTACATTTGTCATAACAAGAACTGTATTTATAAAATTAATTGAAAAAGGCAAAAAAGTTACTATCCAAGGATCACAATAAAAAATATTACTCTAAAACAATCTGATGAGTTTAAAACCAGCCAAAAACTATTAGTGTATTCCTCCAGAAGATGAAGAAAAACATTTATGTGACTTCAGAAATTAGAAATCATCTTCTTGTTAGAAATATGTTTTATTATTTTAACCTCTTTTTATGATTGAAAACCAGCTCTAAAAAAGAACTACTAATATGTCAGCTTGGCATTTTTTATTTAGTCTGAAAATCTCTTTTTCTTCCTCATATGGCACCTTTCTCATAACTACAACTAAATTTGTCCAGAATCAGAGGGAGTTTCTTAAAAAAAAAGCCAATGGGCAATAAATAAGACCTAGTATTTTCTTAGAGTTTCTGGTAAGAAAGCAAGACAATATTAACCAAATAAATTTAATACAAGAATATAATGTTGTTTAACTCAAAGTAAATTGCTTCACATTTAATCTTTTTTTCTGATTCTAAATTAGATGACTTCTATTCTTAAAGCTTAAGATAAATTGGGCATACAAATCAAAATCAGAACCAAGTTAAAGAAAACGGGATGCCAAGAATAGTGGTTTAGCAAAAGTAAACTCAACAACACAGTTAAAATTAACTGGGAAAATTTTAATTAATAAGCATCAAATGTACTTTACATTGATAATTGCAACACTGAAATTGTGACATTTTTAAATATTTTTCTCCAAAAGGTTAATTTTCTTTTTCCTGGGAAACATGGAGATCCAACTATAAGCATTTATGTGGTCAGTCTAGGTCACTACGGTTTAGTTAACTCTGCTAACCAAACAGGTGTCACATTTCCTGTTTACAATAAGGTAGACTGAGCTTCTTGTAGTGCTGAATTTTAGCAACATTTCCATGAGATAATTTAAAGGAATGTCAAATTTTTGAAGTGCAAACTCAAACTCTACACTGGGATCAATTTTTTGCATGAAGTACATCTGACTTGAGAATACAGGCAATTTTTCTTTCCTAATTCCTTGAAAAAATATTTCTGCAATAAGTCTTATGTCTTCTTTACTATGACTGGGTTGCTTTTAAGAAAGATTATCAGCTCTGTGGTTAGTCTCCCACAGTTGATAAAAATTTATCAAAAACATCATAACTTGCAAGAAAAAAGTTGGTTGTCTTTCAAAGGCTGCAGGAACAGGGAAGAAATAGCCTTCTTATTTGTATAAGCACAAACATTTACAGCTAGTCATACTTCAGGTAAATCGAATATAGTATTCAAAAGTTCCATAAAAATGAACAAAAGATACATGTTTACTTTCATTGCT
This sequence comes from Eidolon dupreanum, assembly GCA_028627145.1. Taxonomy (NCBI): domain Eukaryota; kingdom Metazoa; phylum Chordata; class Mammalia; order Chiroptera; family Pteropodidae; genus Eidolon; species Eidolon dupreanum. Next base: position 21,595,488 of record CM053515.1, on the reverse strand, counting down.
CCAATAGTCAAACGTTAGGTCTGTACGAGAGTTGCACTGTAGCAGTTTCCTGGTCCAATTTAAGGGTCCGAAGTCTTTTTTGTGTATTTGGCCCAATGATGTCCACATCCCAGATAAATTCAGTTCAAAAAATTGAAATTAGGGCAAAGACTCCATATAACAAAGCACAAGGATATGCTACTAGCAGTTGCTGTCCTTCCATGGCTAGTGCAGAAATAAAAATTTTGGAAGCAGAAAAACTACACCATCCAATAATTCCAGCCGTGAGAATGATTCCTACCATTCCTCTGTAACCGAAAAGGAAAAACAAGGAGGGCCAAAAAAGACAGTAGATGAGATTAGTTACGCAAGAACACTACAATAAGCAATTCTAAAGAAAAACATTTTAAATCCACATGTAGTCGTCTGTAGAAGTAAGATTTTTTTCCCCAAAAAATGTTCAAATGCACTTCACAGTGAACTCAGTGGTGCTGAATTCTTCCATGTGGTAAAAAGCTCATTTATAAATACATTTTGCTCCTTTCAGCACAGGGCTCCTCAACCATGGCGCCACTGACACTGGGCCGTTCTTCTGCTGCAGGGGACTATTCTGTGCACTGTTAGGATGTTTAGTAGCATCTCCAGCTTCTAGCCGTGAGATACCAGGGGCACCCCTGCTACCCACAGTTGTGAAAACCAAAATTGTTTCCAGCTACTGCCAAATGTCCCCAGGGTGTAAAACTGCCCTTGGCTGTAGAACAATGTTTTAGTAGAAAACATCTTCTGTAAAATTCATATATAAATATATCAATCTCGACAAATGAGAAAGTGAAGCAGTTTCTGCACTGAAAATCTGAAGCATTTTTATCCAAGTCATCATCTTGCCAGATCTCTGGTATCAAATAGTTGATATATGCTCTTCTCTTAAACCTCTGTTTTAACTCTGTAAATGTAACAAAGCCCAATCATTGGTGGTGTCCAGCACTAGCCACAGAAAGAGCTTGAACTGCTGAGAGAGCATCTGGGCACTGGACACTAGGAGGAACTTTATCAGCAGTAATTTACACTTCTTTTTAACCTTACCTAAATCATCATCTAAAAATTATATTTAAATCTGCTTACAAGTACATCTGAGAAAGTGATAGGCTAGTAATAACCTTGTGCCTCACTCAAATGTTCCATTTTCAGTTAAAAAGCTGCCAAATAGAGTATGTTTATCATCCATTCACTTAGCACATGCCCAGTATCTTTAAGAAATCAGATGTAGTCTAAAATGTCTCAAAAGGAAAGTACAATTTTAACAGTTTCACCTTTTCCATGCTACATTTAATATTTAATAATCACTACTGTTTAATTCATTTATTGACACTGGTTAAGTGAACAAAAACCTGTGAAATTCTTTATCATAGGTAAAAGCTGAGGTGGTATTAAAGATCCCATCTTCAGTGTTCATCACTGGAAAGTATATAACACAGTCCTCGCTCACAAGAGGCACTATCTAGTTTGTATGCTGAATGAGTGATTTATCTTAAATTGATGACAAGTTAATCTTATTACACAAAACTGGTCAATCAACGCCCAAAATAAAGATCAGTACTTACTGCAAAGAAAATATCACTGCAAAGCTGGAAAGTAGGATCATGGGAAGAAGACAATATCCAAGGACACTTGCCACACAACCAAATGAAACACCTGTCATACTCATTAAGTTTAATAAGCAAAACATCCCTAGACATCCAATTGCACTGATCCCATATACATAGCCAAACTGGATTTTGCCAGCCTGTGGGTAAAGAAAAGATTACAGGTTAAAGTGTAAAAAAAAATAAGTTATTTTTGGCCTTATTGCACCTAAAATGGTTCATGTAGAAGATATTTAATTTATAAGCATCAAAATCTACAGAGATATCTATTCTTTATGCAGAGAGGTAAAAACACTGAGCAGACTGGCTTTCATATCTTCCTTGAGAAGTTTAAGTATCCGCCTCCCAATACACAAATATTTGTTTTTTCATTTTCCGGTTAGCATTTGAGCTTGGCATGGAAGGATACAAAATCATGTACAATCACCTAAAGTATTCCATTTCTAAAAAGAAATCTCGCTGATTTTAAGCAAATAAACTACACAGACAAGAGGGAAAGTCATCTGGAATGTCTGGACAATAGCTAATGTCACTTGAAAGCACCTAATTCCACCCAAACTGCCTCAAAACAATTTATTTTCATTGGCAGATGTAGCCATAACCTTTTTGACAGTAGAAATAGTTTCATCATTCACTTTCTAAGTGTGTTAAGAGGAGCTAGGAGAAAGAAAGCTAGGATAAGTAGGAAGCCACAGTTCTGTGGGAAGGAGAGGAAAAAACTGAGTAACAACCAGGTAAAAGGAATACAATGAAAGATATTTTTTCCTTTATTTTTCCAAATTGTTGGTTGATTTATAAAGTCTTTTGACCATAAACAAACAAAACCTCAGGATAGTAATGGTTAGCTAAATTGAAGTTATAGTGCCATTAGTCAAGCTATGTAAACAAATACTATTATTGTATTCAGATCATGTTATCACTAAAATCAGTCTACAGAGAAGCCTTCAAAAAGTTTTGGTTTGTTAACTTCTGACAAGTAAAACTCAATCACGAGAATGCCTCTACAAATTATGTTAAATGGAAAAATCCTTGAGATTTTGTTAGACTCAATATTTACAGATAAATACCTGAGAGTGTAGAAATTTGAAAAGCTCAGCTGAGATCATTGATAAATTCACTCATGTAGTAATAATAAAAACTCATACTGGCACAGTGCTTTAAACTTTTCAAAGCATTCTCATATAACCTGTCTTGCTTAATCTCCAAACAATCGTGTTAGTTGGCAAGCACCGAATTATCCATGAGAGGGAGCTGAAGGATTAAATAACTTGCTCAAGGACAGAGCAGGAGTACTGAATTCACTCCCAGTTTTTCTGACTGAAAACCCCATCTTCTGCCCATTACATCACTAATCTCTTCTGATTTAGAGACCTAAGGTTAAATAAAACAAACATTAACATTTATCTTTATAACTTTTCATTTTCAATATGTTTTAACAGTCTTAGGGAGGTGGGAGATAGGAACTAAAAACCTCTTGTTCACTAATCTTTCAATTCATTAAGTCAAAATAATATACAGAAATAACCACCAGCACCACCACAAGAAAACACTATCTAAAGTCTAGAAATTAAAAAAAAAAAAAAAAAAAAAAAAAAAAAAGAACAGGCTAAAAATTTTTGTCAATCTCTGAAAAGGAGGAATTTTGATGAAGGAACAAAACCACACATATTATTTATTTATTATTTTTTTGTTTTTTTTCTCTCTTGGGACAAGATATTGTATTTATTATCAAGGGAGAAATAATGAATAGATATAAATTCAAGGAACTTAATACTATTCAAAAACTTGATGTATAAGCAATCTCAAAAATAGCTCTTGGTGGAACATTTAAAGATTGTTCTTTAACCTCACACTGAGAGTTAAAATCTTACCAGTAACAATGTGGCTCCAAAGGCAAGGCAAAAAACCATGGGTCCTGCCAAATCAGTCTCATTCATGATGCTGCCATCTGCTACTTTTAATGGATGTAACACTGTTAGTGTTTTTTGCCAGATGTGGTCAAAATTGATACCTAATTCTAAAGGAAAAGAAAAACAAGGAAGCCAATTAGAATTTGTGATATACCTTTAGTTTACCAGAATCTATGTTAGAACCAGAGACAAAATTAAATATCCAGCATTAAAAGAAGATCTAGCAATACCAGATGATATTATTTCGGTGAGTCCTCAATACCAGTCTTTATTGATTATGGTGCATATTCCACAAATACCTAATTTCTGGTTTGGTGTTGGAAAAGGGTATTAATATGATGGAACAGATACTCTTAGCTACTACTTCATATCAAAGAATACATAGTAAGGGGTCCTTTACTTGGGGTTTCAGGAATGCGTGGAGGTCCCCCAAAATTGTATACAAAACTATATCTCTATGTATATGTGTGTATTTTTCTAAGGGGCATATTCATAACCTTTATTAAACTTTCAAAGGGTACTGAATTAAAAAAAATGTTCAGAACCACTGCATTATGGGTTTTGGAATACAATCTGAAACCCACTATACCTTTCAGTGATGTTACTACTTCTTCTAGCTTATTTCCATGTAGAATACTCAATACCATGTTATTTCCTTTTATTTCTTCCACTGATAGAATTTAATTGTTAATATGAAGTAAAAGATGATGCTAATAATATATTGACATATTTATCACTTTTAAAGATCTATTAAAAATCTGGTCCCCTCTGGCTCAATGTGGTTTCATATATAATCTGTTCAAAATGGGTCACTTAGCAGAAAACTATTTCCTGCAACATTATTCTTTTAAAGGAAAGGATAACTTCTCTAAACTAAGGTTTATTTTCACTGATCTTACCTTCCAATAAAGGTGGCTCATCCTCAAAGTTGTTTCCATAGAATGGCTGAGGTGTAGTTGGAGTGTATGTTTGAGTTGGCTGGTAAATCTGCCCGGTGTATGGCTGCTGTGGCTGCATCATGTCTGGAGGGACAAATCGGCCTTGCTGCGAGTAGTTATAGCCAGCATACTGTCTGTAAATCAAAGTAAGCTAGTAACATTTCTCAAAATTATGTCAACCCCCCCAATAGCTGATATCCCTGAGACTAGAGAATCTTAGTCATGCAATTCCTAGGATACCTACTTTGGCAGGTTTTGTAAACAATGGTTGAAATGATTACTAAGATTAAGCTGATTATCTCCAATAAGTTGTCTGTGTTTTTTTGGGAATCTTCCTGTTGATGCCAACACTCACTTATGCAGCACTTAAGCATTTTACAAACTATCAAACTTTTAAACATTAGGTCAACAAATAAAACTTAAAAATCTTGTCTATTTTTCTCCCCTGAGCATGTATAATACAAAGATAGCTGTAAAATCAAATTTATGCCTAAGAGTATGAATGAAAACTTAGGATGACAGACTTTGTACTACATGGTATATAATTTTCCACTGCAATTTAGATCTCCATTTATGAAAAATCATTCTTTACTCTTTGTAGTGTGTTACTTTTTGCAAGTGTGTAAATCTCTTTAAGAACAACCATCAATTTCAAACAGAGTGGAATAATTGAGCTTCTTTTTTGTGAAAGCTTTCTGAATATAAACCATTGAGTAAGCCTTGCATCTGAATACTGCTTTTAATTTTTCAAAGTAGGTGCATATCTACTATTTCACTTGGTACGTGCTATACAGTAAATCCTGCATTTTAGAGGGAGAGACCTTACCATGGTTATTTTAGTGAGGAAAACAATAGGAAACAGGAGGATACTGAGGCAATATTTTTAAAAAATTGTTACATCATGCTCTGGAAAAATATGACATCTAGAAATGGGACTACTTTAATTACAGAGTAAGAAATACAGAGGTAAAATTATTGTTTTAAAAGATATATATATTTACAGTAAAAAAAAAATTTCATTTTTAGAATTAGCCAGCTAGACTCAGTTTAGATGATCCCAATTTTGTTGGCAATGTCCAAAGCATCATAGTCGGGAGCCAGTCAAACATGTCTTCTCTCCATCAGGCCTGATCAGGGTGTTGACTTTGGCCTTGTCAATGTCACAGGGCTTCTTTACAGACTGATCTGGTGCTTGCTGGCCTTGACATCCACATGAACACAGTGTGCTGTTGTCTTCTATCTTCTTCATGGCTTGGGGAGAACCTGACGATGGCATAGTGGTCAAGCCTGTTTCTCCTGTGGGTGCTCTTCCAAGGATATTTGGGCTGCCTTTGGAGCCTCAGTGTCTTGGACCATGGAAAGGTGGGTGAGAGGCACAGCATTTTTTTTTTTTTTTTGGTGGCTGTGGACACCTTTAAGCACTGCATTCTTTGCATTCAAAGCCTTTGCTTTGGCTCTGGGAGAGGTACAGTTTCCTTCTTTGCTTTCAGTTCCATCTTTGTAAAAAGGGTTTGAAAAGTAAGATACAGAGCTGAGAAGCCTTAGAGAGCCTTTAGTCTAATTTTTAAAAATTTTATAGTTCCATTTTGATAAGTATAAAATCTAATGACCTCCATTAATTTTAAGTATTTAAAATTAAATCTTAATTTTAAATTAACTGAGCATCTTGATTAAAAGCAAATCAAAGCAATGGCTAATTTTCAACTATGCATTGCTCTTTGGAAATTCCAATGGTGTTCTCAAGACTCACCACACTAGTCCAATCCATGCTGAAAAAAAATACTACATATTTTTCTGACTATATAATAACATACAATTCACTGCAACATTATTTTAATAACAAAAGGCAGAAAACAAAATAATATGAATAACTAACAGTAAATATGTTGTGATATGAGCACAGACTACTTATGAGCCTGTTAAAAGAAATCAGGCAACTGTATGTATGCTGACAAGGAATGAAATATTCAGTGGGAAGAAAAAAAACAATGTTCAAGTTACTATACACCATATATACCCATCATGGCTTTCTAGAATATATGTATATGTATATGTATATGTATTATACATATAGATCATACATATAGATTTCTGTATTTCTATATATTATATAGATAAAGGGACCTGGAAACAGGGAAACAGGACTTAATTTTCATATCATAAACCTTTGTTCCTTTAAAAATGTTGCACAACACTTATTAAAATTAATTCTAAAATGTTACATATAATATATAGGCATATATTAATCATTGGTAATTTTCAAAAACATAAATAATAGCCATTTTGAATATTACTGTGTAAAGCACTGTTATAAGTGTTTAATGTGAATTATCTAATATTATCTTTACCACAACTTTAAGAAGTTAATTTTATTATCCTCCACATTATAAAGATATAGAAACTGATATTTGGATTAAAATGATCTCCCCATGTGTACCAGGATTCAAAACTAGATATTTTGATTCTAATTCTGAAAAACTGTAATAAAAATCACTCCGAAATCCTACCTTACAGTTGTAATATTTTTTTCTGTATATGCATTTCCTCGGTAATTTTCGTATGCAAATATGTTGCTTTCTATTTACTTGCACCTATACAAACACACCCCACAAATATAGCTGGTTGAACTATGACAAAAATTCACATTTTTGATTTATTGTATTGATCTGTTAGGATGCATCATAAATCTACATCTGAGTTTATGAAACAGCTAGAAAAAGTTCCATATGAAGGCTTCTACAATCAGCATAATCAGATTGTATTTCTGTCTGTCTGTGTCTCTGTTTCTCTCTGTTTCTCTCTGTTTCTCTCTCTCTCTCTCTCTCTCTCTCTCTCTCTCTCTCTCTCTCTCTCTCTCTCTCACACACACACACACACACACACACACGAGAAAATATAAATATAAATGTATAAACAATAGAAAAACTGCAAAGAATCGTATAGACCAGTGGTTTTCAAACTCTGATTTTAGGACCCCTTTATAGTCTTAAAATTTATTCCTGTGAACCCCAAAGATTTTTTAATGTGGGTTATATCTATCAATGTATTTACATTAGAAATTAAAACCGAGAAATGTTTAAAATATTTAAAGTGACAAATCTATTACATTAACAGGTATTTTTATGAAAAATTATTTTTAAAAATTACTGAGAAAAGTGGCACTCTATTTTCAATCTCATGTCTGGTTTAATAGAAGTCAAATAAAAATTTTTGTATCTCTGCATTCAATCTGTTGTGATACATTGTTTCAGTTGAAGTATCTGAAGGAAATCAAGTGTTGCTGACTTTCAGTTGGAAAATAGAGTATTTTTAAGAACTTTTTCAGATGACCACGAATATTCCTTTTGAAACTACGTCAACACTCAAAGCAAAGTGGTAGTTTTTTAAACTGAAGTTGCAACATAGAAATTGAACAACATAATGAATTTTTTATACTGTTTAATTAAAATACATCCATTTGTCTTACACTTTGAATATATCCTTTCTTTACTCATTCTGTAGCATCATGCACTGGCCATTTAGAAAACATTAGTAAGAGTTATGCAGATCTTCCAAATATTGATACATTTCATATAAAAATATATATATCATAAAAATATTTTAAAAATCACGTTTGTTAGTCTCATCACTCCTTGCATCAGAAAAATGATTACTGGGAAGCCTGACAAGTTCATGGTGATGAATACAAATTTCCCAAAATTCTCATTTTTGCCTGAAAGCTCTAATTTGATCACTGGCCACACATACCGTTGTTTTCCTTGAAGTGACAGGCTCATTTCATTAATTTATGAGAAAATATCTGCCAAATGCTCAAATCTGAATAACCATAGTTTGTCAGTTGTTCTTTCCAATAAAATTTGTTTCCATGAAAAAGCAGCTGATTCAGCTTGAGACTCAAATTGCATAGGGGCTTTTCCTAATCACTATACTTCAGCATGAATTAAAGTGCTTTATGACTGCTTTCCATTTTATCACAGAGAATATTTGTTAAATGTGTGTATTCAAGAGTCAGAATAAAATTATAATTCTTACTGCTTCATCAAGGGCATCCTTAAATGAAACTGGTTCTCCCCAACAAGTGTGTTGTTATGAAGCATACAATGATTACTAGGACAATTTGATGCCATTGTCTACTCATATTCAGGTACCAGCAGTTTTACCATTCAGTGCTTCTGCAACATCAGTGCAAATGTCAACATACCTCAAAAGGTATATAATATCTTAGTATTGTAATAAAAAATAGTTTCGACCTTAAAGGCTCTCTGAAAGGTCTCAAGGATGCATCCTCTGGGGTCTGCAGTCCATACTTCAGAATCCCTGATATAGATCCAAAAATCTCAATATAAGGGAGAGAAATACTGCAAGCAAATGACAGCTTCAAAGGTGGCACTATCATTCCTTCTTCAAGATTCAAGGTGAGAAAGACAATACCATAGAATTTTATTATTTTCCTTTTCTGGTGGGACCTAATCAGGAAAATTCCTGACTCTTCTGCTGGTTTTAAACTAAAACATAGTACAGTAGAGATAATCTTTATAGACTAAATCAGTTACATCAGGAAAAGTGGCAGATGTAAACCTGCTTTAGCACTGAGTACCAAAAACAAACACAATGTCTCTTAACATACTTCGTTGGCTATTTAAGGTCATGAAAATCCTTAGATAGTGCACAAGGCATAAAGGTACTATTAATTAAGTAAAAAATAAAAAAAAACCTACTAGTTTTCAATACTTTAAAAAATATGTAATTGGCATTACTATGTATTTTATAGGCATATCTAGAAAACAATGTGGGTCCAGTCCAAATGTGAAATTCATTAAACTCACGAGATTAAGATCAAATAGCCTTTCATTTTTTTGTTTTTATTTTTGTTGTTTTTATATGAATATATGAATGATACCTACAAAGTATCCACAGAGGAAACTGCAAAATATTAAAGCTGATTTAGTAGGGAAGATGCAAAACTATGGACTAATAGTCAAGTCAAACTTGAAGACAATCCAAGTCATATGCTATATGAACCTAGATTTTTATCAATAGCTAAAAGTTATCAGCTGATCTTTGTCACCAAGTTAGCAAAACAAACAAAATGTTATTTGATAAAATGAGATGGATATTTAAAATGTCATTAGATTGCAGACCTAACTGAAGGTACATATAGAAATAGAAGGAGCCCATTTTTTTAAATAAAGCTCAGAAATCCAGTTATTACTGCTAATATATTAGGCTTATTTCTCTAGACTTCTCTAGACATCATCTATAAACTCATATTCCTTAAATGGCAATAATGGTTATGTACCTGGGACAAAACAACTTTACTAGTACTGAAGCACTGTTTACTGATACATAATTTGGTTGGAATGGAATTATGAGAATAGTTAGCAACAGAATATCTAAAAAATTGCTCTGTAAAACTGAAATGAAATGATAAGTGGAATGATAAATAACATCTTTAAGTGATGCAAACATGGATGGGATAGGAAAGAAAGGTAGAGACATAAATCTGGGAGGCTGAAATCTAAATGGAATAGTTCTGCTGAGTCCAAACATCAATATAATTTGTTTAAAAAAAAACAGGCCTGCATACAGAGTAGGCTTTCCAAAGCCCTATGGCTGCAGTCTGGCCATACATTCATTTGTCCTCTCTTACACAAAGCAATCACAAAAAAATACATATTTAGGTAAATAAATGAATGAAAATTTCTCAACATGATGTTTCCAATTCTGCCCAATTAACTGATGAAAAGAGATAAAATCCTCAATGATTGTAGTTGAGAATTTAACAGAAAGGAAAAAAGTGATTCATGGAAAGAATTTTTAACATGCTCACTTCTCACAGTTCACTGTGTTAAATTTTAGGGGGAGAAAACCTTAGAACAGGGGTCCCCAACCTCCGGGCTGCAGACTGGTATTGATCTGTGGCCTTTTAGGAACCAGGCCACAGCAGGTGTGGCTTCATCTGTATTTCCAGCTGCTCCCCAGCACTAGCATCATCGCCTCAGCTCCACCTCAGATCATCAGGCATTAGATTCTCATAGGAGCACCCTGGTGCCGAAAGGTTTGGGGACAGCTGCCTTATATCAAGTTAAGCAGATTCAAGGGGTCTGTGAGTTGTAAAGAGTATAATCTATCCAAGACAGACTAGACTGAGTGGCTGAATTTGATTTTTGCTTTGTTTTTTAAATGCTTGGGCCCTTCCATTCCAATTTATTAATTTAAACATGTTCTAGTACTACATGTTTCTCTCAGACTGATAGATATACAGTCTTCCTTTGCCCTCATCCTAAGGTAGTCTCCATGAGGTTTCTAATTCACAGCCCATAGATGAACATAAGATGACATATGAACTGTCTGTAGTCGCATACCCATTTATGTGCATGTTTGAGTGCATGCACATATTTCTCAGAAATAGACCCATACTTTTCACTAGATTCTTAAAGGCATCCTGAACCATCTAAAAAAGGTTAAGCAGACCTGGTATAGCAAACACCTTCACTTGATGGGAGAGTGATAAGATCATCTTTAAGGTCCTAAGAAACCAGGGATATAATGGCTTAGCAGATATTGGTAGAAAACCTCCAGTTAGTGTATTCTTGCCACAAATACCACATATTATTTTTTAAAAATAATTATTTTAATAGTTCAGGGCTGAAAGGTTTTGAGTCCCTTTTCAATCTGCAACTGCCAATTCGTGTGTATTGACCATAAGTTTTATGCATAAATAATAAAAATGACCATCAATTTCTATGTGAAAATCACCTGATGAATCACCTGATGATTCATAATAAGAAACTTACACTGTTAAGTAGCATCACTAAGCACTTTCAATTAATGTCAGGAAAATCTGAAAGTTGGGCTATTTTAACTACTAAGACTAGTCATCAGAAGATTTTAATTTTTAACTGGTTCTGTGGACTAATTAGCATATCTTTTAGGTATCTGAACTTCTATCCATATATAAAATGATGTAGAAATACTGTTACTACAGAAAGTTCAACAATCTACTTTTCCACCCAGAGCACACATGAAAATTTTGCAGAAGATACTAAACTCTAAATAAGGCAATCCCTTCGAACCAGTGCCCTATCTCTCTCCAGAAGAAGGAAGATTATGAAAAATCACATTCCTGATATGGGACATTTTCACACATTCAGTTTCAGGCAGAACCACACATTCTGGGTACATGCTTTCACTGCAATCTTGACTAAATAAATTGCAAAGTTGAAAAGTTACTTGCTATAGGGTCCACCACTTCCTCCATAATCATAGGACTGCTGTGACTGGTCATCGATGCTGTAAGTTGTCTGGTAGAAATCCGTGTTTAAGTTATCAAAGCCTGACATTGCAAATGATCTGCAATAGAAATGGCAAATACTGCTTTATGCACAAGGTCCTACTGAATTCGTCCCTAATACTTTGCTTAAGCAAATCTTCCCAGAAGATAGCAAATAATTCTGAATTTTAGGAATCAGCAGTTGGAGGGTGGGTCCGGGAAGGCGAGGAGAATGCTAAGGAATTGTCTAGTCTCTAACACACGGTCCTGGGAAGACACCTCCACTTCAAGGAACTGATATGCCTTAGGTTAGGGGCCGGGTCGTGGGAGGAGTGGTTCCATAGGGTCTAAAATAACAACAAAGGCGATTCCGCACCTCGGGACAGGGCTTTGTAACTGACAACGCGGCTGCCTCCTTGCAAAATAAGGTCGGAACCTGCCAGAAAAATGTAGGCTCTCATAAGGCCACCCCTGAAGTGCAGGGGCCGCGTCACAGCAAGGGCTTGAGAGGGAGCGAGGGTCTCAGGAAAGGACCGGGCGCGGCGCCGAAAGGCAGCAACAAGCCGCGTTGCACAGGTGTGGGGAGAAGCCGAACGATGTACCGTAGGCCAGGGGTACTCACCAAAAGTGGAGGCAGCGGCAGTAGCTCCAGCAGCCCCAAGTAACTCCCAACCTCAGCTTAACACCCTGAACTGACCGGGTTGCTACGTGTTACAGGGCAAAGAACTGCTTCCGGGGCACGCTCACTTGCGCAGGCGTGTTGGCAGATTTTGGTTTCCTGGGCTAGACCGATGGGGGCGGGGAACCTGATATGGTGCATGCGCAGTATCGACCAATGGGAAGAGGGAAATACTTCTAGTTAGTGGGAGGCAGAAAGGCGCAGGCGCAACAATTGTTAGTCACTGTTATGGATCCGAGAGAATTCTTCGATCGAAAGAGGACGTGGAGAAAGACATGGCAAGCGCTGATACGCGAAGGGCAGAGCTTGTGTCTTGTCCACAAACTACATACTCGCTCTCTCTCTCTGGACTGATGTGATTCAAGCACTGTGCTAAAGAGTTTATGTGTATTATTTGTCCTTAGACCCTAATGAGGTGGTTACTCTGTTATTCTACCTTTATAGGTGAGGCTGTTAACTTCGTTTAGTAATGTTGAATGCGATGTTGTTACATGACAACTCTACTAGCTGTGCTAACTGCTGGATATACCGGAGATGCTATGGTGAATAGAAGCTAGCTGGTACTGCTCACCTGGAGTTAGGGAGGAGGTAATCAAACAAATATATGTGAAATTGTTACTAATATTCTTATATGCTCCATAATTCTTTGAAGGGGCGTAACACTTATCTGGTAATAAGAATCTAGAAAGCCAGTATGAGAAGGTGGTAATCAAAAGGAGTGACTAGGAGTTAGTTATTAGAGAAAAGCAGGAAAAGGGGAAAGGGGAGGAAAAAAGGAATGGAAGAGAAAAGCATGAATATTTCAGACAGAGACAGCAGCCTGTGCAAGGCCTGGGATTAAGGAAAAAGTTTAAGTCAGGGTTTTTCAGCCTCTGCACTATGAACGTTTTGGTCCAAATGGTTCTGTTGTAGGGGGCTGCCCTGTACATTGTGGGATGTTTAGCAACGTTCCTGACCTCTACTCACTAGATGCCAGTAGCACCCCCTGCCAGACTTGAAACAACGAAAAGTGTCTCCAGACGTTACAAAATGTCCCTTGGGCAACATCAGTTTGGAAATCGCTGGTCTAAATGAAGTCAGCGTGAATGAAGCACCAAGTGAGTGGAGTCACCTAGGAGTTGAGACTGGAGGTACAGAAAGGGCCAGGAAATAGTGTCTTGTTGGATTCTGGTATTCTAAAAGAAAACAGAAACCCCTGAAAGTTATGAACTGATGAGTGACATAATGAGATTGTTTTCTTAAAAAAGAAAAGAAAGAAAAAAAAAAGAAAAAGATTGTTGTGACTACTGTGTTAAATCACTTTCTCAAAGTGGAGGAATCCTTACTACTCTTCACTCCCCTAACTCTAGATGCCATGGTATTAACTGATGAGCAAAACTGTCTTCAAGATTTATAGTACTAAAGTTTATACTATGAGCCCTTGCATTTTATGCTGGGACTAAAATCCTGTGGTCCTGACAAAAGCCACAACATTGCTCTGGTACCAGTTTCCAAAGGTATAATAAAATTTCACTGGTTAAAATGAAATAAACAAGTAAAAATAAAACAAAAACACACTCCCTATCCTACAAAATAGCAACAGCAAAAAATAAAAAAACAAAGACTCTGCTTTTGAGAGGAACAGGTAGTTACCCTTTGAGGTTTTCTACTGCATCAGAGAATTTCTGAAGTTGCTCATCTAACTGTTAAATTTACTACTTTTGACAAATTATGTTATAATTTATTGATGTAGGTACCAGCTGCACAACTGTAGGTAGACTGACCATAAATCTTGATATGCTGGAAACAGCCCCGTTGACCCATTTTATGCCTGATATTTTTTAGCATAATTATTAATATTGTCCCCTTTTCACTCTCAAAAATATCCCAGTTTGAGAAATTATATGATCGTACTTTCTTTAAGCTACATTACCTATGAAGCTTAGTTTCTAGTTATCAACAATATGTAATAATCTATCACTTTATCTGCTTAACGACCTTATGATTGAAAAAAAAAATCTAGTATCTCTTGATTTCCTCTGATGTTTCTTCCTATCCCAAAGAGATGTTACCCTTAAATTTGAACAAAATATAGGAATATGAGCATTAAAAATTACCTGCTTAGGATGCATTGTTCAATATAGATGTTATTCAAATTATGCTTCTGAGTGTGAAAGCAATTACATATTTACTGGATTTTCTTTCTTCTCCAGCCCCTGCTCCAATTGAGAAGCCAAGCAAGAAAATTGATTTACATGATTAAATCTTCCATATTGTTTGTTCAACTTTGAGACATAAGCCAAGGTATCCTGCAGAAGCTCCTCAGGGATTTTGGAAACATCAGTCAATTTCATGGCTAGTCAGGTAGGTGTTTCTTTTTTGTAAATTTTTTTTTTTTTTTTTTTTGGTGTTGAGCCTCCCTACCTCAGGGCAGGCTCCAGCAAGTTATAGTAAAATAAACAAATATTTGATAAATGTGTTGACTTCTGTTAGAGTCATTAAGTTGGACTCACTAGGAGTAGAAAGCCTCAACCAGGTCAACAATGATGGAACATCAAGTGTGTTTATAACAGCTGCCTAGTCTTCCCCTGGAACCTAGTATGCCAATTATCAAACTTGTGATAAAGAAGAAAGAACATTCGAATTACAAGTAATACCTTTTAATTAGTTTGACAGTCATGTTAGTATGCACACTAACACTTCACAAACATACTTCACAAACACAAAAACTTCAGTTTTGTTTTCAGTTTAGGTTGGCAGGGGAATTGTATTTAGATATCTTGGAAATGCCTTCTTTCACCTCTGTTTTATGTTAAATATGTCATGGGGAATTGTGCCAGAAAATTATGGTTTGAACTGGGTAGTTTTCCCTACTTTCAGCTATATCCACAATCACCAGATAAGGTGGGGATTTGGCAGCTGTGAGCGAATCATGTTAAATCCCACAATGCAACCTGATAATTATGGTGAAAATCATTGTATGTGCCCAAGATCTGTTTTCACTACCTTGAATATTAATTCTGTAACCCCATTCCCAAATATGAAAAATTACCCTTTATCCCATAGGAAATTTCCTCATCAAATTCTGCTTCTATTATTTCAAGTATTTTACTTTGAACAATAAGTTATTGTTTGTGGAAGACAGATTTACCCATAACAACATTGGATGCTTTTGGACAAAACTGGTTTTTCAAAGGCAAAGGAATTTAACCCCAATTTAACAATTATTCTTGGAACTTTGGCTTCAATATTGCAAGTGCCTCATGTAGTTGCAAAAAAAAAAAAATCTAAAGATAATTTTTAAAGCAATATTGTAGGTATTTTCATTGTAGAGATCACAAACACCCTCTTAAGTAACAAATAAAGACATTTCTAATGTTAGGTTAATGGATATTGTGTTTTGGAATTAGAATTTCCGTGACAGTAGTGGAAGTTCTCTCTCTTTTTTTTTTCTTTTTTTAATTAATTTTTTTATGGTGACATTGGTTAATGAAATCTGATAAGTTTCAGCTGTACATTTTAACAGTAAGGCGCATATATATATATATATATATATATATATATATATATTTACTTTGTGTGTTCACCTCCCATAGTTAGATTTATTTCTGTCACCTCATATTTGATCCCATTTACCCCATCTACCTTCCCCATCCCCCCTCCCCTCTACCCTCTGGTAAATACTAGTCTATTGTCCATGTCCATGGGTCTCTATTTGTCCTGTTCATTTGTTGCTTTTAGGTTTATATCCCACATATAAGTGATATCATGTGATTTTTGACTTTTTCTGTACCTTAAATAACTTAGAAGGAATAATGTAAAAAACAGCCTCAGAGGATTGGTTTCTAGTGATGGCAGAGTCCTCCTGCCAAAGGTGCAAGTGAAGCATTTGAAAAATATAGCAGCTAACACCTGTGTATACTTAGTATGTACCAGGCACTGATCTAAAAACTTTACACTTTTTAACGCAATTGCTTTTCCTAACCACCCAATAGTAGGTGCTCTATATATGACACACAATGAAACTGAAAACAGAGTGGTTAAATAACTAGTGAAACATCATTAGACTAGGAAATAGTAGACCTGAGGTTGGAACTCAGTCTGGCTCCGGAGTCCTCATAGTAAACCACTAGACTGTATTGTTATTGTGTTACATAATGTGAATATGGAAAAAGGCAACATTTCTAGTGAATATACTACTTTACCTAACATAATTTTATATATATATATATAATATACATAATACATATTATATATGTATATATAATATATAATATATAATATATAATAAATAATAAATATATAATATATAATATATATGAAACTAACATTTAGTGAATATATTACTTTACCTAACATGATTTTATATATGTGTACATTTTATGTACATATAAAATGTATATATGCACACTAAAATTGCAGTTAGTTGATAATTATACCTGTTTTCCCAAATGTGTATATATTGAAGTTCATAAAAAAATTTTTTTGTAATCTCATTGAACACATGACAAATCACCTAATGTTTAAGTTTACCCTATATTAGTCATGTAATTTAATTAATAATATATAATGATTAAGGGTGCACATTCTGAAGCCATTGCCTGGATTCACATCCTCTACTACTTACCTAGCTATGGATCTTCAGTAAGTAACTTAGTCTTTCTGCCTTACTTTTCTCATGTGTAAGAGCAGAATAATGACAGTACTCATTTTATCTGGCTGCTAGGATTATATGAGATAATGCATGTAAGTCTCAATGCCTAAGTACTAAGTATTTGGGGAATGTTTGCAAGTATTATCATTGCTGAATCTATATAGCTACAGAAGTAATAGGATTTTGTCAGCAACCAAAATGGATTTTTAAAAAACTATAATGATTGAGCTTGAACAAGCTATTTCTGAGATTGATTATACACATTTCACTCTGATGCTTCCCTGCAGATTCTGTATTCTTTTGTTATTTTCCTTTTGATACAGTGAAGTGTATTAAAACTACGCTTTCTTTATCTTCTGTCCCAGATTCCCAAATTGGGCTTGTATGCACTGTAAATTTTAATCTCACAAATATCTTTTGATATCAGACACTATTGGTTAAGAACTACTCATACATTAGAGCAGTTATACTTGAAAATTGTGAACAGTGCTACCCATATTTGATTTTTCTCAATGTGATTTATGTTATTTCAAATACTAAAGAAAATGTGTTCATGTTTCTGCTTTATCTCCCCTTCTCTCTTCTTCTCCAACACATGAAATTTAATTTATCAGAAGACAGTGCTTAAGATGAACCATGTTGTGAAAAAGATGTTTATTTGCAAAGAAAGAAAATGGTGTTGTCCTAGCCATGTAAAACGATTGGCATAGAAATTTTAATACATAATGTTTCTTAAAATCATATAGGGATCAGGTTTTGTTATACTCAGTGAAAGAGCAGCCTAGAAATTACTACAAGTATGTAAGATATTACACTTCTTTTAGGCAGTTCATCTTTTATATTTTTTGGTTAGAATTCTTCATGATTACCCTCTCAGTAACAGACAGTTCAAGCTACCACACCTTATCATTACAGTTTAACTCTTTGTGGTGATAAATAATATAATGTTAAACTTTTTTATTATAAGGCAGTATTTCTAGGGCTGGATATTGCTGCTCTGGGAGCTTTAATTCAGATAAATTTAAATATAAATTTAAAACATTCTTGTTTTAACTTCTTATTTTGTCTTATATATGCCCAACCTACATAATTCTAATATTTTATTTTAATCTGATTTTCACATTAAAGCCTTGATAATAAAAATGTCTCACCTGATCAAGAGATAAGTCTCTAGATATGGGAGAGGCAGCCACATGGAAACCATGTATCCTAGTTTGTGGCCCACATGCAGTAGCACAGCCTTTTTAAAATCATTATTCTTACTTTCTTTTATGCTTTTCTGAATGTTGGAGAATGCATGTTGCCTGAGCAGACAGTATTTACTATTATGGTTACTATATCTTAACCAGAATATTTTTCATGTACTTAGATATGACTTTTTGTAATTATGACTACTAATGATAGTACTAATTCAACTGTTTTCCTTAAATTAGGATAATTTTATTTTAAAACAATCAGAGACATGTGAAATCAAACTTATGACTGTCATTAAATTCTGCAAATTTAGATCTGGAAGTCAAAGACAAACATATTTTTACCTTCTGATTTTACATTAAGCAGTCAAGATGTTTTTGACTCTTCTTTTACAGTCCTAAATTTGCAGAATTTAATGAAAATCACAAATCTTCTACTGAGATAATTAATTTTGCCCACCAGGAGTAAACATGAACATTTTTTGACTCTTGCTAACATTTTATTTTGGAAAGATTGACATCATTTAAAAGAATAGTTGATTTTAAGTTTATAAATATTTCTTTCCTGGGCTTTCTCTAAAAGCTCTTCCTGATAACTCCAAAATTGACTCTATACTAAATGTTGTTAACATACTCCCCTTACCAATCTCTGGAAATTAAATGTCTTAGCTTCACGTTAAAATTAGAAGAGGGCCCTATTAGGTTAGCCTGAATTCACTGAGATATCTCCAAAGTAAACAAAAATAGACTAGTCTTCACAAACAAATCATGATATCAAGTGCCTCCGAAAATGACCAACACAGTGCTTGTTTGACTGGCTTTATAATGAAAGTTATAGAGAATTATAATGGATAGGAATCTTGAGATTATTCATTCTCTATTCTCTGATTTTACAAATGGGGATCTGAGGCCATGAGAAATGAAGAGTTGTATTCTAAGACCTAACTTTCAAGTGCTTCCTTTATGTCTCTGACCCTCACGGGGCCCCAAAAGCCTAGCCATGAGCTCCTCTGCTCTTGCCAGTTGTGCCCCCTATCTCTGGGAAAGGATCTCCACCAGGCTAGATCTCCCATCACTCACACCAGCTACATCCCACCTGAGGTCTTCAGTCTAATTGGTTTTACCTTCCTACAAGCTGGTGAAATTATTTAAATTTATCTTTCCATGGGAACCAAGGATCACTTCACCCTATTGTTAATACAAAGTCAGCCTCCCACAGTCCCTCTTTCTGAGTGTAACCTCCACATGACTCCTCTTGGCTTCTGGTATCTTTCTCATGAGGGCTGTGAGAATGTGTGTGATTAAAAACTGATGCCAATGTCACCTGTCCAGTGTCAAGTGTCATATGTTCAGCCAATCCCTCCTTTACTAACAGGGTGACTAGAAGAGCAGAACAAGGGATTTGATCAGTTTTACTCAGGTGGCTAGTGTCAGATTCATCACTGTATCTTTTCTGTGACTTTCAGCTAGTGAATGACAAAGATGAGATGGTAAATAAGTGAGTAATTGTAACCATGTAATTACATTGGAAACTCTATCAGGATAGCAGTCTTATTATATTTACTTTATGTCCCAACTCTAGGACATAGAATAATGCTGTTTGTGGTGTTTATTCATTTATTTAACAAATATATATTGAGAATTTGTCATGTGCCAGTCACGATATTCAACAGACTCTGTCTGCCTCTTGGTGTTTGAAGAAGTTCTATTCTCCCACCCACTCTGCAGGTTGGCTGCAAGTTAGCCATCTTCAGTGGTCTGCTTGGAGCAATGCTCCTGTTCTCCACTGCTTCTGGCATGATGCAGTCACTAATGAGTTTCCATCCAGTCAGGCTTGCTATTCCTTGTTTGTAGACTAGAGGTCCAGACTAGGAAGAGACTCCCATTTGCTGCTTGGGATAATGTTTATAGTAACCTGCCAGTGGATGTCAGTGTTGATGACATTCGTAAATGAGAAGCCTTTATTGTTCTCTAAGACTCCATAGTCCTGAAAATTACTGAACATAGGATCATATCTTGAGAATCTGTATATTTTTCTCAAGGCAGGGGTAAGTGGATACATTGGAATCCGTAGAAGCACTAATAAAAAAAAACCCTCAAAACTCAGTGGTTTAAAAAAATAATAATATCAATTTTTCTCACAAATCTGTGATCTGGGCAAGGTTTGGCAAGGACAGCCATCTCTGTCCCCCACAGCTACAGCTGGGAGACTCAAAGGCCAGGTATTAGAGTCATCTGAAATCTCCCTCATTCACATGTCTGCCTATTGATGCTGGCTGCAGGTTAGGACCTTAGCTGACCCTTACACGTGGCCTGTCCATATGGCATAGGCTTCCTCACATTTCAATGGCTGGATTCTGGGGAAGAGCATCCAGAGAGAGGGTCAGCCAGAAGCTGTATCACCATTTCTACACATCCTTGGAAGTGATACAGCATCACTTGTGATGGATTCTGTTGGCTAGAAACAAGTCACTAAAGCTGGTCCATATTCAAGGAAAAGGGAATTAGACTCCAACTTTTGATAGAAAACTGTTAAAGATTTTTACACATTTTAAAAACTACCACTTCCCAATGGGGTACAAATGGAAAAAGGAGTAACACACATTTCCTTTTTTAATCAGAGTGACTGATATACATTAGTAGCAATGAAGAAATTAAGAAGAGAAAGAATGCAAGAATTTTAAATATGTATTAGATCCTGACATGTGAGTAAAAGCCTACTTTAAGACTGAGTATATTGGTTGGTGTTTCATGTTTCTGTAGACATAATCTTATTATTATATGCATTTAGGGATACCATTCAATTACTAATGAAGTATTCTGCTTCTTACATGCCATTATTTCTTGGAAAAAATAATCTCTACCTAAAATACTTTATTCATAGAATAAAGCACACTTGAAACTATTTCTAAGAGTTCTTTTCTTACTACAATGGCATACAACATTTGCTGTTTACTTATTTTATTTTTGTTGGTGATGCAAAAGTCTGACTCCTTTTTATTTCTAGCTTTACACATCAGTAGAATGTTTATGCCATGCTCATTTTGCCCTCTAGTGGCTTTTTATGTCTTCATTCCATATTTACATTTAAGTTTAAAATCTTTTGGAATGTAAGAAGGAAAAGTTCCACTATGTTCCCCTCACCACATGCATTTCATCTCATAGTTGAGGAAATTAAGACTCAGAAAACTTGTGGGACTTGTCTGATGTTACACACCCAGCCAGAACTAGAAATTTAATATTGCTTTCCTATTTCACTAGAAATAAGTGCCACAAGGGCAGGACAGTCTTGTTTGTTGATGAACAAGAACCGTGCTTGGCAAATGGAAGGTGCTCAGTAAATATTTGGTAAATGATAAAAATAAATGAATTAATGAATCAAGGCTAGAACAAGTATCTATGGATTCCATGCTTTACACTTTCTACTGTGTAGTCTGTCTTATCACTTTCCTCATAAATCATTCACATAACACTTGATTCCATTTTATTCTACAAATGTTTCAACTCCTTGGACTATCTCACCCTGCACTTATTTTGTCATTAGGTTCATTACATTATCATTCATTTATTCATTCAATGACAGTAGCAGTTGCGTCAGGTGCCATGCTACCTACGGGGCTATAAAAAAGGGTACTTTAATTTTTTTATTTAAAGTATTTTTCTTTTTAATTATAATAAAATACACATAACATAAAATTTATCATCTTAACCATATATAATATACAGTTTGGTTGTGTTAAATATATTCACACCGTTGTGCAACCAATCTCCAGAATTTTTTTACCTTACAAAACTAACTCTGTATCCATTAAATAACTCCCCATTACCCTTTCCCCCAGCCGTTCATCCATTGATGGACACGTGGGTCATTTCTACCTTTTAGCTACTGTGAATAATGACTGTACACGTATCTATTCAAAACTCCTATTTAAATTCTTTTGGATATATACCCAGGAGTGGAATTACTGAATCATATGGTAATTATATTTTTAATTTTTTGAGAAGCTGCCATACAATTTTCCACAGTGGATGCATTTACATTCCCAACAACAGTGCAAAAGGGTTCCAATTTCTTCACATCCTGGCCAACACTTGTTTCTGTTTATTTGATGGTAACCATTCTAATGGGTGTGTGATAATGTCTCATTGTGGTTTCAATTTGTATTTCCCTAATGTTTAGTGATGTCTAGCATCTTTTAAAATGCTTTTTGGCCATTTGTATATCTTCTTTGTAGAAATGTCTATACAAGTACTTTGATACAAAAAGGCACTTTTAACTCACAGTTACTCCTTCTGTAAACAGAAAAATCTCATCAACACAAGAGCCAGTTTCCATTTTTTGATATACTATATCATCACTTATTTAAGATCTAAATAATAATGATAAAATAATAACTAAAATCACATCTGTACCTGTTACATTATTCTAAATGCCTTATATTGTTACTCATTTAATCTGCAAAACATCTCTGTAAGGTAGATACTATTACTATTCTCAGTTTACAGAGGATGGCATTGAGGCACTAAGAGGTATGTGACTTGTCAAATGTCACATGGTTGCTGAGCAGTAGAGCCAGGATTTGTACCTGGGCAGTTGGCTTCAGTCTGTGTACTTAACCTCACACTATTTCGTCTCTCTGACACCCACTCAATCTTTCTTTATAGCACCTTTTAAAGATCACCTACATCTTTTTTTGTGACTCCTCTTCTGTATAAGTTTGGATCGCAGATAACAAAAAATTAAATGAAATTGATTGTGTTGTAAGAAGAAATTCATTATCCCCATGGATGGCAAGTCTAGGGTACAACTTTAACAAACATCTTCAAGTCACATCTCTTTGGCTCTAATTGAGCCCCTCGCCCATTGCTGAAGTAACCAACGTGGCAGGGAGTGTGAATGCCCTGATTGATCTGCCTAAGTGAGTCACAGGCCCACACTTGGAACAAAGGTGTTATCAATACAACCCAAACCACAGCAACTCAGAGTGGGGAGGGTGGTCCCCATGCAGTATTACTAGATACCCATTCACAATTTATTGGTTTATTGGGATGAGGGAGGGAGTTTTTATTTATTTACTTTTTCCTCTCTCTCTTTGAAACAAGAATGCAAACAAAATGGTTGTTTTTAAAAGCTTTTTGCTTACAATGGTTTGAGTAATAAAAAGGTAACATTGATTTAGTACTTACTATATACTAAACACTGTCCTAAGTATTTTATATATATTGCTCAATTAATCCTCACAAGTACTCTGTGAGGAAATGCTATTATCACCCCGTTTTACTGATAAGAAAACTGAGGTACAGAAGTGCCCAGGTGTACCTAGAAGAGAATATAGTAACTCGCTCTCAGTGACCGGGTTTATAAGTGATGCAGCCAAAATTCTCACCCAGACAGGCTGCAGAACCTCTTCTACAGTTCTATTATAAGGGAGATTGCTTGTCATATATAGAGATTAAAGCCTACAAAAGAAACAGAATTCATTACTTATGCAATGCCTGATTTTCACCGTCAGGAAAGACATTAGGGACCCTCATTTGACTGACCCACCTTATACTTAACAGTTTGGGCTTATACTAGCATCTAAAATTTACAGATAAGGAAAATATATAAATATGTAGTCTATTGTACTAAGTTTGTGCTAGACACTAATATTAAAAAAAAATAGAGAATAGTCAGCAGTCCTTGTTTAGAGACTAAGGGAATATAATTAAAAGTAAAAAAAAAAACACAACTATCTATGCTGTCAGTCAGAACTATTCATGATCACAAGTACTGACCATTTTATCTATAAGAATTTCAGTAACATTCTAGTTTTGCAGATGAAAAAAAGCATAGCTGTAAAGAATCTCTCAAAACTTTTAAAAGAAACTGAAAGGGGTTTTTAACTAGTTTGCAGAAGCAAGTACCAAGCTCTCTGACAAGTGTCCGCATTTTCTCTTTAAGGCACTCCCAATAAACAGACAAATCATCAAAGATAATATACCAAAGGTATGTTAAAGTGTTAATAGCTTGCAAAAAAAGATTAAGTAAGAGATTTTTAAATTTTTCTTTCAGAATTGTCATACTTTAATGTAGTGATAAAAATTGTACAGGTTGGCAGTTCTTGTTAATGAATTAGAAGGAGGCAAAGGATCATTCTGGAGCCAGTTTTACCACCAGATGTGTGATATTAGCCTGTTAGCTTTTCTTGGCTTCAATTTCCTTGACTGAAAAATGAAGAAAAAACTGGAATGGAGATGTATCAATTTATCCATTCATTGAGCAGCTCTTTATTGAACATCTCTTGTGTGTTAGGCTCTGGGCCTGATGCTGGGGATGGGCTATAGTGATGAACAAAAATAGATGTGATTCTTGCTCTTGCAGAGTGTGCAGTGTCACTGGGGGGAGACAAACCTAATTCAAAAAATCATTCATCAAATAGTCAAAGGACCCCTTAGGACTTTTTATTTCCTAAATTTCGTGTACACATAAACATAAAAGAATGGTTTATAGAACACAAATTATGTGTTTATTTGAGAGATCTGATAAATCTCATTTCATTTCTTAGATTCATTTTCCCCAGACTGTTAGTCATGGATATTGCAAACCACTCATGACAATTTTCTTCCTGTGAATGACATAATTGTCCTGGCTTATTATTGTAATAGTAGTTACTATGCATATTGAATCTATAGTTTCAGGTAATATTTCAGTCTTCATTCTCACCTCATTCTTAAAACTGCTTTTTTTTCTCTAACAAAGTGAGATTGAAAAATAATAGTCTCTTATCTTGAAGTCTATAATAGCAGTTGTGATGTCAGTGTTTTCTTCAAATAAAATTTAGAGTTTAAAGGTGAGAGAGATGTGTTTTTTGTCCTTATACCTTAATGCAATATCCCTGTGTATCCCCTTTTCTTCAGATTTAAATTTTGTTGGTAGAACATAAAGATGTAAAATGAGATGTCTTTACTGATTCAATGATAACCCAAGGCCGGAAAGTGGTAGACTTTTTAATTGCTTATTTTTTATTGAGTTTCTTCTTTGGCAGTTGATCTCTGTATTGCTTCATATACCACAAGTCAGCTTGTTAATTAAATCTTCTATAAAAGTTTTGGTTTAATCTGTAAAAACTATCTTACAGTTTCTACTGAGGTAGGAAGCTGTTTATTGAAAGTCAACAAGTAGCTCTGTTTATAATATTTTGCCAGCTGCTGTTCTACCTTAGGCTGTGATTTCATGAAAAGATATTCGCCCAAATCATTGCTTCAGTCACCACCCCTCCAGCTGCACCAGAAATGGGTGTGGTTGGTTTAATAGACAGCACTTTTTGCTCTGAGTC
Organism: Eidolon dupreanum; assembly: GCA_028627145.1. Taxonomy (NCBI): domain Eukaryota; kingdom Metazoa; phylum Chordata; class Mammalia; order Chiroptera; family Pteropodidae; genus Eidolon; species Eidolon dupreanum. Next base: position 21,569,921 of record CM053515.1, on the reverse strand, counting down.
TATCTTATGCATACTGCTGGACTGAGAAATTATAGATCTGGAGCCATTTTTCACTTGGGTAGGCAAGAGGCTCTGATAATCTGTAGCCATTATAGCTTTCTTGCTCCTTGTCACAACTGCAAGGCTGCTTCGATGTAAAAGAAGTTAGGCAGATATCTTAGTTGATAATGGACTTGTCCAAATCTTAAAGATTTCATCTGGGTATTTCTGTTGATGTGAAACTTCTCTGCAAATATTAGCTTCTGAAAAGCTAATATTATTTGCCTTGAACCACTCCAAGACCTAACTGTTATCTAGTAGTAGAGAATCATCAAGGCCAAAATGTCATACTGTCATCTTACTTTTCTCTTACTCCTTTCAAAAGACAGTCTATGAGAATATAAAATTAGTTGCAACAGTTTTTTTTTTTTTTTTTTTTGTGAGTTTAGAGATATGCATCTGGAGGTAAGCTTTTTAATCCTACTCTTTTAACTCCTCAAGAATACTTAACCAAAAGTGGCCAGACCAATGGTTAGTAGGTATGACATTTCAGCCTCTGGCAAATTTATCAGTGGGCAGCATTAGTAAAGGATTGGAATAGAGGTTGGGGGTGGAGAAGGGATGGGTAAGAGGGTGTGTGTAGCTTGAAAACACCATATGGGTGATATGATACTGTCCTTCCCAATCAAATACTCACTCACCCTCCCTCGCCCCCCCCCCCACACACACATGCACAGTCTGAGAACCAATACTGAACTATAGCTTTGAGGAGCTAAGAAGTGCCAAAAGGAAGATGAAAGGTCAGACATGCACAACATAATCAAAGGCAAGTCCTGAAGTCATGTCAAGGCTTTATACTCATGTGCGGGGATCTGGTAGCACTGCTAATTTGCAAACATTTTGATAAATCACAATGGTATCAAAGCATTCATTTAGACTTTTTGGACTTCTAAATTATGCTACACTCTATATTATACTTAAATCTATTGGAATAAAAGCTCTAAAAGTATTAAAAGTTTTGAGCAGGAATGGCAGAAACAAGTTTTTTAATAGCAGCTACAAGGTAATAGAGAGCTCATCACTTTTCTCCCTGCTGTCACCTTTCTCACTTCTCAGCCACTCTGTGATTTCCATCAATAACCCTACTGACAGGTGAAGCTTTGACATTGATGTTTTAATCATTTCAGCTTTTACAACACTTTGGAAAATATTTTCCTTTTCTGCTCCCCTCCCCCAATCATAGAAGAGAAATAGAGGGAAAAGCTGATCTACGACCATTTGGCGAAGTGAGGAATGCATATATTTAATGCATAACATTGAGTGACAATCAGTGTGGCACTCCTACGACAGAGAATGAGGATGCTTCAAGTGTGTTGTATGTGTCCATTCATTCATTTATTCAGCAAATATTTGTTGAGCATACTCTATGTGCCAAGAACCACTTTAGGTATTGGAGATACAGCAGTGAACCCAAAATAGCCAAAGCCCCTACCTTCATGGAGCTTACATCCTAGACAATAAGCGAATAAACATGTCAGATGTTAGATGATAAGGACAAGTGTGAAAAATAAAGTAGCGTGAGGAGGATTATCAATTACCATGTTGCTAGGAAGGGTATTAATAGCAAAGTGGGCAAAGGGGACAAGGAAAGAGGTGTAAGAAATATGTGTTCTTTAGGAGTTTAAATTTAAAATGAACAAGAGTAAGGAAAGATGTTCAAAAATCATTGTAATGATAATAGATATAACAGTAGACACTGTTTATCATTATATTTATAGTGACTGTCGCTATGCTAAGCATTATTTTATTTATTCTTCACAATAAACCCAAGATGTTATTTCTGTAATACTTTTAGGTGCAAATGAAACTGAGGAGAAGGAAGGGAGGGAGAAGAAGGAAGGAAGGAAGGAAGGAAGGAAGGAAGGAAGGAAGGAAGGAAGGAAGGAAGGAAGGAAGGAAAAAGAGAGAAAGAAACAAACCAAGGCTTAGGTAAGTTAAGTAGCTTGCCCAGGTGATCCTACTCATATGTATAGCATGGATTTGAACACAGACAGTATGACACCAAAGCCTGCACTCTTAACCCAGACACTGGATTGAGGGACAGAGATAAGTCATACACTCTGTCCTGAAATTGCTCATAGTCTAGTAAGAGAGACAGACTTGTAAACAAATAATTCCAGTGCAGTGATAGGAGCTATAATCGAGGTATAGCAGAGTTAGAGAGACACAGAGGAAAAAGTGACTAAGTGCCTGACTGTGGGTGGGGTGGGAGGTCATCGAAATGCAGACATATTCATTTGTGTTTATGTAATTCATTTCTCTCTCTGGGCCTGGTTACCCACAACGAATCTGCAGTTCCTTCCAAAGCCTCTTTCCGGTGGGTTTCCCCAGTCTGTCTTCACAGGTTGTGGTTAGTCAACCTCATCCTGCGTGCAGTAAGTAGTTCTGAAACAGGGCCACATAAAGTCTTGAGAGCCATTCTGGAGAAGGAATAAAAATAACCAGAGAGCAATCTTCCTTAATTACCCTCAGAAAAGGGTGAGAAAAGGGACAACAAGGTAAAGTCAAATGAGATGACCAAGCCATATGATAATGGAAGAGAAAGGGAAAAGGATGCTGGCAACTCACCTTAAAAAACCCAAGGCCATGTGCATTGTGGCTGACAACACAGTCACTCAGATAGGAAAACTGTTCCATGAAGTCCTCATTATCTAGCATAATTTGCTTTAAACATCGAGTTCTTACTCTAGATCCATGTGTGGACTTCACAAAATTCCAAAATCCCCTAGAATTGTTTGTGAACTCTATGTACCTGCTGTGCATTTTCTAGAGATTACACAGTTCATGCAAATTTCAAAAACAGTAAGTGTTCCCCAAGTAGGTTAATTAACTACTCATTTTTTACAGAAGTTCAAACTCCTTAGCAACTCCCTCACTTTGTTCCTTCACAGTCCCTTTGGCTCCAGCTAAACTGGATCATTTACTGTTCTTTTCCCAACTCACTCTCTCTCTCTCTCTCTCTCTCTCTCTCTCTCTCTCTCACACACACACACACACACACACACACACACACACACACTTACTTTTTCAACTGATTTATTTTCTTCTATATTGAACCTTAGCTTATGTTTTTTTAGATTCCACTGTCCTTCAAGGTGCAAGTACAATGTTGTCTAGTCAGGATATTTCCTCTACTTCCTCTCCCATTCCCCCACCTTAAACTCTGAAATTAGCCAGCTGAGTTTCTTCCTCTCTCTTGCGGTGCTTATCAGCTTTTCCCTGTATAGAACTCTCTCTGGACTTTGTTGTTCAGTTGTCTTCTGGGCTAGGACTGTTTCCTGGCTTTTCTGTGTATACCAGGCAGTCAGCAAATGTTTTGGAGTAAGTTAGTCTCTGGGTTTATAGCTACATATATTTACTTTTCTAGGGGCACAAAACAAATTCTTTGGGCCTGTCTGATGATAATATGTTAAATATAGAGTATTTTTTTCTCATACAGTCAATACAGGTGAATTTCTGCCACCATCCATTCTGTAAAAGACAAAAACAATAGTTGTTGTTAGAGCTGGGCTTATATTTCCTGAGACCACAGTGAGAAGGGTCATTTTCTCACAAGGCTTGGCAAGGCATACCTGGGTAGTAGACCAAGGAAGGAACTCATTATAACTTTGTCTCAGAGCTTGAGACTTAACGAGTGAAAAGAAATGAGCAATAAAACTGTGGGACTCACTTCCAGATCCTATGTAAATAAACAGTGTTAAGTCTGTGTAGATTTTCCTTTCTCTTCAAGGCATCAAATTGATGCAAGAAACTGTGATAATACTGCCCCCTTCTGTTACTCTGGATTGTTATTCTCAAGTCTGGTTTGATGATCCTGACATGAATTTTTAATTACCAAGAAATGGGTGCTTAAGCAGAGAGAAAAGGAAATTATGCATTCAATGCAAGACATGATTTTATTTGATCAAGTTCTCTCTTTTTATATTTAACTTGACCATTAAATTTTCTTGTGAGGTATTAGTTCAATGGCTTTGTAATTGGATATTACATTTCAGAAATGGATGGAGTCAAGGATCATAACAAAATTAACCAATTCATTTATTTATGTGTGTTCTAAAGGGTTATTTAATTTCTTCTAGTGACTGGAATGTCTCTGGGGTGTTAAAGCATAACCACTGGTTGATGCATTGTGGCTTTTTTATTTAGGGCAGAACCTCTCAGATTAAGAGCAGTTAAAGAAATATGAATGCTGGTTCTTCACATATCAAAAGCCAGTACCACTTTCTGTGAATAACACTGTCTATGAAATGACTTATCTTGGGACTTTTGAACAGCTTTGTAACTCTTTTTTCCTTTCCTCATAAGCCCCTTTGTATGTATCTCTAAAGTAGTTGGGGCCAGATACCGTAGGGCTTTGAATCTATACATAACAGGGGAGCCAATTAAGATATCTGGGCAAAGGAAGGCTTCTTTAGAAGGATGACACTGTCAGCTTTATGTTGAATGAACTGAAATGAAAAAGCTCGGAAAGAGGGAAGACATTAGCAGATCCATATAGTAATACTGTCACCAGTACCTCCACAATGCATCTGAAATCCTCACATATTTCCTCATTTATCCTCCCTCAACCCCAGTCTGAGCCACCAGCATCTATCTCTCAGATCCCTGGAACGCTGTCCTCCCCCATTTCCCTATAACCAATCTTGTTCTCCCACAATTCATTATCCTCATAGAACCCAAATTCAGCTTTAACAAACAAGTAAATGAGAACACGTCGCTTCTAACTTTAGATACATCAGTGACTTCCCATCACACTTAGAATGACATTCACACTCCCAGCCCGGTGCAGGAGACCCAACATAGTATGACCCCTGCCTGCTTCTCAGACCCACACTCACTTCTTCTACTCACTGGGCTCCAATTCACTGGCTTTTTTTTTTTTTTTTTTAAAGGAAAGCACAAGGTTTCTTAAAGTGAAAATACACACTCAAGATGGGAATGCCAACAAACTCAAAGAGAGAGTCACCCAATCTGGCTTCCTTGATTCCTTGTAAAAGCCAAGCTTAGTCTGAGCTCAGATTCTGAGCCTTTATTCTTGCCATTTCATCTGCCTATAACAGGGGTTTCCATTCCTCGAGCCACAGACTGGTACGAACTGGTCCATGGCATGTTAAGAACTGGGCTGCACAGCAGGAGGTAAGCAGTGGGTGAGTGAATGAACGAAGCTTCATCAGTATTTGCAGCCACTCTCCAGTGCTAGCATCAACGCCTCAGCTCCATTTCAGATCATCATGTATTAGATTTTCTTAGGAGCACCTGTCCCTGGTGCCAAAAAGGTTGGGGACCACTGGCCTAGAGCATGCTGTTCCCAGAATTTCACGAGGCTGGATTCTTGCCTCAGGTTAAATATCATGTCCTCAAAGAGTCCCAACCTGCTGTACCCCATCCTCTTCTCTTTGTCCCCCAATGCTCAGCCCAAGACATTCTTTTTATATCACCTGTTTCTATTTTATTGATAGCCCATGTCACTATTTGAAATTATCATACTCATTTATTTGTTTACTTATTTAAAGTCTGTGCTCCTTGACCAGAATGGAAGCTGCACGAAGGCAAGAACTTTGTCTGCTTGTTCATCTCTGGGTCCCCAACATGTAGAACTTATACCTGGCTCATGGCAAATGTTCAGGAATTATTTGTTGACGATATGAATCTGGATAAAAGATAATAAACAAGAGTAGGACAAATGAAAATGGAAGAGAAGAGGCACATGAAAGAATTATAGTAGAGATAAGGTGGATTGATTTGATTATTAGGTATCAGGAGTCAATAGAAATGGAGGAATCAGATGATGGATTTTCACTTGGGAGGTAGAGAAAGCCATTAACTCAGAGAGAACTTGGTGGAGCATAATGGATGGGAGTGGCAAATGGATATTTGGCTTTGGTCTTGAGCGTGAGATTCTGGTAAATTCATGTGAAGCTGCTCAGCAGGTATATAGAAGTTGGAAAGAGGCTGAGGCCAAACATTTCTATTTTCGAGTCATTTTTATAATGATGATTGTCCACCAAGAATGAATCAAATCAACAAGGGAGAGTATGTAGTAAAGGAAGAAGAGAACTTTTAAAATGCAGGTTTTTGCTCAAATATGATTGTGTACAAGAAACCATGCTGAAATAAGTGATATCTAACCAATGAGGAGAAAAAGCTAAAGCTTCATGGGGCCATAGATGGTAATATGACAATTTGACAAATAGAGAGTATGTTATCCAGACCAGGACTATTATAACACTGCCATATGGCGCCCTTTGACCTGCGCCAAACACCTCTTAATAGGAAGCTTTGCATTCCAGAGGGAATCTGTGTGACTGCTTTGCTTTCACCCCTTTGAATCTGTAAGGGGTCCAGAGTGAGGACTGGCTAAGGTTAATAATGTATCTCTACCCTCTGATCTAGGGAACAAATAATCTAAAACAGTTTGGGGAAAAAATGCATAAAAATAGCTACATTTGTTGAACACTCACCATGAGCTTGGTGATGAACTAAGCATTCAATACGCATTCTCTTATTTAGTTCTCGCAAAATCTCTATAAGGAACTATAGTTATTATCAGTTTTGCAGATGAGAAAATTTTGGCTAGAGAGGTAATGTAACTTTCCTAGCTGGTAAATAATGAAACTGGGATTCAGACCCAGAACTGCTGATCCCAAAGCCCACACTTTTAACCATGACGCCCGAATGCTTCCCTGCACAGGAGATGATCATTCTTAGTACTTAAATGGCGTCAGTATTTCTTTGTATGTTTCTTTCCCTTTCCATCCCAGATTTGTGGCTATTATGTTAATAAACCAGGCAACTTTATGAGCGGTAATGAAAGGTGACTACAATTACTCATAAGATTGTCTTTTTGTGCTGAACAAAAATAACTTATTCTTTTATTAGATCTTCTCTGTGTTACACAAGTGTCTTAAAGAACTGCTATTGCTTACAGAAAGTCAACTTTCCCAAACCCTCAGGATATCCTTAATTACAGGGCTCTTAGGTTATCTGAAATAGAAATAGTGTTTTGGGTCCCTCCTCCACCTCCATCCCCTAGCCTTAAATTATAGGCATACCCCATTTATTGTGGGAACTTGTTCCTGGAAATAATCACATTAACTAAATTGATGCTATAAGGATTGTTATACCATTGTTCCCTTGGAGATATGTTACTGATATCATACTTTGGCAATTGTCCTTGTTTCTCTTCAAGTCTTCTGAAAGTGTGATGTGCCTCTGGCTATAATTTATCCTTCATACTGTTGTTGGTCAATCCTTCTGGGCTACAGTGAGGCTTATGCTGCCCTTCCAAATGTCAAAGGATTTCTACCAGGCAATAATAGTCTGCCAACATTGGTTTCTTAGACCCTATCCTTGGAGACATTTGAAGCTGTTGTGCTGAATTCTGTTTGCTACTATTCCGTATCTTCCTTGATCTTTTGTAGAATACTCAGCATTATCATTTACATATCTTTTGTCAGCCATCTTGAACCAAAGTGTTCACTGGCACACAAATAATGGCAGAAAGAGGGACCTGGTGGAGTAAATAAATGATTGGGAAGGGACACTGAAGTGGCTCTTAGTTTTCATTGGCTGAGAACCAAATATGAATTAGCTGTACAAACTAGCATGTGATGGGCTTCCATTTATATATACATATAAAACATTTCTGAGATCAACAGAACACTAATGAGTCAGCTCAGTTGGGCAGTTCTAAATGAATTCTAAAAGAGTGCCTCTCTGCCTTCATGCCCGGTAAATGTGTAGTGACGCAGAGTGGCACTTTCTTTAGTCCATCAATAATTTATTAATGGGCATTTTGTGCTAGGCATGATGTTCCTTAGAGTTTCAAAAAAATTACCTAATTTTGTTAGTTCCATGCCTCTCTTATATAACTTTTTTCAGCTCTCTCAATAGCAGTTTCCACTTCTATGCATCACTTATTCCTCTCCAGCTCTTACTCAGTGAGTGAGTGCCTGCCTTTGTTTTGCCCTACTAGCTTATCAGCTTGTTGAGGGTAAATCTCTTGTCTGATAAATCTTTGCATTCTCTACAGTGTCTATCATAGTTTTTTGTACAAATAGATATGTAAATATTCAAGTAAATGAAAGATGATAAGAGACATGGAGCAGAAGAGGAATTTTAAAGGGGCTCAATGCTTCTTTTATCGGGGTCCATCAACCTTAATCGTTATTGCTGATTGGGGGAGGACTCTACATTGACTGGATTATCCAGTGGCTCTGCAGGTAAACTTTTGAGAAGGAGGAGTTATTATTGTGAAGCATTAATGTTCTCTACGTGGACTCCAATGTGACCAATGACTTTTTCTTTATACTTACAGTCATTAATGTCCCGGACAAAATGGCAATAAAAGGAGTGCATTTTCTTACTGTCTTGGGTGCAAATAAGAAATCCATTACTTTTCTAGTCCATTTATCTAATTTTTAAATCTTAATTCATGATTGTTTTTAATATTCTATCTAAGGGTAATATCAGCCTCTGTGTCCAGTATAATGGCACTTGAACAAAATAGACATATGTAAGTAGTCTCAAGATCTCATTTAAATATATGAAATATTCAAGGGGATGGTCAAGAGATACCAGGTTGAAATCAGTTTCTATCAGATACATAAATCTTTGTTTGGGTCACTCCATTTGTTCATAGGCATCCTTTTTCCTGATAAATGGCAACCAGATTTATCAGCAAGATATACAACAATGGCTCCATTTCAAGCAGTTGCCTAATATTCTCTGGCAGCCATTGGAACCATTCATTGCAACCTAGCCTGTCATTTTGAGAGACCTTAGGGTAATTATGAGATGTGCTTGAGGCTTAGATCATTGTCTATAAAGGGAACATGAAATTTCCTTGGCAGAGCTGTGCAAATCTGCATTATACAGCAAAAAAAAAAAAAAAAAAAAGTGATACGACCCAACTCACATTTGAATTATATGTTTTGGCCCCTGAAATCTTGTGCTGAATATGTGTATCTGTATAGGTCAATCATTACCAGGCCTTCCTTCCAATCCAAACCCCACTCCACATGTATTTTTTGAAAGGGTGCAGAATGACTATTGTATAAAATGGTTGGATTGAAATTGCCTGGTACCTTTTAGTAAATCATATTTTTTTCCAGCACCTAAGCACTTAAGAACAAACAAACAAACAAACAAACAAATCCCAGGATTTTCCTAAGATGTTATTGTTCTAAGGGAGAGTTATCCTAAAAGCAGTTTCTTATTTCTAAAAGCTTCTAGGTTCTGGAATATAAACATATAAATCTATATTATCCATCCTTTTAGATTCATGAAGAGTCATCTCTGATGCTGTGATTACAAACTTTTTATTTTTCATCTTGGGAATCTTTTTCATCTTTGGAATCATCATCCCATTTAGAACCAACATTTCAGGAGAGAAGAAAATTAGATATAACATATGAGATCAGACTATTGCTGTATCCAGCTAAAATTTCTTGATGCCATTGCCCCCATCTGTAGTTTGTTCATTCATTCATATGTTCATTCTAAAAATCCTTTGACAAATACTTGTAGAGCGCTTTCTCTGCTAAACACTGAACTAGGAGTGGGGATGTAGTAATGATCTATGCTTGGAATGTGTTGTGTTATGTGTTGCCAAATCCAAATATTGGGGACATATTGAGAATATTTAATGAAAGAAACTAGATGACTAAATAAGTTTTGTGTAGTTAAAAGGGGGTTTTGTGATTAGACAGGCTGAGTGTGACCTGTTGTTTATTACTTAACCCTTGGAGGAGCTTTTATTCTCCTTAAATGCCAATATTTGAGTATTGTTGTGGGACTTAAAAGCAATAATATATGCGAAAATGTCTGGCAGTTAGAGTTAGTTTTATTTGTTAATTTTATTAATTTGTTTGACCACAGACACAGACATGGGCATTTTAAGAAACTGGTGTCAGTGAAATCTTGAAACTGGAAACTTTGTGATACTATACTCTTCCAAAGGTACTCCTTTTAATGGTCTTTCATTTTTCCATTCCAGTTAGACCCCACACTGGGTACTTGAATGACCTCTCTGTAGTGGTGAGTGAAGAAAGGCTAGTTTTTGCAGTCAGTTCATTTCTTTGGGTCCTGACTACCTGAAAAAGTTCCTGTTGGCAAGGAGAACTCCATGTTTTGAAGAATAAACTGAAATCAACTACCATATATTCTTAACCAACAGCACGTTCTGACATGACCCTGTCAGCTGCTTAATATATCTTTTTCTTGGGCCATTCTGAGGATATTCTCTTGCTCCTACAATTAAATTCAACAAACATTTACTGAGCATCTTCTAGATGCCAGACCCTGTGCTACCTAGGATACCAAAATGAGTGAAAAACAATTTCTCCTCCATGGATTTCTTGCAAATAACTCAAAAGGCAAGAAAAAAAGTGTCTGAATACCAAATAGTATTCAGAGCATACCTGAAATTCTCAGCTTTGACTTGTTGAGTCTTCTAGTAAAAACAGTTCAGTTTTGTTCCTTGAGCTTTTTATTATCTGGTCTTTGCTTTTCTCTCTTCCTGCTGTTCCCCATGTGCAGATGCCACTGGTGAGATGCATTTCACCCTATGAATATGACATGTTTGGATTTAGTTGTGAAAAATGCCATCTACAAACACTTGCTACACCAAAGTGACTGTGCTGAATCACTGTAAAATGATGTGAGATAATTTGAATGAGCCAGCCTGTTTATTCACTTTCTTCCATTTTGACAACTTTTGAAAGGTATAGCTACTGTCTAAGGCAGGAGAGTATGTTTTTAAATGAACTAATTATCCATCTCCAAGGACAAATGTTTTCAGAGGTCCTATATCTCTTTCTTTTTTCCTATTCCCTTCCCAGCAAGGAAAAGCATACTTTCGGAAAAAGGACCAGTCCCATCACCAGCACGAATGAGTAATGTGGTACTGCTCCAACCACTCATTTGCAAAAGCCCATGGGATATGGACAGAGGGTGGAGGAAGAGGGACAGAGATAATTGAACCGAGCATAAATATAATCACATTGCCCATTACTTATTGAATATGTGCTATGTGCCAAGCACTTTCAGAACATTATCTCTAATCCTTACATCAATCCTGTGAAGTGGATGTTTTTATTTCTAATAGTATAGACATGTGGAGACTATCCTAGGAGAGAGAAAGTGATTAGCTCATGATCATATAGCCGATAGGTACCTCTTTAAAACCCTGCTTGCCTGATTTTCAAACCTGTTCCTTTTCTTTGTAATCAGGATTTTCAAATGCTATTTCCTGCAAGTTGCTTCAGGGGATTCAGTAAATTCCACTTATACATACATAAAACTATTTAGAAAAAAATAAAAATGCACTCTAGAGACAACTAAAATATTATTGCAATTTCTGACAGATTGTTTTTTAAACAAGTGTTTTTGAACTTACCACCTAAGCTTATTCTGTTGCATATTTTGGAATGGCAATAAAGATGTCATTTGAAAAATGGATTTCCTAGGTAGGAGATAGAGGTTGACAATTACTGGCCTACAAATTACACTACTTCTTTACCAGGAGATATATTAAATAATAATTTGGGAAATGTAATGAGGACTATACCAACATGTATAATACAACCTATGTAACAAGCATCATACAGTGGATAATACAAAATCGTTAAACAGGCTGCCAGCAGAAAAACTGTACAGGGAAGCAGATGGACTTCTTTTGTTTTTTATAACTCTTATTAAAATACTACATGTGTATTTGCTGGAACCAGTTGATAATTGGGCAACTATATTCTATTTTTTTCTTTATTGCACTATCCATTTGAAAAAGTAGAGTCTGCATTTCTCTTGTTTAGGTTTCATACTGATGAGATCACAGTTTGAAAACACATATGTGCAAATCGACCTTACACAACTTCATGGCCAAATTGTGCCCTCCTACTTTGACCACTTTTCCAGAAAAGTTTCCTTGTTTTGAAGAGAAATCAAAAAGGTGATTGCACATCTGTACGTAGTACAGAAACATGTATATCCCCTCCTCATAACCATATATAAAAAACCTAAACCCTACAAAACAGTTAATAATATCACCTTCATACCAGGAAGAGCAGTACTTCCTTTTTAGATCAGCATAAAAATTTTTAGAAGCTCAGATCTCGAAATGACAGTTCACTTGGAAGAATTTTTTTCTGCAGACTTCCTTTCAGAGGCATCGTGGAGATATGAGCAGATTTAGCTATTACTTGTATTTTATGAGAGTAGAGTTCAAGACTATTTTCAGGGGAATACTGTAAGACAAATGACTGCAGAGCATGTTTGCTATTGCCTCCAACTTTTACATGGACCTGAGGCTGCAGTGTATGACCTCGACTGGTCTCTCCTTCCAACTTTAAGATTACACTAACCTAAGCCCAATTCTTCCTTGTAAAGTTTCATGTTAACAAGAAAGACCACTGTTTGCTGCCCTCTTTGTATTTCTTACCTAGCAAATGACTTCCTAATATGTCTCTGAAGATTCGACAGCTGTATTTTATCTTTATTTTTGCCATCAGTCACAGTATCTCTATAAGGGGAAACAACTTCATTTTATAGAAATAGAAGCAGAGGCCACCTGGCGTTAAATGGTTTGTCCAAATCATATGTGAACTATGCAGGACCAATAGCCGAATGCAGTAGCAAGCATCTTTCTGCAAATAGGAGACAGTGCTCAAAGATCTAGAAATTTTTAATCTTTGTCTCCCACTGGTATGAGTTTGAGTATGAGTGTGTGCTTATATGTGAGTGTTTGAGTTCAGAGATGGTATAGAATTCAGCTTTGTATTTTAAGTACCTAGCACCGTGCTGGACAAACATAGGTACTCCATAAATCCACGTGGAATGAAAGAAAGGGAATTTATAACCTTGTTTAGCAGAAGATGGTGACATTTTCATTTTTAACCATTTTTAACCACTGATTATTCTCATTTCCTCATTCTGTCACTCCACTTCTCCCACCAAACCCTGAAATCCCCCCATCATTAACAAATACATCTATAGCAAGCAATGATCTTTATCTGAAGCTGCATAGTGGGAAGAACAAAGATTTTAGAAGTAAAACTGAATTTCAATCTTTAGGCATCTTTTTAACTTCTTTATGCTTCCACGTGAATTCGACACCAACAAATACAGCAGCTTCTACCACTATCACAAATACTACTGGTATTTATATAGCACTTGCCTAGGGCCAAGGAATGTGTTAGGGGTCTTACATGCATCATGGTATCAAATCTGCACAACATACCTGGGAGGCAGGTCTTATTATCTCCATTTTACCCTGGCTCAAAGACATTGGTCTTCTGTCCAGTGTCACACAGCTAGTCAAGCAGAGCCGGAAGAGGGGTAATGACTGCTGTGAGTACTTGATGGCTGGCTGTCCATCAACAGGAGCTATGATGATAATGCAGTAGTCTTTGGGGCCTGTAGCACAGTGAGTGCACAGCATCTTAGTAGATTAAGTTTACAAGATCAATTCCCTCCCTTCCTGATAACCAAGACAGCAGCATAAAAGCTATCTCTGCTTGAGGGGAGAGGAAACTTAAGGATGGGTTGGGGGTGAGAATGTGGGAAGTGAACACATTGTTCCAAAATTAAAATTGTCCTTTTGAGAATGTACTCTTCAATATTCAGCTCTGGGGGTGTGTGACAGTGGGGAACAGGAAACAGAGGCTAAGACACATTTTATTAACTCCACAATTTACCCACGGTGAATCTCGATGTGCTATATAGGCTTGACTATTACAAAGAACAAGATAGAACATTCTTTCTTGCTCTGCCCTAAAGAGAAATCTGTTGCTGTGTGTTCAGCCTTCGAGCGAGTGTGGCATCCCGTAATATTTCAGCGGAGGGCTGCCGGAAGAGAGAACATAGGAAGTGTTATCTGCTGACACGCAGGACAGGAATACTCTCATAGCCTAGACTTGGCCTCTTGCCTCTCGTTAAGGCACAGAACAGCCCGGCTTACTGACAACTTTACTGAGGCACTCGCTTACTCTAGCACTATTTAAATCTCTCTATGTAGTGTATTGCTTTGTTTCCTTCAAGCCTATTATCTCTTTAATCTCACTCCTCATTAGTTTACATCCCCAAGACTAAAGGAACAAGAAAGGAAGGGTACAGAGCAGAGGATGTTAACCGATCTTGAATCATTTGTCTGATCTTTCAAAAAGGTGAGAGAGAGGGCCAGATCTTCTCAATTTCTTGAGACTTCAGGTAGATTAAAATATAAGTGTGCCTAAAGGGGGCCAGCAAAACATTTGTGTGTGTTTTTATTTTATAACAGTTTAATAAGCTAGCATTTTAACACAAAAGAATATAAAGCGATATAATTGTGCAAAGAATAGGATATTTTCGATGTTCAGTAAAAAAATGTGAATTCTGAGTGTATTTCAAGTCATGTGGTCAAGGTTAAGGCTGTCTGATGAATGTTGTATTTTTTTCAGTTGTCAGAGCATATCTCTGTGAGTGTATGTGTAATTTCATTTCAAAAAGAAGGGTCATAGGCCAGATTTACAGATTTTTGGTAATGTGAGTACCTGGCCACGTGGTCCCCTGGTTCTTCTCTTTACTTAGCTCTTCCTAAGAGGCTTTGCCCCTGACAGAGAATGCACACTTTTATGCTTATATGTTCATTTTTGAGATTTCATAAGATTCTATAAGCAGTCCACTCTCCAAAAAAGTTTAGAAACTACTTGTCTCAAAAATAGCCTAACCTATGAAACCCAGATCAATGAACAGAGCTCCTAATTTTTGAAATTCAGAATCCTTTTTTTAATTGTAAAATTCTTTAGCCTTGCAATTTAACTTAATATTAAAAACTATCTTAAATGACTTGCTATTTTTTTTAAAAGTGCAGTGATCTTGAAATTCTTCTTTTTAAAAATTTGCTTCCTCTCTATTCTTAACTCTAGAATATATAAGGTTAAAAACAGGAGATTGATCACACTGATTAGGCAGTGGTCTAAACCTCACCCTGCTACTCCATGGCTGTGTGATCTGTGGAAATGCTTTCTTTCTCTAGTCCCCAGTTTCTTTAAGATGGGATGGTGACTTTCATTTCCCAAGTTCCTGTTAGCTTTAAAAGGCTATGGATTTTCTTACTCCCATTTTTGCCTTGCTGCCAGACTTTCCACAGAGTATTTTAACATCCAGTCTCCAAAGTTATTGTCATGGTGCACTGACCTACTTACTCTGTTAGAAATAAAACATTTGATTACTTTTAACTACAATTAAACCCAAAACTTAATAGGCACAGATTCAAACTTATTGTTTTCTTGACCTAGTGGCAACTAAATTTTTGTCTTGTTAAATTGGTGAACAGTGTGCTTCTAGTAATACTCAAGCCACTATGAAAACTTCAAGATAAAAAAAAATGGAACTTTTGGCTCAAGTTGCCAGATACAGAGTTGCACTAATAGCTTAGGGACAGTAGATGGCGACATAAGTGCATCAAATAATAAACATTTCCTTAATTGGTCCAGCATTAAGACTTCAATTGATTGAGGCCAGAACAGGTTAAAACATTAGTTAAAGAAACAAAGTCAAATATAATTAGGTGTTGGAGGGTTAGATAATACTCTGTGTTCGGTAACCTGATAGTTATTGAAAGGAAGGATTATTAAACTAGAAATTAATTTATCCAAATGCTGAGTCTATCTTCAAGCTAATTTTGGGCTGAGAGTTGGCCATAAACAAATGTATCCCATAAAATGTATCTAATTCATACTTTCCATTTTGGGTTTTCATATATTTTTTTTAATAGCAGTTGTTTGAGATGGAGTGTTATTCACATGTATTATTTATAGATGAAGTACTATATTCTTATTAGGAATGTGAGTCCTAAGACACTGGTATTTTAAAGGAGAAATGGCCGACTTACTGTAAACTGTTGGCTGGGCCATTATTGACTGGCAAGATCAACTGGAAGCACTTTGTTAGTGAATTAGGTTGCCCTGGAAATGCCTTCCTGAAACTCTAATGATGCACTTAAGGGCGTCCTCTGGGACAAGAGTAAAATGTCTCTTAGCAGGCATGTCTTCCAGCAGAGTCCTCTTGGGATGAGTGGGGAGGGGCTGGGGGCGCACCCAAGGAGATGCTCAGTCAGGAAACAGCCCAGAAAAAGGTTGCAGGTTACAATTTCTTAAAGGTAAGCTGAGATATTGAAGGTAATGACTTAACTGGTGTAAACTGTGGGCTTTCTGAGGCTACTAGTGCTTCATGTATTCTTTGGAAAGAACATCATTCATTCATTCATTTATCATTTACTTATTGAGGGGCAGGGAGATGGAGAAAGAAGGAAAAAAGAGGAGGGCATTTGAGAGAACATGATTTAATTCCCTTTGATTAAAAAGAAAGAGCTGCTTTGTAGCTTGAAAGTTGAGGCCATTCGTGTGTGTGTGTGTGTGTGTGTGTGTGTGTGTGTGTGTACAAGCTTTAGAGGAGAAATTTGCCCTTCAGCAGAAATTTGTGCAAAGGTTTTGTGCATAGATTTTTCAAGTGAAAAATCACTTGTGTTTATCTCACCACTGGGTTGGGGGTTAATTTCTGGGGGATGGGGGTGGCAATGGAGGTCTAAAGGCCAGAGGAAAGGGCAAAGCAAAGGCCCTGGGAAACTCCAGACCTCGGGACAGGGCAGGCGGGGGAGCGGCTGCGTGGCGCTGCGTCCCCGCCCCAACCGCCCCAAGCCCTGAGCGCCCCGAGTCGCGTGCCCACGGCCCGCGCTCGGTGTCCCCGTGCAGTCCTGGCGACCTGTCACTGAGGAGGATGTGACTGGAGCTGCCTCCGCTTTCTCCAAGCCATATTCCTTTAAGATGATGTAATAGTCATTTCCCTGGATGGTTTCTCGCCTGCACTGCTGAAACAACAGCAGCCCAACTGCACTGGGAACTGTGGAACCACCCAGCTCCGCCGCCCTCCGAAGCCCGAGCCGAGCCCCCGTCGGCATCCCTGCGCTGCGGCGGCGCCGGCTCCCACCGGCTCCCACCTGGCTGGGAACATGGGAGCCCGTTCGCCCTTGCCGGCAGGTGGGGTGGCTACCTGGGACCCCAGCAGAGCACCTCTGTCCTTCTTTCTGCTTCTGGGCTTTCTGAAAAGCTTCTAAGTCCCGGTACCTCTTGCAACTCTCTTCTGTTTTAAGGATTCTTGCTAAAGGTTTGATTTTTTTTTTTTCTTTTTCCTGGCGACGCTCTGGTTGAATATTTTTCTCTGCTTTGCTTCTTTCAACCCAGTCACCTCGCATCATGGTTTAACTTTTTGTGACTTGTTTTAACTTGAGATTGGCAGTGAGTACATATATACATTCATACACATACACATTTATATAAATATATACGTATAACTATTATTTTCTAAGAGTACATCTCTCTGGCACTTTTCATTGATACCTCTGTCCTTTACCTCTATGGGATTTGACAAGCTCGAGGTTAGTGTGGCTGTGGATTCTGACTGCTTTGCAAATGGGTTTTTCTTCACAAGACTGGGTTTCCAGCACCCACTAAGGTAAGTTCTGAGGCTTATTGATTTTCCTGTCCAGCCGAAAAAAAATATCGCCTTTTGGAAGTTGAAATCGCATGTTCCTTTTAAATGCAGAAATACAAATAGAAATGTTTTTAATACTAATTGCTGGAGACAGAGGCATATGGATAAGCATGTAGACACAAAATAGCATGAGAGAAGCTACGATTTAGTTGAAGAATGGCTGAAATCAGTAATTTCAGGGCTGCTTATGTAAAATAATCTCTCCCTCCTTCCCTCCCACCCTCCCTCCTTCTTCCCTCCTTCCCTCTCCCTCCCTCTCCTCTCTC
The DNA here is from genome assembly GCA_028627145.1 of Eidolon dupreanum. Taxonomy (NCBI): domain Eukaryota; kingdom Metazoa; phylum Chordata; class Mammalia; order Chiroptera; family Pteropodidae; genus Eidolon; species Eidolon dupreanum. The sequence goes on along the minus strand of CM053515.1, from coordinate 21,552,087 downwards.
CAGCGTGCTCTCTTTTTCTGACTCATGCTGGGTTGAGGAAATAATTTTCTTTCTTTTCCTTCACAGAGACCTCTGAGTAACTGACGACTTGGCCTGCCTTATCTACTGAGCCTGGGGGAAGATCGAATGGAGATGAGTTGATTATATTCCATGAAGTAATAGTTCACCACCAGCCAAGGTTTAAACTATTTCACCTGTGGACGCTTCTAAATTTTGCTTTCTTGGGAGGGAAAAAAAAAAACTGGGGCAAGAAGAGGTCTTTTTAAACGAGGTAGCATCCTTCTCCCTCCCTTACAAGTTGATGCAAAGGACAAGGCTGTGACTCCATTGGATTGCACTTTCAAATCAAAATAGGAGGAGAAGAAAGGGACAATGGCTCTGAGTGGGAACTGCAGTCGTTATTATCCTCGAGAACAAGGGGCCTCAGTTCCCAACTCCTTCCCTGAGGTCGTGGAGCTGAATGTTGGGGGTCAAGTTTATTTTACTCGCCATTCCACATTAATAAGCATCCCTCATTCCCTCTTGTGGAAAATGTTTTCCCCAAAGAGAGACACTGCGAACGATCTAGCCAAGGACTCCAAGGGAAGGTTTTTCATTGACAGAGATGGATTCTTGTTCCGTTATATTCTGGACTATCTCAGGGACAGGCAGGTGGTCCTGCCTGATCACTTCCCAGAAAGAGGAAGACTGAAAAGGGAAGCTGAGTACTTCCAGCTCCCAGACTTGGTCAAACTCCTGACTCCTGATGAAATCAAGCAAAGCCCTGATGATTTCTGCCATAGTGACTTTGAAGATGCCTCCCAAGGAAGCGACACAAGAATCTGCCCCCCTTCCTCACTGCTCCCCATGGACCGCAAGTGGGGTTTTATTACCGTGGGTTACAGGGGGTCCTGTACCATGGGCAGAGAGGGGCAGGCAGATGCTAAGTTTCGAAGAGTTCCTCGGATTTTGGTTTGTGGAAGAATTTCCTTGGCAAAGGAGGTCTTTGGAGAAACTTTGAATGAGAGCAGAGACCCTGATCGAGCCCCAGAAAGATACACCTCCAGATTTTATCTCAAATTCAAGCATCTGGAAAGGGCTTTTGATATGTTGTCAGAGTGTGGATTCCACATGGTGGCCTGTAACTCCTCGGTGACAGCTTCTTTCATCAACCAATATACAGATGACAAGATCTGGTCAAGCTACACTGAATACGTCTTCTACCGTAAGTGCAGAGGGTTCTTTTTATTTTTCATGTGTATTGATTCTCTTTATAGATGTATTTGGTCTGCACATTCAGTCAGTGCCCAAGGAATTCTATTTGGGGATTAAAAAAAAACTCTTGCGGTATAGAGTATTAGAGGTTATAATTCAGCTCTCTTGTCTTAGCTAAGGTAACTTCTATCTGTTTTTCCAATAAAATCACAGAATATTCAAAGGCTTCAAAAATCACACAATACAAGTGATATTGGTATAGGTACTATGTGGAATGCAAACAAATATGTATGACTATTTGCCAGATACTGAATTGTTGGGTTGGGCAATGATGAGAACTTGGCTGTTGGGCCACGGAGGTTGGTAGACTCAGAATGGATGAAGTGCTGCTATTCTTTTATCTAAATTTTGGGGTCTATTAAGCTGGTTGCTGAAGACTTGCTTTCATCAGGGGCTTTGAAAACACAAGTGAATGTAGTACTGAATGACGTGATCATGACTAGATGGCAGTATAGACTGATAAAAGACCCCCCTTCTCTACCCCCACAACCCAAGTCTAAAATTTGCTTTTATAGGCCTTACAAATCTGCTACTTGATTCTTTAGCATTTCATACTGAGACCTGAGTTGAACTGCAGACTTAATTAAGCTGAACTTCATTTAAGATCCATCTAAAAGTAGCGAGATTCTTAAAATTGTCAATCACATGCAAACATCTAGACAGCTGAGGTGATAGAATTACTGACATAGAAGGAATCCAGAGGGAAAAAAGGAAAGTATTATACTGAAGCTTTTTAAGTAAGAGTTTCTTAGAGGTCAGTTCACTTGACAACTTATGGTATAGATTGCCTGTTTTCTTGAAATGGCATTCTTCTAAATAAACTATAAGCCATTGACCTCTGAAGGGAGAACAATAAATCAGTCTGTAAAGTTTAGTGCTTGATTTAACTGCTGATATTCAACAGGCCTGGGTTGGGAAGTGAATTATATAAGAAATATGTTTCCAGTGTTCACAGTCAATTTCCTCTATTCTTATTTTAAGGCAAACCCATATACTTAGGAGGTTAAAACATCTAAATTTCTTTAAACATAAAGGAACAAATGAATTTCTTAGACTGATTTTTGCCTGCAGTTGTGTTTATTCCTTTGGAGATGGTGCTGGGAATCTGGGTGAATAGGTCAGTGGGAAGCTGAGTTGTTCCCTACTGGGTTATCACAATTTGGGTTTTCAGAAGCAAAGACACACGGATTATGTAGAAAGGACAGCCTGTGGAGAAAAATAAAATCAGCTATTAGTTCAGGAGCATGTGGATGTGTAGTAACAAGTATAATTTGGTCCAATAACCCTATCTGTGGCCTTTATCTATAATCTCGATCTTTCTCTGTACTGGAGATCAGTTATCAGATACTGCTTTCTTCCTTCTGGTGAATTTCCCACTAGTGTAGAGATAAGACTCTAGCTTTTTAGCCTTTTGTAAAAAAAATTGACATTATCTGTGATTCTGTAGAACAAATATCTTCTCCTCACTTTTTGGGGAAAAAAATCACCTTAAAGAGAGTCCAAATCTATTTGTGGTATTTCCCTTGTTCTCCAGTTTCTAATATTTGAAAACATTGTCTTTAAAAGCTTCAGTCAAATGAATAAAAACATATCAGCCCCCTGCCACAAAAAAAGACCATGCTAGATTTCTAATCACTCACTCACTCACTCACATAAATGAGACCCAGAACCTAACATGTATTTGCTTACTAGCTCAGTGACATTTCTGTGCTCATCAAAGACTCATATGTCTAATACTGTGCCCTCTTTAGGTTGATCTGGATGGGCTGTGTTCTCCTAATCATGTAATTGCTTTCTTCTTTGTTGGACTGCTGAGAGGTTGCTGAGGGGCAGTTTGCTTTCCATCCCTCCATGGACAGGCTGGTACAAACACATAGCAACTTCATATTGCACAGCATGTATGTTGCATTTGATATACTTCCCCTTTGTGCCTAACGTCTTTGGCTCAGTGTTAACTCTTCCTCTGTCTTAGGACCAATAAAACTGACAGCTGGCTTTCTAGGGTGCATAACAGCTTCCGTGCAGCTGCTTAGCCATAATTATTTAATTAGAAGCTGCCAACTGTGCCTATATAAGCATTAATTCATCAAGCTGTTGTGATTGGGTTAATGGGCTGAAACTTGAAAGCAGGATGCTGACTGTCTGCAATCTTTGGCTAGCGAGCTCTAGCCCCACTGAGCCCTGCCAAGAGCCACCAAGCCCTGGGCCACTGTGTGCATTGTGGAGCTGAGTGCTCAGGGTACAGGAGCTGCAGCCTGTTGGGTCCTAGGGGGCAGCACGCATCCTCAGGAGTGCCCCTGCACCCTCAAAACCAACCTACTGACAAAAAAGATGCTCTTTGTAGAGGAATTCAACTTCCTCCTAGTTTAAATTAAACACACACACACACACACACACACACACACACACACACACACACACACATACACACACACGGGGTGGGGAGGGAGACAAACTCCTTAGATCCAAGGAATTAACTCTGAACAATCAGACTCTTCTAATAACCCAGGGATAATGTAGTTGCTTTGCTTGGATCCATATCACAGTAAAAAATAAACAGTGAGAAATTAATGTGTTGAATATAGTGGATGACAGTCATGGGAAGAAACCCCTTCTTTCCCTGTCTGCCTAATTTTCTTCCAAGCTTTCCAAGGGGAAATTGAGAAACCAAAATCTCTCTGGTTAGATTCTTGCCTCATATAATCATGTAGACCTAGAATTGATAGTCAGCCTCAGGTAGTTTTGACTGAGTACTTAGTTAATGTAGAACTATGAACAATTAAAATCAACAAGTGTCTGTATGTACTTAGGAGGGCAGTAGGAAATGTGTTCATCTACAATGCTTACACTACAAAATACAATATGTGAGATATTATTGATTATGATTCACTTATCAGCAACCAAGAAAATGTGAGTGGTACAGGAACATAGAAGAGAAATGTCTATCCTAAGATTTGCCTCATGAAAGATTTTAGATATGTCTTTAGTTTTAATTTAAAACAATAAGAAAGTACCTTTCTTCCTTTCCCACCCAGCTAGCTAAATAATTACCTCTCACCTTTTCAAGTGTTGCATAGAAGGCAACATCATGAACATTGGAGAATGCCTTTTTGATTCACCTTCAAGTGACATGGGAGCTAAGTGATTTGGAAAAGAAAAGTCCTGATTTTGAACCAGATACTCAATAGCCATTCACATCACTTAGAAACAAAATCACAGGTGCATGGAAATAAATGAACCTCTTATTTAGAGCCATTTTCCAGCACCTGAGAAAGTAGGAAGATTGTTCTTGTTGGAGAGAATTATGCACATTTCCTTAATCCTACTCATGGGTGAGTTACTTCAGACAAATGCCTGAAAGCACTCAGTTAGAAAGCCATTTGCCTATTATAAAACTGTGATAACATGACTACAAGGAGGGAATTTAATTCATAGGATGCTTACTCTGAGTTCTGTGAATTAGAGATAGAGATACAATTCATCACCTTTTTCAACAAATTGCTGCATGTAGGTGCATTTTAACCTTTCTTGACCTCATTTCCTGAAATATAAAGGGTTGTTGCCACAAAAGTCTCTAAATTGCTTTATAAGAACAGTATATATCTTCAGGGCTGTTGACTGAGATGGAGTGTTGGAGAAAAGCAGATCAAGAAGTAGTTTCTCACTTAGAATTCAGCTGCATGGCCTTGAGTTAGGAGGGCATCTGTGGTTCTGGCTGCTGTGAGTAACTTACCAACATTAACTTTAGAAGCATCAAGAAGAGAGTGTGTTTTTATAGGAAAACAGGTGGAAATGCATCTATCCTGAAATGATTCCTCTTTTTCTCCTGGTTACTTGAAAGATATGAATGATAACTTCAATTTTTATTGCCCATAGAGATATGACATTGGCACATTCAAAATGAAGCAACAGAACAGTTCAGTCAAAACTGTGAAGGTTTGGTCTTTGCCACCACAACATCTCTTTCTGTGACAATTTTCTGTCTTAGCTACTTTAGCTGCTCTTTCTTCCTCCTTTTTAGTCATTCCTGCTTTCAAATTCTTTCTCTCCATGTCATAATCAAAACTCGTTGTCAGTAAAAATTCTGTTATGTCATTATTAGAATACTTTTCAGGCATGGTGTTACTTTTCTCAGGGTTTTTTGTACAGAAGAAACATTTTAATAATTGTGAATCAGGTGACTTTGTACCCTGAAGTGTTCTTAAGACTTGAGGTGTCTAAATTTATAATTAAAAATATGTAGCACTGTTGAAATGTAAAGGCTTCATCATGAAGTCAGCTTAGACCTGTGTTTGGGCTGATAGTGAATGGTATTGGTGATGATAAAGGGCAGGGGTGGTGAGTGGAATTGTTTCTTATCTCTTTAAGATACTGTGCTCTGAGCATTGGGCTCAATATAGAGTGATACAAGCATGTTAGTAAAATGTTGTATTTTCTTTTTCATGCCAAACAAGATGTGTTACCTAAGCCCAATCCTTTGTGGAAGGTAATTAAAGTAGTCTCTTCCTAGGTCTGTGACATCACTGAATGAATTTGGCAGTAAGAGAAGTGTCAATACATAGACAAAAAAGGGAGGTCTCTGGGATTGCCCCCAAGTGCCTTGATATGTTTATATCTATCTATCTATCTATCTATCTATCTATCTATCTATCTATCTATCTATCTATCTATCTATAGATCTATAGATATATCTATAGATCTATAGATCTATATATATACACACAGCTGGAAGGAGAAGACCAAATGCTCCTGATGGCCTAGGGAGGTTTAGATCGCACCAATAGAATTAGAAATGGAAATAACTGATAATGTGCCATGAAGCTCCATTTGGAAACCTCCAAGCATAGACTATAGAGAGGAGTGACTATGCATAGGAGAGAGCGTGCCAGTCCAGTGCACGGAAAAATGTTCCTCCAGAAATTGATAGATGAATGCTTAGTTTCTGCATCATAACTGACCGTTGCTCTTTTTCTTTGGTCTTTGCTATTGCTTTCTTCAAGTACTGGGTTTCTTGGCAAGTCAGTTAAAAATTTTAATACATCCAAATATCAGGACACCTAGCTCCAATAATTACAATTATTGTTACAAGACCAATCATGTTTCATATATATCCTACCTACTTTCCCTCCTTTCTGCCCTGTATTATTTTGAAGCAAATTTCAGACATCCATGATTTCATTAATCTACAAATACTGTCTATATGTTCCTAAAATAAAATGAACAACAAAAAAACATAATTCAATTATCATATATAAAATTAATACACTAAGTCCTAAATGTTATAGATAGTTTCTGTGACTTTAGGCAAAACATTGTATAATGAAACCAATTTTACCATGGGCTGATAGAAACAACAGTTAAGTTCCTATGGTATCTCGTCAACATTATAATGAAATGAAGTTGAATAAATGACATACTCGAGGACTTGCTGTAATTCTTTAACAAGATTTATTTATTTATTTTTAAGATTTTTATTAAAATATAGCCAACATACAATATTTTAGTAGTTTCAGATATATACCATAGTTATTCAACATTTATACACTTAAAGAAGTGATTACCATGATAAGTCTAGCAACCATCTGATACCATTCAGCACTATCACAATATTACTGACTATATACCCTGTGCTGTACATTATGTCTCCATGACTTATTTGTTTTATACCTGAAAATTCCCTTTCACTTTTCCCCCATTTTTAAAATTTTTCAATTGCAGTCGACATTCAGTATTGTTTTATATTAGTTTGGCATGTTCGGCATAGTAATATAATTTAATATGTAGTTGGTGTTTAAACTTCTTCGATTTTCTCACAATATTTTCTTAAAGTTGACTTGTTTAAATCGAGATCCAAATGAGGTCCATTACCTTTGGTTGCTATTCTCTCTTTCAAAATTTACATATACACACACACACACACACACACACACAAACACATGCATGCACACACACGCACACACATATGACATATAACATTTATGCAATGAAATGGCAAAAAGTATAAATGTATATTTTAAATATCTTTTAATCTCTCCCTTCTTCTCTCTCTCTCCCTACCTTTTCAAATTTATTTGTTTGAAGAAACCAAGTGGTTTGTTGTGTTAAATGTCCCACACTCTTGAGGTTTTGCTGATCCATCTCTATGATCTCTGTGATGTCATTAACACATTTTTTTCTGACTCCTATATTTTCTGTAAATTTGTTAGATTTAGACTCTTGCTTCTAGAGACTTCATCAGTTTCAAATTTAGTATTTCTGGCAGGAAATCATCATAAGTAGTGGCAAGTCCATATTTAATTTGCTGTGAGACCTTGAAATGATGTATGTATGGAGGCAAGGGAAGGGCATCTTTTTATTATATTTTTATATTTATCATCTAGATAAATAGCAATTAGGATCTATTTTCTCCATTGTCTAAGTTGATTCTAATAATACAGTGGGCAATAAAAGAGATCCCTGTTTTTCTTTCCAGTCATTCGAGAACTATCTAGTATTCCACTGCTCTTCTCATCGTTAGATTGGACTGCAGTCAAGGATGAAGTGAGCCTACCTGGATGTGCACTGGGTCCGGTTGCCCAGGAGGAGGAATCATTTTGGGTGGGAAAGTTTACCTCCTGGCTATTTTAATTTTGTATTCTTGAATTCTTTCAACTGTGCTGAAGCATCCTCTGTGTTTCCCAAACCTCTTCTTTCCCTATGTTCCTTATCTCAGTAAATGGTAATTCCATCACCCAGCTGCCCAGAGAAGAATGAAATCTGAGTGTCATCTGTGACTTTTCCTTCTCACCAACCACTCTCTCCAGTCTATGACTAGTCCTCTTTGTTCTTTATCTCTCTCAAGTCCATCCATTTCTTTTCATCTCCACTGATGCTACTCTGGCCAGAGCACCAGCAGTTGTTTTTCCAGGCTACTGCAAAGAAACATAAGCTCTCCTCCCTACCCCATGTCTGGTGTTGTCCCTTTTGGATCCAGCAAACATAGTGAGATTTCTAAAATGTTAGTCTGACTATGTTACTCCCCTGCTTAAAGTTCTTCATTCCTTACAACTGCTCTTATAGTTAAATATGATAAATCAGATCCCTTCATGAAATGACCTCCACTTCTTTCCCCAGAATCTTCTGTTGCCATCCTGCCATTTGCATTTGTAACTTAAACTTGTGCTTGATTTCTTTGAGTTCCTGAATGCTGTTAAACACTTGCTTCTTCCGAGTGTTGTTCCCTCTACCTGGAACTCTGCCACCATTTGCTTTGATTAACTAAATACTTCAGGTCCAAATCTAAAGGTTACTTTTTCTGGGAAGCCTTTCCTAGCCCACCATATCTGGGTTAGATACTCCTTATCTTTGCCCCCATGGGATCCTGTTTTTCTTACCATGGCACAAATAATACTGTATCATACTTGCTTCTTTAACTATCTCTCCAACTTTAAGACTGTAAGCTCTGTGAAGATAGGAATTGTGTCTGTTATGTTCATCATAATACCTGACATAGTACCTGGCAAAAATATAGGCACTCCATAAATATTTCTCAAAAGCATGAAAAATAAATGCCCATTGCAGATTTCTATTATGGTCGTGATGACCCTGTCTCAAATAAACCATTGTATATTATCTCTTAACAGAACTGGAGAAAAGTTATGGTGTAATGATGCTTTAATAATAATGGTATTTCCTAATACTGCTGAGTACTTCAGGTACTGAGCTAAGCGCTTTACATTACAAATTGGAATTCTCTCTGAAAGATGCTCTGCTCTTAGCACAAGCACAGAGATTCTAGCTCAAGGGAACTGAGAAAACACCAACAGTGAAGTCTCTTGTGGTCTCCTTTTAGTTGGTTCACCCAAGCAGGAGCACATGGAAGCTGGGGTGAGGCCCAGGTTTAAGGAATAACCCAGAAGGGATTCAGGATTCAGAAAAGTGCTATAAAATTGAGCAAATAGCCCCAAAAGGAAAAGAACTCTACCAGAATGCAAAGTGTGCTGTGAGAATGACCATGTTGCCTTAATATTCTTACTGCTAAGTATTCCATTTCCTTCTTCCCTCCCTTTCCATAAATATTAATGATTATTCCTTAATGTTAGAGGCAGCATAACATGATGGTTAAGAGCCTGGGTTATGGAGCCCAGGCTGCTTGAGTTTCAATCCCTAGCTCTTTAATCATTGGCAAATTACTTCTGTGTCTCAATTTTCTCATCTGTAAAATGGAGATGACAACAGTAGTACTTGTCTCATGAGATTGTTATGAAGATCAAATGGGTTGATATGTATAGTGTGCTTGACAGTGCCTGGAGTGCAGTCAATGCCTTGTAAGTGTTAGTAAATTATTCTGAAGACCTCAAGGAAAACTGGTATGATGAGACCTTGGGGCTTCCTCTAAATAACTTATCTGATTCTTTCTAAAAGTTCCTCATGGATGCTTTGCCTAGTCTGTTGATTCTGTGCTTGCTAAAACATGCAAGCATATAAACAAACAAAAACATTTAGAAGGGGCTTTTTAAGAGGAAATTCAAACTATTTATTTTAATTAAATCCAAATAAATATAAAGTAAAACTCTCAAAAAGCTTCAAGTTCTAGTAATTCTTTTCTTCCCCCTGGCTAGTCCGTAATGGAAGTCATTAAGAATGGGTCTCCTCCCACTTTGTGGCTTCTCAGAACCTAGGAGAATATGTGGCAGAATTGGAAATTAAGGATTATAATTAAATTACATATGCAGTCTTTGCAGAATTAGAATAACCTTTTATGAATCTCATCCTAGAGAATATTCTCCTTCATGGTGACAGAGAATGGTTACTGAGTATGACACTGACAATAGGATCATTAAAATTGTTATAGAAATGAAAACAAGACATTTTTCTTCACACTGTGAGTTGCTGTGTTGTGTGGCATTAAAAGGAAATAGGAGTGCTAATGGGGACTGTTGCCATGTGACTCACTCAAAAGCTGCCCCATGTGACGAAGCTCGTACTTTTCTACTTTGATTCATCAGTCCCTTTTCAAAGCAGAAAATGCTAGTAATTTCCCCACCCCATTTTATAGTGACCTTTTATTCTGAGAATATTTAATATAATGTGATTATAGACTAGTTATACTGTTGAAAATAGGGGGCAACCCATTATACATAACTTGGTGGCACATTTAAGATACTTTCAGGCAGTAGCATATTGTGTTTTAGACAATACTGTAGATGGTCCAGACCAACAGTACTAGGCAACTAAATAGAGAAGAGAATATTTAGGCTCTGGTAATGTGACTTTTCTATAAAGAGGACCTGGGAGCAGCAGAGAAAGTCTAGTGACTGGGATAAGGGAAATGGGGCATATGGATGTCAGAGGGTGGCAAAGACATAAAATTAAAACCAAGAGAATTCTCTAGACTTGGAGAAGTGTTGCAGAGTTCCGAAAATACCCCAAACAGAAAAAGAGCTGGCCTACAACACAACACACATCCAGCATGGTCAAGCACCCAGCTTAAGCATTCAGTGACATCAGATGGAGAAATTTTCCTATGGGGATGTGCCTGCAAATTTACACTGTAATGCAAATGGGAAACAGAATCCACTTTTCATTAATTTGCTTTCTAGCCAACTAGGTGAAATATCTTTTTTTTTTTCTTTAAACAGAGGGATACCTTTGTCATTGTACAATTTGTCAAGCTGCAATAAAATAGAAAGGTATTAATCCATCTTTGCATAAGAAAAGTATGCCTTAGAAAACAAGCAGTTTTGCTTGGCTTTCCTGGATAGATACTCCCGCGGGATGGAGCAGTAATGATTAATACTGTAATGTGTGATACATTCAACATTTTAAAGGCCATTTTTAGGCCCATAGATACTCAATAATGTAAAATATTTGTCTGATAACATATGATTGCTTCACACTTACTGAGGACCTGTGTTATATAAAGTACCCCCCCCCTTTTTTTTAGGATTGTCCAGTTGAGGTGGGTAGGAAAGAGTATATCTGTATGCAAAGAACCAAGATCTTGATTCACAAAGTCCTTATGCTAATGACTTCCCAGTACTTCTCCACAGTCTGCCAGAAAAGTGATTCACAGTGCACAGACCTCATTGATTGGAAGCTGCAGGCACTTCAGACTTTCCTTCATCTGCACCCTTCTATAAGACAATGTGTGTATGTATGTGTATGTGTGTGTATATATTATATATATCTATATATTATAGATATATCTATATATCTATATATATATAGTCTTGTTTTCTAATAGATCTTGATATCCCTTTATCAGAAGGATTTCCTTTAATAGGCAGATTTAGGTCTAGCCTCAGTTACTTGTCCACAATTCTCTTTGCTACCTTCTGGCCACCTGAGTAAATGCCAAGCATTGTTGACCTTGCTATGCCCTTACTTTTGTGTGTGTTAGATTCCTAGACATCTCTGTAATAATTGGCTTATATGCTACTAGACATATTTATTGAACACCTACTATGCACCCAAGACTGCATGCAGTTCCAAGGTCACCTGGGAACAAGAAGCATGTGGTCAGTGTACTTACACAGCATGTGGTTTTGGAAAGGATTAAACCAGCAAGTGAGCAGTTTCAATCTAGTATAACGGAGAAGTATAAATTGATTTGAGTAGAGAGGACGCTCCTAATCTGAACTTGGGGAGTCAGAAAATTAAACTAGAATTTATATTAATGCTTAGGAGAAAATGCTTAAATCTTTAATGCATTTGTTGACTTTAAGATACTAGCTGGCTGATGGAGTCATAAAAGTTATATCCGAGGATGGCTTAGGAGAACCTTAAGATCATTAGCAATCATTTCATTTCTCATTTAATTAGTTTTTTTTCCAGTGATAGCTGTATGAATGATTTAGTTACCCAGGAACCAATATCTTTCTTTCTAAACTCTTCAGTTCTCTTTTCCATTGAATCCTTTGTCTTGTGAAAGTTCGTGAGCAAAATCGGAAGCCAAATGATAGCCTTAGGTGACCAGTAATTAATTGAAAGGTACTTTATAATTATGTCTAGAGTCTTTTTTTATAATTCTCAAAATGGTATGTTATTATTATTGTTTTAACTTTAAAGATTTCTGATTTACCTCATCAGTCTTATACACAACTCATTTTCAGTAACTACCACAGTGCTGAATACATAGGGGTATTTAATAAGCATTTGTTGAATGTGTGTGTGAATTCATAACACCACATTTTAAGGAAAGAAAATGTGAACTGTAAAATGAATGAAATTTTCTTCCAGTGTTCCTTGTTTTATTTGTTTGTTTGTTTTTTACTTTAAACCATGTGCATCCTATGTGTGGGAGTGTCTATATGGTTGAATATACTAACAACATCAGACCCATCTGGATAAAAACCTTAATTTTGTTGCTTTGTACAAGGGCCTACTTGGGCAAGTGTCTTAACCTTTTTACACCTCAGAGCACTCATCTGTGAAAGGGGAATGAGGAAACCTCTCTCATGGCAGTGTTGTAAGGATTAAGCAAAGGTCATACCATCTTACTAACTTGTCTCATCAACAGCCAGACACTTGTCACATATCCCAGGTCTTGTAGTTCAACTTACAAATAGGTGTGTTTGGACATGGAAGGAAAAACAGAGAATATGGATCTGATAGAGTCGATCCTGCCCACTATTGAAACAAAACTCAAGCTACTGCCCACTGGTTTTACTCAGGACTATTACTGTACATACTTGATGACCTTAGAGGAAGGAAAAATATCACGTAACACACATCCTGTAGTTTTGTCTCTGTGCTCTCCTCTCCTGCCCCTTCTCAAGGCACTCATCCATCCACAGTGCTCTGTCACACCATCCTTTTGACAGTTCTCATAATAGGCCAGTCTTTCTCTTCAATACACTACACTTGTGTTCCCTCTCCCTCAAATACTTTTCCTTTCACTCCTTGTCTTTCTGAGTCCTACTCATCCTTCAGAGATAGACTTTAATGGGTTTTCCTTGGAAAGGCCTTCTGTTACAATCCCAGCTGAAGTACCCAGTGTCTTCCTGGTTATTCTCTATTCATCACCATTTTTCCAGCATAGATGGTACTGTTCATATGTGTAATTATCTGCATTATTTACTTGTTCATATACTCTCTCTCTCTCTCTCCCTCTCTCTCTCTCTCTCTCTCTCTCTCTCTCTCTCTCTCTCTCACACACACACACACACACACACACACACACACACACTTTTTTTCTTTCTCTCTCTCTCCCTTTCCATCCCTCCCTCTGTAATATCTGTGCTTCATGGGTGCCATAGCTGTATTTGTCCTCCTGTCTTATATTACTAGAACCTAGTACAATGACTGGCACATAGTGATCCCTCAAAAGTGATTTTTTTCCTATCCTTCTCATCTTACTATGTAGAATTATAATAGTAGGAGTTCCTGTCATGGTGAAGACAACTGATGATTGTTAGATATAGATATACATATGCATATAGACATCTATGTAGATATTTGTGTATCTGTATCTATAGCTATCTATTAATTGATAGAGAGACAGAGGGAGAGACAGACAGACAGACAGACAGAGATATATAATCTCTGGCTAGTATAGTAGGAATGAATGAGGGAAAGAAGAAATGGGCAACTTAAACCCGAGAGAGAAGATACAAGATGTAGACAAGAGTGGGGAAAGTTGCTTTGATGAGTCCTTAGCCTCTCCAATCCTCAGGTACCTCAATTGTGTGACAGGAATAGTGGACCTATTTAATTTCCTCATAGGACACTGAGAACCAAATAATATGACATATGTAAAGTGACTCTGTTGCTTGATTAGATGTCTGTTATTAAAGCTTATTTTATCTTAGCTGCAGTGATCATCCAGAGAACATCTTAAGGAAAGGTAACTACACTCAAGAAGAGACAGATTAAACTGCTTATTTAGAAAGTTGTTGAAGCATTTAGATACCAATGGTCACAATAAGCAAACAAGTTGTAATGGTACTGCAGCACCAGCACTATTATTATATAAGATTGAGTAGCATACGGTCAAAAATATGTTGAGTGTATTTTGGTCTCCTCTACTTGTGTACTGGTCATACGCTTATGGTGTGAAGGTACTGGCCAAATAGATAGAGACAAATTCCTTATCGGAGTCCCATAAACCGAAATTCTGGATGGGAACCTGAAACATATCATTTATGATAGAGTACCAATTTGATTCATAAAATCAGAGTATCCTAAGAGATGAGGGGAATCATTTCATGATTGTTTCTTCTCTTTGAGTCTCTAGGCTTTAAATAAAGTACTAGGTAGAAGCCAACACACAGAGTCACTTAAAGTGGTGTTGCTTTGGATTGAAGTGGGAATTGAGTGTGAGTAAGATGGCCTTCCCTATTCCTGCTTTCTTCCTTTTTTTTTCCAGTGGCCTTTGGAGTAATAACAGGAAGCTTAGGGTTTAGTATCACTCTTTGAAAAACCCTAGACTAGACATTCTAAAGAAATGGTGAATTTCTGTCTTTTGAAAAATTGCCTCTTTACATTTTGGGTCAGGTTCTTAGCTGTGCATTCCTTTCTACTTCTTTATTTCCATCTGACTCATGTTAATACTCAGGCAAAGTCTAACTGAAGGATGAATGGGAGAAAGGCAATTATTAGAAATAGTGAAGAATTAAAATAAATTAATTTTGCCTCCATCTTTGGTGTATTACAGAGAAAGTTACCTTCATTATCCGTTTTATATTTTCTGCCACAACACAAGCAATGGGAGTTATTGCTATTGGAGGAAGGTATGGAAAATGGTCTTTACAAATGACTTTATATGCTTTATACCTAGTAGTTTGGAATTGTTTTCTACACTATGAATAAAGCCTATGTTTAGTATATTATTCTGTTAGATCAATATAATATATATTTCCTCCACAGAGCTTAAAGGACTGTGTTACAATCTCTGGTTGAAATGGTGCTTTCTATCCTGACATGAAGAATTAATTATAAACAAAAAAAATCTATTTTGGGGTGTTTGCAAATAATCCCTCATACCAGTGATATTCTTCTGTTTAAAAACAGCAGGAACACTTTCATTTTATCATAGCTATATTTTTACATTGTTTACAGCCTGTGATTTGCCTTGGTAATTGGTTTCCTTTTATGGGAAAACAAATTTTCTTCCAAACAAGCAGATGCAATGTAATCAAATAATTGCTGTCTTAATTTGCTACCGAAGACCTTGTAAGAATATAGAAATAAAATACAGGTATACAATGGCATATATTTAAACTCTGAGATGTTAACAATAATTATAGCTATCTTTTGTTGAACTCTAGGTCAAGTCTTATGTCAAGCGTTTCTCGTTCAATCCTCATGAAACCTCTACAATAAGAAACTCGGTCTTCACGGTCACTGTTGGTGAAGGCTTCAGAATTTCTGTATAGGAAAAACCTAGTAGTGTTAAGTTTGAGAAAAGTTCATTCATTTATATCAAGAATGGTGGTGACAGTGAACTGATGGAGATCAAGGGTGGATGACAGATGGGGCTGAACTTTAAAATAACTCTCTCTACCCCCACAGACCCAAGTTACTGCCACATGATCTCATAATTGGTGCAAGCACAATTCAAACCCTGATTGCCCTGACCCCGATTCCGGCACTCTTAACTGTCATGCCATACCGAAGAAATACCAGATGGCAGTGCTTTCTTTTTTGAACTGCCAAAAGCAGCTCTTCAAGAGAACTGCCTCCCAAGATTCAGTGAGGAGCCCACATACAGCCTCCAGCAGGGGGTGGAATGGCAGAAGGTGCTGGACAGGGATGATTTCCCTTTCTCCCCTTCAAATTTCAAGCCTTATGAACATGATTTTCCCATGATACAGCTTTAAAATAATTGAACCAGATTGGGCTGAAATCTGCAAATCTGTCCTCAGTTACCCACACAGAACTTCTGGGATACAATCTCTCCTAGAGACTCCTACACAGCATTATTTTTAAGAATTTGATTTCCTTGGTACCAGAGATATGAAAAGGCACAAGATTTCATAGTACAAAAAGATGTCAAAAAAAAAAAAAACATTTGAAATGGAATGGGAAGGATTTTTCCCTTCTTCCTCCATTTCACCAAATACCTAAGAAAAAAGTAATAAAAAGAAAAAATATTTTAAAATTACAAAGCTACATTAGCAGTTTCTGGCTCTTGAATCAGTAGCAAACTGAGATGAGTGACGTAGTGTTAAATAAGATTAATCCAGATGCTCTGACAGGCATTATTGGTCTCCAGAGAAAAGGCACATTTAAGTATGAACCTACGATTAACCCAAAACTCTGTTTAAATAATAAAATATACTGAAAGTGAATTCCTCTTTTAGCAGCTTGTCTAGTTTTAAATTTGGGGTGAGTTACTTAAGAATATAATTTTGGTATATGTATTTTATGTTACATTAGAATTATTGTTCGTGACTGTAGATGTGTAGCCATATCAACAGCAGAGCTACAACTGAAACTAAAATGAAAAATTGATTCTTAGTTTTAAAACCAGTCAACCCTCTGAACCCCTTCTCTTCTAAATCATGATCAAAATCATAGAACTTTAAAGATGGAGAAGCATAGACTCTTACCCCCCTATTTCTTACAGTTTTTGTTTTTCTCTCCTTAACTGTTTACTTTTCTCTGAAATTAATTATAAATGCCACTGATCAAGTGCAAGTCACATGGAGAAACTGTGATAAGTGCTTTATATATATTACAGTGTTCTCTCTTTAGAACAATTTTAGGTGAGGATTATTTCCCCCCATTTTATGGATGAGAAAACTGAGACTTAGGAAGATCCTTACCCAAGTTCACAGCTGATAAATGATAAAATCAGGGCTCAGATTCTAGTCAAGTTTGAGTCTGAAGATTGTAAATGCTTTTGATTTGCTTAGTTGCATCAGATTGTCCGTAGAGTACAGATATTTTCTATAAAGTGAGATATAAAAATTAGGAATATAGCAAATGAGATCAAAAGAGGAATATTTTTAAGATAGTAGAAGAAATAGCATATTTGTATGATGATAAGAAGCTCTGATGGGTAGGGAAAAATCAACAATACAGGAGAGATAGCTGGAATGATATCTTTGAATAAGTAAGAATGGGATGGAGTGCTTAAAGAGTTTATTATTTGTTATGAGCTTTGTCAGTTCATTTATAGTAATAAGATGTATGAATACAGAATAGGTGTGTAATAGATATAGCAATAGTGTGTGTGTGTGTGTGTGTGTGTGTAGATATATATATAGATAGATAGATATAGATATAGATATAGATAAATGTAGATGTAGATATAGATATGTAACAAGTAGTGATAGAATATATAAGTACAGAGGCAGTTGGTATGCTTTGGTGGGATCTTGATGTAGCCTTTAGATTGCTTCTGTTTGCTCAGCAAAATAAGAAGCTGAAAGACTAATGATGGAGAAGGAAGTATTTGAGGTTTGGAGAGAGAAAAGATGGTATAAAATTGTTAACTAGGACTATGAGAGAGTGAATGAACTAGGGCAATGTATTATTGATTGGAAGCATTAAGGACTCATTTGAAGCAAGTGGCTGTGAATTTAAAGTGAGATCATTCATTCAGCATGATTGTACATTTCTCTCCAGTCAAGTCCAACTTCATGGGTGCAGGTGGGGAGCAGGCCCAGATCTGATCCTAACAGCAGGCATGTGGTTTTTGCAATGTAGGGGCAGAAGAGCTGATGATGTACCCAAGGGAGTTATTAAAATATTGACTATTGAATTTAAGTTAGGAAAGAAATACAGTGAGGACATGAAGGAGATGAAAGGTAATAAAAAGTGTAGGATCAATGGATTGAGCTCACAGAGGTCAAGCAATTAATAGTGTCACAGTTCAGGGCATGACCTTGAAAGTTAGTGGCTAAAGTTGAATAGAAGATATGACTGCTAGAAGAGAGAGAGAGAGAGAGAGAGAGAGAGAGAGAGAGAGAGAGAGAGAGAGAGAGAGAGAGAGAGAGAGAGAGAGAGGGGTCTGGAGTATTCAAAAATCATCTGTGCAGATGTTGAAAGCACCAAGAATTATTTTATTTCAGCATTGTAACAATTCTGTTATTCTCATTTTAGAATGAAAAATTGAGGCTAAGAGTTGGTAGATGAGTCCAAGATCCCAAAGATAGGAGGCATCTGCACTGGATTTGAATCCAGTTTGTAAGACTCATCCCTTACTATGCCTAATGACTTCTTTGTATGGAATATTTCGCTGACTCAAAGCCATGTCTAGTTAAAAGGGGTTGGAGGACTTTCAGATGCTTTGTGCCATTTGCCTACCAAATTTGTCATTCATCAACACAGACTTATTAAGCACCTGCTAAACCCCAGTGTACTGCAGTGTCCAGGTTTCAGGGCTACAAGGATGAAAAGCATTGTATGGAATTGCATTTGAGAATTCAGTTCCAGCTGCATGATCATCTTGTATGAATGTGTGTGAATAATTATTTGAATATTGTACTGCATCTTGCCTTTATTTTCTTATAAAAAGTACGTAGAGAATAGAAAGTGAAAGTACTGGCATTGGTGATAAGAAACATATATCTTATAAACAGTATAATTGAAACAAAGATGGAACTCTTTAAGCATGCTGAAAGAGGCAAATTTTTAGCCTCAAGTGAAATTTAAGTCAGTTGAGTGATTTTTTAATTAGTAAGGGGGAAAAAATCATAGTTAAAAAAAATGAATGAAATGTAGGAACTCTATTTTAAAGATACTGTCTAAAATGGAAAGTGGAATTAGGCATGCTATTATTATTTTTCTTTTTTTACTTGTCAGTACCCATCATATAAAGTATAAATCTACAGTTTGATTTATGCAACTGGATCTTTATACTTGACACAAAGGATGTATTACATATTAATATATGGAATGCTTATAATATAGAAATGATAAAGGTGTTGAAAAAAACAAGAGGAAATAATTCAATGGAATAAATGTGATGTCTTTCTTAAGATGCAATCCTTAAGCAAAGTATAAAGAATGAGGCGTTTATCATACTGACGACACAAAGAATAGTGTTTGAGGCAGTCAGATAGGCAGGTACTGAGACTTGGAAATGAGATTGAGCATGGCTTGTTTTCTGAACCTCATGGTTGGAATTTAAGGGCAAGAAGCAGGCCAAAGCTCTATCTAGAGAGCTAAGTGGAGAGCGGATAGTGAAAGGCCATATATGACATGCCAAGCTACTGGACTTTATATTAAATGGTGGGGAGACTTGTAGGCATCTAGTAACCAAAAATATTCATACCTGTGTCTTCCTTCTGTTTTCATTGCTAGTTTAGTGTGAGCTAAACTCATGTAGCTGTTGTTCTATGCTTATGTAACACCTTGTGATAGCTGACTATGATTTGTGGTCTACTTTTCTGGGCCCATTCTCATAAATTTCTTTTTTTCAGTTATATGGATAACTGAGTCTTTCTCTTCATTGACTTATTTATAAACATTTGTTGAGCACCTACTTTCTACCAGATATGTGCTAAGTACTAGAGATTCAGGGAGAAAGAAGTTTCTGTTCTCGTAAAGCTTACATTCTAGTAGGGGATAGAGGTAGATAAGCAAATTCATATACAAATTATGTTTTCTTAAATTGCTATTTCATACTAATGTTATAGTTCTTTGTGTCTCATTTTTCTAACTGGGTTTTAATCTAGTGATTGAGTCTCTGACATTTATTTCTACTCTGTAAGTTAGCAGAGCCAACACAGTATAAGCTTAAATCACTATCCATAAATACTGCTTATAGGATTTGCACAGGATGAACTAGATAGAAGTTGACAAAATCACTCCCCATCCTCCCCATACCTTTGCTCCCTACTGGTGTCAAGAGTGTTCCAGAAATAGAAGCACCACGAGAAGAACAGACAGAGGTTTTCAATCATATCTAATTCTTCATTACGAAGAGGGAACTACTCTCAAGTCTTGAATGTTCATGCAACTTAATGGTTTTCCAAAGGATAGACAAACTGTTATTCCCTTACAAATTCATATTCATGGTCTTTTTCTTATATAGGAATTTTCTTAAATTCATGTTCAATAACAAAGCTTCTGCTAATGACTAATATATTCAGGACACTTACTTGCTATATATTAGATCTACTATCTGAACACTCAAAATAATGAGCTCAAAGGGGCTAAGCAACTTGCCCCAGGTCACAAAGCTGGTAAACAGCAAAGCTGGGATTTGGACCTGAACTCTGAGTTTCTAGAACCTGAGCTCTCAACCTCTACATGATATGGACTATGATGCTAGCAGGCCAAACTGCCAAACAGTCTTTTCTTTCTGGCAAATAAACACCTTTTTATGGAATCTAAAGTAGATGCCTCCTGAAGGTAGATTCTATCCCTAAGGCAGATTTTTCTGTATTTAGAACAATACTCATCAGTAGAAACATTAAGTGAACCATGTATATAATTTTATATTTTCTAGTAGCCACATTAAAAAAAAGTAAAAAGAAAGAATAAACTTAATTTGAATAAAATATTTTATTTTACTATATCAAAAATATCATTTCAATATATTTCTACATATTTTCTATCACTTCAATTTTTAAGTTTAAAATCATTGAAACTAGGTAAAGTTTAAAAATCAAGTCCTTCAGTCACACTTGCCATATTTCAAGCACTCAGTAGCTACATCTGACTAGTAGCAACTGTTCTGGAAAGTGAAGCCTTAGGGGGTTGGATTTTAAGTAGCCTCAAGCTGCTCACTGACATCATATATATATATTCATTGGTAGACCCTGAGATTTTGTGGTTATTTTTTAATGCAAAATTGGAAACATGGAACCTTTGTTTTGGGCAGAGCAATTGTTTTTTAACCATAGTAGCATAGTCTTCTAGATTTCAAAAAGTGTTTTGCAGGTATCTGCCATATTTCTAGCTTAAGTGAGCCTCCGGTTTTATACAGGAAGCCATATCAACTGTTAAATCAAAGAAAGTGATGTCAATCTTGAAAGTTAATGGTTTTTTTGTTGTTCTTGTAGACACAGGCTAAGATGAAGGCTGTGATCGTTATCATTTTTCCTCAACCTATGGGGGAGTTCTGTTATTTTAAATTCATTACCTTATTATGTTAAAGTCTACATTCTGAGGGCTTGATACCATCAACTTCAATTCTGTTTCCATCTGAATTTTACAACCAACAGGGAGTCTAACCAATTAGAGCTTTCTTCCTAAGCCTGGGAAAGAGAAAAAGAAGCAGGAAAGAAATGTTTGGAGTTTGCATGTCAGCCTTCCTCACAGTTCTTTTTTCTTTTCCCCTCTCCCCTTTATATTTTATTTTGTTTTGGTTTTTTGTTTCGTTTCATTTCGTTTCGTTTCATTTCATTTCATTATTTTATTTTATTGTAAAAGACAAAAAGTTTAGTGATAATGGCTTCAAGCTCTGTCCATGGTAGTCCCATCCCCAAAGGACTGTGCTGTTACATTATTTGCACTTTAAATGGACTCTATTGTTACAGTTGGGTTTTTCTTGTTTTACACCCATTAGATCTTTCATAAACAGGACAGATTATCAACATAAAAGAACCCAGCTTATCTAGAAAGATAAGGCAAAATTGCCCAGGTGTTTGAATTGTTCTGACAGGTTTTATCTGGTTGTGATATATCCTCTCCTGTCACGGCAGTCAGTCCTAGGGAAGGGGAGGGAGACTAAAAAGAATTAAAAAAAAAAAACAACAACCACTAATTAGTACTCTTCGTTTAATTTCTGTGGTATCTGCTTTGCACCTAGAAAACCATAATTTTTATTAGAAAAAAGTCTCCAAGGATTAAACAACAATTGTAATATTTTCACTTGGGCAAAAAATAAATAACTAACAGGAGGTGATGATCTATTGCAAAAAATATAATCTTCAATTACTGTATTTTGCTTTTGTACAGTAGTGTTTGCATTCCCAGTCATCTGATGCCAAACAGGTGCTGTATTAGCAGCCAAGTTTCAGTAATGGGGAGGAAATAAGTTATTTTTGCTTTTGATGTTGCCTTTGAATGTTCCAAATTTAAAAGTCAAGATGAATTGTTCAAACCTTATTTGGTAGAGACTCTGGCTATTTATCTCCAAAGCTGATGCTCTCCCCTTATTCCACAAGAGAAAGTGCAGATTTTAACTCTCTTGTGAAAAGTGTAATATATAAAAGCTTCACACATTTTTTTTTCATTCAATCTGTCTTGGTCACATTGCTCATATGTACTGCATATTCCTTCCATCCCAAGAATCACAAATTATTTGAGTGATATCAAAGATTTTGAACCCACGAGGTAATTTGTAAGCAAATTCACTCAAACCAGAAAGACAGGTGAACACAGTGTCTGTTTAGTGGAAGATCCTGGACTTGAAACAGAAGGCTAGAGTTTCAGAGCCCTGTTGTGCTACTTACTGCCTTTATGAGCCAAGGCAAGCCACTGGACAAACTGAGTCAGGCTTTTTTGCAAACACTGGGAGCAGGTCCACCTACCTCACCAGGTTGTTGTATGGCTCAAATAAGATGATGTCTATAGGAAAACACTTAGCAAACTCTAAGTCACTATACAGAGAAGATGTTAATTCATATACAAACCATATACATCACAGTCCCTCCCTTTTCTGCAGACAAAAGTTATTATGATCAAAAATGAGTTCCTAAGATGGGCCAGAAACCAGTCTCTCCCTGAAGGGACCTCAGCCTTTTCCTCTCTCTTCTAATGAAAATGGAAATACATCACCAACCATCTCTTTGGATGAAAGCTAAAAGCTGTCCAAAAAGCAATAAATAAATAATTGCCAGGAAATATAGACACTAGCCTCACTAAAGCCAAGCTCAATTTCCACCTATGAAAGTACACAAGCTGATGGAATAAAATGTTCCCAGTTTATGCTTTTATGGGGAATAATTTTGCCTGGGTAATAATCTTGTTTTTATGCACAGAGCTTAGTCTACTAATTCAGTAATTTCAACCTCTTAATAATTCATTCCTCTGGGTTGATAAAAGTCTCTTGCTTCCCCTTTATTTGGAGGTTCTAGTGCTCTCTCTCAAGGGTGTGGCTTCCATGTCCGTAGTTAAGAAAAGCTAAATATATGATTAGCCTCTGTCTTCTAATTAGCCCAAGGAGCTTCAGTGAATTTGTTGAGCTCTTAATTTCCATGGTTTGTATTTCACTAGAGCAGGAACTGTGGAGTCAGTCTGACTGGGTCAAACCCTCACTCTACCACTTATTCCTTGTTTGACCTTGTGCATACAACTTACTTAAACTCTTGACACCTTGCTTTCCTCATCTATAAAATGGGAATGATGACAGTATCTACTTTATGAGGTTGCTGAGAGGTTAAATGAAATTATGAAAATAAAGTGCTTAACGAAGGGCCTGGCTTATAGTAAGCCCTGAATAAATATTAGCTTTTATTTTTGTTAATACAGAAATTAGAGAGAGTCTTTTAAAGTGTTTTAGATAGAAAATTATCATATAATATTCTCTCTTCCTTATTAAACTTCAGATGGGTCTATTGAGATTCACTATTGAAAATGTCTGCCTATGGGAGTGAGCCTCATGCCCTTCAGAAACATTTTAATAGCTGTTTCTTATTTTAAAACCCACTATAAGAGTTTAAATACCTGAGAGTATAAACATCCTCATTCTTTCTTTGTACCCACAAATCTTATAATACTTTAGGGGTACTGACCTGATACTTACTGACCATGATAATTATTATGCCAAAAGGCCATTTTTAATAAATGGAAGCTAGAAAGAGAAAAATGGTATAGATCTTGGCAATGACTCTGTTGTAACATCAACATCATTAAACAACAAAATGTTTACCTAAGTTCTCCTGCACACCAGGCACTATTAGCTGCTGAAGATTGGTAAAACCCTGTCTCTGCCCATGAGGTGTTAATATTCTAGTGGAGAAACACACACAAATACAAGTAATCATCAGATAATTTAAAAGTGTTGGATCTGAGGTGCAATGAAAATGCAGAGGGAGAGATCTATTCTGACTTTTGGATGAAGTCCGGGAAAGCTCTGGACAAGAGGCAACACTTGAGGTGGGTCTTTGAAGATGAGCAGGAGTTGGGCTGGTGGATGGGGGTCTGGAGTGAGGGGAAGACCATCCAGACAGAAGGAACAGCATGAGCAAAGGCATGTAACTTCGAAGGGATGGTTCTATGGAATTTTGTGGAATTGGTGGTTAGTGTGGTATGTCTAAAACAAAGGATGAGAGATCATGTTATTACACTTACCTAAAAATCATGGACATAGCTCCCTCATAGTGATGTAGAGATAACACAAAATATGAATAACTCATATTTTGGGGGAGGCATCATGGCATAAATGCTGGTCTGGGAGAAAGAGTATTTGTTCTGCTACTAACTAGGTGGTAACCTGGGAAAGTGGTTTAACCTTGTGGGCTTCAGTTTCCTCATTTGTAAAGTAAAAGCTTTAGAATAAGTAATCTCAGAATTTAGGGATTTATCATTACTGTCAATAGCTATCTCAGTACTGGACTATGTTTTGATGACTTGCCTGCTCCCCACTGAAAAATGTACTGTGACTAATATATGACAGTAGGTCAAGTAATTAGGTACCAGTGATTAGCCCTAGATGGATGGAAATACTATTAAATCTCTACTTTGGTTCTCTGCCTTCATTGTGCCTTTTCATCAGTCCTAGGTTCTGGGGTGTTCCGGGCCCCTACCCAGAATGTTTCTCCTACTCTGAAAGTCTGTCGCTTGTGGCTTTGCCAGTTACATGCCTCTATTTGGTCTTGTTCAGAGTGAACATAAGCACTAAAATAATTTCCAACCAAGTTGGTTTGGCTCTAGTTTCTTGTCCTATTAAAGAATGGTCGGTGTTTAGATCATATGCCATGAGGCTGCTGTCCTTGCTATCATAGTTGTGACTTGGCATATTGATACAGTATTAAATTCTAGTTGAGCAGATGGTGCCAGGGTTTAAACTTATGCTCATCAGATACAGATGGTCCAAACAGTGAACTTATCTCTTGGTTATTTTTATTTATAGCAGGTTAAACATAAATGACTTTGCATCATTTTTCTTGTGACTTTTGTCTTTTTAGTGATTACAGATGATTTCTCTTATTCTTTATCTTTTTGTGGAAAAAGTCTTTAATTTGTAATCAATAATATTTTCCCTCACCATTGTCCCGGATTGTCTCTCCTAAGCTTGTTCTATTTGTTTTCCAGTGTTTCTGGAATTGGGGCGGGGGGGAGGGGATACAGTCCATACTGCTAATTGGTCTGGAAGAAAAAGCTCTGTGGTTGTTAAGAGTTCTTGATCATGTGATCCCACCCACTTCCTCTCCCAGTGAAAATTGTCACTAGCACAGCAGAACTTAGCACCCAGGATCTGGAAGGGTATGTGCTCACTTTAGAGATGAAAAAACAAAACCGCAGCAGAGAAACTGAGTGATTTATCTGAGGTCACAGTGAAGTCTGTAGAAGAGTCAAGGCCAGAATCATGCCTTCAAACTCCTGTTTGGTGCTCTTTTCAGACACCGCATACACTCCTGGAATGACTCTGGTTGCTTAGCATCTTATACTGTTACTAGTGACTGGCGTTATTCCCACATGGGGAATTCAATGCCATCACTATGGAGAACAAACTCTCTGCCAACTTTCTGAAAAACCACAAGTCCTGCAAACATTTCATGGTTCTGATTCTGAAGGCGGAGCTTGTGCAACCAGATGGCTATGGATCGAAGGAAGATGTTGAAATGAAGGAGGTGGGAGCAATAATGTTGATTTAAAGTATAGGATAACTAGTGAAGGAAGTCATAGGATGCTACAGCTGAAAAAGACTCAGTAGGGCAAATAGTTCACATAGATTTCTGTTGTCTTCATAAAGATGGCAATGATAGAAGACTTATCAATGTTACCTGGAGAGTCAGTGAACTCCTCTTATGTTCATTTAGGATTATTAATTTCCTTTAGCTTGGTAACTTTAAGTCGAAGGTTGTCACTTCTTTTCTTTGGAGGAGGTGAGAGTTGCCTAAGGAGTATGAAAGAATTGACACTTGTCTGGATAAAGCACTTTATCTGGAGAGTGTGATAGCAACCAGGTTTCTTCTGCTGCTTCTCCATGATCACCTGGTCTTGACTCATCTCAATGACAGGCTTTGCTCCTTCTCCAGGAGTGCAGTATGTTAATTTCTCAAAAGCCATGCTTTCTACTGGGGAGAATTAGATTGGGTTATAAGATGCTAAGGTCCGGAAAAGGGATGATGTGATTTGTACTCATTCAACACAATTAATGCAAGCTCTTTTGGCATATCCTTTGGCATCTTTTCCTCTGTTCCCCATTCTTCTATTCCTAAGTGCTTATTGAGTGTCTTCTTGGTGCTAGATGCTATGGATTCAGCCAGAGCAAGACAGATGCTTGCCTGCATGCAGCTCATAGTCCAAGGAGGATTCAGACAAGCAGGTAGATGATTACAACCCTTAATGATAAGCACAGCGCTATGACAGGAGCAAGCATGTGGAGCTGAGGGAGCACACAGGACAAGGGAGGCCTATGGGAGTCACTCAATAAATGCTCGTTGAGTGAGACAGGAGGCCTAAATTGCAACTCACTAATGGTGTGATTTTAGGCAAGTCTGGGCCTTGGTTACCTTATCTGTCTGCAAGCTGAGGATAATACTTTCCAGACAGCCTCTCAGAGTTTTTGTGAAAAATCCATTAAAATGATACACTTAAAAGCACTTAAGAAACCATAATGCTGTATAAGGGAATTGCTAAAAGAAATGACGTGCTCTTCTTGGTGTTATGTGTGGTTGTGGTATCTGAATGTGAAAGTTATTAAGAATTTTGTGTAAATTTCCTGAGAGAATGGATTTCCGCCAAAGAAATGTGTCTATGGAAGTTCCTGAGAGACTACTGTAAAGTTTCTTCTTTACAAGACAAAAACACATGACCTAGGCCCCAGATCCAGCAGTGAAGAATCTGATTTAGTTTGCATCTGGAGTAAAGAGGATTCTGAAAGCCTTTTATTTCTTTTTAAAGGGATTTTAAGGATATGTATACCTCTTCCAGTACTCTTTTGACAGGTCTCTGAACTCCCAGTGATTAAATCCATGGGGTCACCAGGGTCCCATAGAAAAATTAAAAAATACTGTAACCATAAACTACCTTGCCTTTTCAAAGTCCTACTATATACTCAGCATTGATGCCAATGAAAATATAAGAAGAAACAAGGTGGTGTTTACCATCAAGTATTTTATAGTCTAATCGATGAAACACTACTACCACACATAAAATGATAACGAATTATAACTATACAATCCATAAACCGTATGCAACGTTTGGAGGAGTAGAGGAGTTATAATGGGTTTATAAAGGCATTGATATTCCATTGGCACTTGGAGGATGGATCAGATTTGCATAAGGCTGAGTGGAATGGGGGGATTATTAATGTTTCCGAGTGAAAAGCATAAACTTTGGAAATTAAAAGAGTAAATAGTGCCAGTTTCTATGATATATTGTTAAAGGCTTTTGTTTACTAAGTGCTTTCTATATGCTGGATGTGTGCTGAAAGCTTTGTGTACTACTCTATTTAATCTTCATAATGATCCTGTGAAGTTGGTACTATTCCTATCCCTATTTTACATATGAGAAAATTGGATTAAAGAGAGAGGAACTAATGTGTCATTAGACACATAGCTAATAACTGGTAAAATCAGGTTTTAAAATAAGATATATCTCATCCTAAAGTCCAGATCATTAGCCATCAGGTTATGCCACCCTCTGATTGTGTGCATCAGAAGGGTTTCAAATGAATAATTCACATCTACTGAGGAATTAGTCAGCATTTTTGAAACTTCCCAAGTATCTCTTTAAATTAGAATCTTCTCATTCCTTCCTTTCTTCCTTCATCATAACATGTGGCATTTTTTCTTTGTATTTTTAATATTTAATTTTTAAAAATTTGAGGTAATTCTAATAGGAGAATTGGAAAAAAAATAGTACAAAGTCTCCATATACCCTTCACACAGCCTCTCGTTATGTTAATATTTTATATAACCATGGAACATTTACCAGTACTGTTAGCTAAAGTATGGGACTTACTTGGATTCCACCAGTGTTTCCACTAATGTCCTTTTCCTGAAAGACCCAGTCCAGGAGCCTACATCGCACTAGAAGTCACTTCTTTATGTTTTCCAGCAATCTGTGACAGCGCCTTGTCTCTCCTTGTCTTTCAGGACCTGGATATTTTTGAAGAGTATTGGCCAGAATTTTGACCAATGCCTCTCAGTTTGGGTTTGTCTGATGTTTTTTATGTTTAGATTGAGATTATGCATTATTGGGAAGGATACCAGAAAGGTAATGTGTCCTTGTCAGTGCTTCATATCAAGGGATACTTGACAGTATGTGGTTTTAAAATGTCCCTCAGTGCTACTAGATCATTTAGGCTGATGAGGTAATAAAAGAGGAAATGTATCTCAAGAGAACAAGAGTTGGATTGGGGTACAGGGGTTGGAAGTGAGAGGCAATGAGCTCTTCTCCTTGTATCTTATCCTCCATACTTCCAAGCTACTACAATGTAGAACAGGATAAATTCTTCTGTCAGGTCATGCATGGTACCTGAGCTTCCCTTCCTAACTCTGAAATTTGCTCTGAAAGGTTTAAGCTTTTGTCTGAATCTGATTTTCTCCTTCAATAGCCTGAGGATGGTGATCGTGGAAAGAAGGTCACTAAATGAGTAAAAAGCATTCCAAATAATGTGATTTCTCTCTGACCTTATTTTTGCTCTCAAAACACTTTTCAGAGCATTAAAAGACAGGGTTGAAAACCCAACATACAACTTTCATTATGGTCGAGGTGGAAAGTTTATATTGAAGACACTCATCATGTCTGGGAATAAGAGGATATTACAGTAGAATCACTCTTCTCATGAGAGCCTTTGGATTTTACACATAATGTAGATGGGAAATTGCAATCAAATCAATCAGTTAAAGGCACAGTATTAATCTCTGACTTTGGTGGATATTTTAATTTTATTCAGGAGGCATCTAAGGCTTGTGTATGAATAAAAATGAAAGGATTGTGAGTCTAAAGACTTTATTGCTAGTGCTCCCCTGTTGAATAGAGTGATTTTCTGGTTACCTGGTCTGAAATGAATCAGAAGTCAGTGGCATAAGAGCACAATGCAATAATTCAAGGCTCCATGTTTTGCCTATGAAGCATAAATATTTGAACATTTGCATTACTGTTTCTGAATGAGTGGATTAAGTAGCTGTGAAATATTAACTCATGTTCTTTTGGGTATGATTGAAATATTACATTCAATCTTTACCCCCCTCCAGGGGAAAAAAAAAAAACAACCCAAAATCCTTCTGTCCTATGAAATGTTAAAAGAATCTCATTTCAGTATCTTGCTTCATTTAACTGGTGCCATGTTTGTGATATGATATGGCAACCATGTTGCACTGGAGAATTTAAGATTTCCTTTGTGTTCTTAGAAGATTCAGTACACAAGTGCACCCCACTTTCCCCACTTTCTCTAAAAGTTGTTGGTAAGTTGTAATTTATAAATTCAGAAGCGGAGCTGGAAATCTAGAATTGGATTTTTTTTTTGAAAGGGGCTTTTTTTTTGCAATGGGCTTTATGTTTTGCAAGCTTGTTATTTTAAATATTAAGAGATATTAAAGCAAGATTCATTGCTTGGACTTCCAAGACAAGAACTAATTACTTATCTTGGGACCAAGTACCAATATCGTAGTTTACTGACAAAGGTCATATTAGTCTTATCTACAAAATAATGGAGTTCTTAGCAGGTGGCTTTTTATAGAAAATGATAAGCATTTCACCATAATAACATTATTATTATTATTATTATTATATCAGATAAAGAATGCAAGCCACAGACAATTATATATTTTCCCCCTGAGTAATGCTTTTGCTAATTTCCCAACTAATATGCTGCTATTGTCACATATTTTAATTCTACATGGATTTTAAATCTCACCAGAAATTATAACAATTTTATGCAGTCAGTATTTATTAGTGAACCAATATTGATACATTATTATTAACTAAAGTCCGTAAATTATTCACATTCCCTGAGTTTTTACCTAGAGTCCTTTTTCTGTTCTATGATCCCATCCCGAATACCATATTACATTTAGTTGTCTTATTTCCTTAGGCGCCTCTTAGCTGATTCTTTTTCACGATTAGGCTAGGGCTGTGGGCTTTGGGGAGGAAAACCACAGAGATAAAGTACCATTTTTATCATGCCATCTCAAGGGAACACATTATCAGCATGACTTACCACTTTTGATGTTGACCTTGATCATTTGACTGAGGTAGTGATTGTCAGGTTTCTCCACTATAAAGTTACTATTTTTCCTGCTTTTCACACTGTACTCTTTGGAAAGAAGTCACTATGCACAACACACAAGAAGTGGGAATTATTCACTTTTCTAAGAGCAGAGTACTTAATATAAATGATTTAGAATTCTTCTGCATGGGATATTTGTCTCTTCTTTCTCATTTTTTTGTCTTTTTTTTTTCACCAAGTTATCTTTTACTTATTTATTTATTTCTTAATTGAAGAAATGATTTAAATTTTTTCCTCCATATATCTTCCCGCTTCTTCCTCCCCCCTCCCCTCTGGTAACCACTAGTCCATTGTCTATGTCAATGAGTCTCTGTTCGTCCTGCTCATTTGTTGCTTTTAGATTTATATCCCACATATAGGTGATATCATGCGATTTTCAACTTTTTTCTGTCTGGCTTATTTCGCTTATGTTATTTAATTATTTACATTGTGGACTTTTATACTTTGAGATAATGCAACTTTGCATTATAACTTTATTTTGTTCTTGTTATTCCAGCTTTGGCCATTAGGCATTAGGCACTCTTTCATTTGGCGCCTGTGTTCCTTTGACGTACCACCATGCACGCATGCACACACTGTGTGTGTGTGTGTGTGTGTGTGTGTGTATGTTTTAGCACTTTCTTATTTTCTGGTGCTATAAGATCCTTCAGATTTATTTTCTGCCCTGGTCATATGATCAACCATTTCTTAGGAGCCCTGGTTTCTTTTGTTGAACAATAATAGAAATCAAAATCTGGGTGCTAGGTGTGCTCATTGATACTGGGGTTACATTGCTTCTAGTTTCTCTCATTTGACAGAGCAAAAACATATGTGCGCATACTAACATGTGTATATATGAAGAGTAGTATATGTATAAATATATGGATAGTGTAACCATCTAGATCTATATTAAGCTAAATATGAGTTCAAATTGATATATAATCTGTTAACACATGGATTGTTCTGGCTTTCTCCCCTTGCTTATCTGTAAACTGCCACTCAACAGTGAGAAACCTGTTCCAACTAACTGCCATGCATTTACTTAATTGCTCAATTTCAATGTGCATGTATAGCAAATCCAGAATTGGTAAACTGTACCCTATGGGACACAAATATACCAACCAAAGAACAGTGCCTATATACAGTTTTTAAAAAAATTTTAGTCTTACACATTCCATTCATTTCTAAAGTTTCTTAGGTCAGCACCTTTTCCCTTTGCTTTCTTCAGTGATATATTTTTTTGCATATATTTCAATGTGATCAGATTGTTTTGGTTCTTGATTTTTTAAAAAAAATCCTTTTGTTCTTTATGTTTTATTCTGTATATTATTTTCTGGCCTATGTTCCAGCTCACTAACTCTCTCTTAAACTGGGTTTACTGGACTACTAAAAAACTTTGAGTTTATAATTTTGGTTATTATATTTTTCAGTTATCTATTTTTCCACTCTGTTCTTTTTAATAGTTTTCAGTTCTCTGTCAAATTTTCCACTTATGTGTATTATCTCTTTGAACATGTTAAACATAAGTTGCATCTCATGACTTTATTATCTGGATCCCGTGTGAATTCATTTACATTGTCTTTTCTCTTTGTGATCCCATTGTTTTAGTTATTCTTCTGCTGGTTGGATTTTTACTGAATTCTAGAAATTATATTTGAAAAAAATGTCAGGGTAATGTGAGGTATAAGATGTTCTTCTTCCAAAGAGGATTTGTTTTTGCCTGTAGCAGGAGGGTAGGGCCACTAGAAGTCCTGGATTACCTTCATCCAAATTTAAAGATTGAGATGATTTGAAGCAGGACTTCTGCTATTGTGAAGATTGATCTATTTATATAGCATAGGGAGTTTCCAGGGATCCCATTTTTTGGTGGACTCAGGACCCCAATTTTTGCCTTTGTAACTCAGTATTCTCAAAATCTCTCCTCAGCTTGTCAGTCATATCTTTTGGGATTGACTGATGCCTAATGACTTCTGTAAAAAGGA
Organism: Eidolon dupreanum; assembly: GCA_028627145.1. NCBI lineage: Eukaryota > Metazoa > Chordata > Mammalia > Chiroptera > Pteropodidae > Eidolon > Eidolon dupreanum. The sequence goes on along the minus strand of CM053515.1, from coordinate 21,519,585 downwards.
TGGTTGGGTCAAATGATCCATGAGAATCTTGAGTTTGGGGCATTGAGTTGTTCTTAGGCATAATTCTTACCTATTTTCATTTTAGGCATGAGGCTAGAAGTATACACAGGAAACATTGAAAGCCAGTTGGGTAGTGGTGTACTAAATTGCATTGTAAATGCAAATAGAGAATAGGAGAGTCCATGTTAAGTTGATGCTTGTACAATATAAAGAATAAGCACAAAACAGCTACATAAAAGAGAAGTGGTTGTGGGTTGCTTGGTAAGCCATGGAATTATAGTGATTGGATTCTCCCCTACCCAATATTTACACTTCCACATGAGATATACTCTCTGTTCAGGTAGATCTGTAGCCCAGTCTATCTCTATTTTAATGAAATAACCCTTTTAATAAGTTAAATCTGTGTTTTTGTTTGGGGTTGGAAAGATACCTCTATTTTTATAAAAATTTCCCATAAGCCCTCAGGAGTGGACCCAATTTCCAATCCCTCACTTTTCCTTTTCAGATTTTCCAGAAGCCTTGGTGTGGTTAGAATTGTAGGCTTAACTTTGTGCCTTGTTAACTGTGTGGCATTTTGATCTTGAGTCTTTATCAGTAAATTGAATGAAATGTAAAATGAATGTGAAAGCTTAACCTGAAAATCACATGTGAATTATACATTATTAGTATTGGGGGTAGAGAATATCATTTGATTATGAGCCATGGAGATAATAGGATTTGAAAGCTCTGGATATGGAAGACAATGATGATATTCTGTTAAAAGCTGATTAAGACCCTCAAAACCCAAATCACGACTTTTTTATTTGTTAATTTTTAATATTCATTTATCTAGTTATCTATTTAACAAATAATTACTGGGTATCTTAAATGGGCCTGGTACTGTGCTAGATGCTGGAGACTGGAGAGCAAATATGCACACAATCTTTGTCTTTGTATAGTTTAGTGAGGGAGATAAAAAAATAATCAAAGAATCAAACTAATAAATGTGAAGTCACAACTATGATAGATACTTTGAAGGGGAAGTATCTATCATAGTTGTGACTTTACAGGTATGTTATTATGAGAATACATAAGGAAAGGATGGAAGGTTTGACCTGTTGAGTGAGGTCAGGGAAAATGCCCTCAAGGAAGTAATGAGTTGCTGTAGGACTTGAAATTTAGGAGTTAGCAAGGTTTGCGGGAGCGGAAATGAGAGTATTCCAGGCTGAAGGACTACCATATGCACAGGTCCTAAGGCAAGAGGCAGCATGACACATCCAAAGACCCTGAAGAGGTCTAGAAAGTCTGGAAGACAGGGAGCAAAGAGGAAATGGGGCATCAAATGGAGTTGAGAGACGTGCAGGGTGTAGACCATATCACCCTGGAAAGGATTCTGGCCTTCATCCCAAGGACAAGGGGGAAGCCATTGAAGGGGAATGAGATAATGATGAGGATACTATGTCCCTGAGATCAGGTGATATTTGAGCAGAGTCAGTCTTCTCTAGGCTTCATCTCAGCTAGTTGTGTCCTCCATTTTCTGTCATTATGTTTATAGAGAGGAGTAATTTACTGCGAATTCTTCAGTACAAAGAGTGATTTGTAAGTTTATGCCTAGGAGTGCATTATCAAAAAGATACTGAATATAATATCAGAGAGCATTAAAAAATCATCAGACTATGTCCATTTACTCAGTGAATAAGTGGTGGCTATTTTGCAGAAGTCATTAGGATAAAAATAAGCCAAATTTGGCTTTGAGATATGTCCACTAAATCTTCATTTAAAGAACAAAATATTGGTATATCCAAACAATCAAATTTCTTCCTCAGTTAAGAAGATGAATTTTAGTAAAATCCTAAAAGAGGCAACAGAAAAAGCCTTATGAATATCTAGAGAATATATTTTGTATAGTAATGCCAGGAAGAGCAAAGGCCTGAGGTAGGTGTCAGCATGAGTGTTCAAGGATCAGCATGAAGGTCAGTGTGGCTGGAGCAGAGCAAGTGAATGAAAAACTGGCATGAAGTGTGAGAAGAGATGTAAGTGTTCGGAAAGATGTTATCAAGCTTCCTAGGACAGTGTGAGGACCTGGACTTTGACTCTGAGATAAGAAAAAACAGAGGGTTTTGGACAGAGAAATAATATCATCTGACTTTTATTTCACTGGGCTCCCCTGCTGGCAGCTATGTTGAAAATAGACTGAAGAGAGACAAGATTGAAAGCAGGGAGATAGTTAGGAGGCCATTGTTATGGTCCAGCCAGGAAGGGAGTCATATTTGAGCCCTGGTAGTAGCGATGAGAGGGTGGGAAATGGCCTCAGGCTTTGCTGATGAATTGGATGAATCAAGGATGCCTTCATGGTTTTTGTTCTGAAGATTAGAAGCATATAATGACTATTTGAGAGAGGGAAGACTGTTCGAGAGAAATCTCAATTTTGAACATGTTGAGTTTGAGATGTCGGTCAGTCTCTGCCAAAGAGAAAGCATTTTTAAAGGTTTCATACTGCCTGTCTCTCATAACAAAAAAAGAAAAAAAGAAAAAATTCAGTGTTACAATGTGAACAAAGACTCTGCCCCTTTATTTGGTCTTCTGAAAGATTCTGGCCATTGAAGTCAAATTAAGTCACTCTCCTATTTAAAACTATCCAGTGACTTTTCACTGCCTTTAAAATAAAATCTAAATTCATTACCACAATCTTTAAGACCCTTCCAATATGTCTTACCTGCCCAATTTACCTTGTAACACCTCCTTTTCTTTCATTCTACTACTTGTATAGGGGCTTTATTTCTGTGCCTCAAACATGCCAAGATCATTTTGGTCTTAGGGACTTGCAGTTGCTGTTCTCAATTTCTGGAATACTCTTCTCATTTTTTTTTTCCTTCTGCACCAGAGACTGTATGTGACCATTCATGTTACAGTCCTTGTGTTATCTCTTCGGAAAGTTCTTTATAATCATTGTCATTATCTTCATAGTCTGTATCATCCTCTGAAATTATTCATTCATTAATTTGCACATTCATTGATTGTCTCCCCCTCCCCCGCCAAGGTACCTTATCTGACTAGGTTGCCACTGTATTCACAGCATCTAATACAGTGTCTGGCACACATTAGGCACTCAGTGAATATTTTTAAATAATTAAACAGAGGTAGGAAGAAAAAGATGAGATAAAGAAAACCCTATTCTCTCTTATAATCAAATACAAAGCAAATTAAATATTGTCATTACGTTGGCTACAAGTCTGCCTCCATTGATTAATGCATTGTATATTGTAGACCTTACAAATTGTGAAGTATTTCATATGGGATTTTGTATTAACAGTACAAAATCAGTAGGTCAGACCATTCTCATTTTACATATGAAAATGAGACTCACAGGGACCAGATAACTTTCCCAAGCTTACTTTGCTTTTAAGTGACAGTCCAATCTGACTTTGAATCCTTGTCTCCTTGACTTTGAATCTGGTGTTCCTTTTATATACTGTGCTAGTTCTGTATGATACCCCAGACACTGATACTGTCTCAAGAAGCAGCATGTAACCAAATGGGTCTGAGAAAATTAGAGAAGTGGTCTCAAATTTTACTGATTCCAGTCTTTGTCCATTTTTAGAACCAAAATCATATTTATTAATATATTCCAGCTCTGATATGTTTAAATAACTTTCTTTAATTTACATGCATATTTCTCATATTGACTACTGGCAATGTAACTTGTTAAGTTGTTTTAGAGAAGGTACTTAACTTCCCTAAGACCTAGTTTCCTCCTCTGTAACAATGGGATAACAATACCTATAAGCGTTGTTACAGATAACTGCATGCATGATATGTTTATTTAAATGGATTAACACAGTTTTTGGCACATAATAATTGATCAATGAATGTTAGCTTGACAATGATTATATATCTCTATATGTTTCAAAATGGTTTTAATTCTCCTTCTGCTCTTAATAAATGATTACATTTTATATTGAAGAAATACCATTAGTAAAATCACAAAAGGGAGAAGGTTCAGGATGTATGGGGAAGTGGCCAATCCCGTTTTGGCGAGAGTCTGGGATCTGTGTAGAGAAGTCTTGAAATAGAAGAGTTAAATATCAAACAGGCAATTAAGGTGAAGCTCAAAGAGTTTTGAGTGACAAACTGAGGGATCTATATTTAAATCAACAGGTGTGGGCAGGTAGTGAAGGATAGTGTGCTGTTTAAAAAAGAGCTCTGGAACCAAGTACCTAGGTTCACACCTGAGTTTCACTGTTTACTGCTACATGACATTGAGCAAGATACATAATGTCTCTCTGCCTCAGTTTCCTCATTTGTAATAATATAACCAACGTCATTGGCTTGTTGTGAGCATCATGAGATATTATATGTTCATTATTAGCTGAGAGCCTGGCAAACATTAAGTAAATGGTAGTTATTATTATTATTTATTATTACTATTAATTTTAACAGAACTTAATTGTTGATTTGCAAGGAACAGAAACAAAAGACAGCTTTTCCGGTGTTATTTTATAGTTAAAATGGGCACAACAATAAATTTTGAGTAAGACAGCTGTAAAAAGTGACATTCTAAACCTCTTCTGCAATCCCCAAATATTTGTTTCTTTTTCTGAGTTTCCTGACCATTTATTTAGTCAGCTTCTGGTTAGAGGTGACTTTCAGAATTTCTATATCAAGTGGCATGTGAGGTGTAATTTACATATACAGACATGCCATTCAGCTTGTAATTTATGATATATCAATACAATGTATGTAGTAAATCTATTCCTGAAAAGTTGGGTATACATTAGTTTTTGTAAATTGAATATTTAAAGCAAAAAAGAAAAGATTTTCTTTAGAAAAATGCTATTATTAATTTATTCTTAAAATGTAAGAGACTAGCACCCCATTTGTCATCTTTCTAAATCCAAGTGTTCATTCAGGCAGGCAAAAGGCTGCATAAATTCTGTGTACTAAGCAGCACTAGGAAGAGGGCTACCAAATGGCAAATCAGAGTTCATCTTGATTTTTATCTTCCTTTTCAGGACATCTACAGATATTTCAACCTGCCATTCATTTTCAGTGTGTCAGTTATACCCAATATGAACCCCATATTGGGTACAAACATAGGACAGGTGGCCTTAATGCTTTTCATGATAACTCAACATAGATGAGTAATAAATAGGAAAGTCATTTCCCTAGAAAAACTCAGAGCCAAGGTCCTCATCTTTTATTAGTACAGGCAAGGGTGACAGTTGACATCTATAGTCTTATAGGTGAATTTTTTTCTCTCAGTGGGGTTCAACTAAAATACAAAGAATTTTTCACTGAGTTCTTCAGATAATGAGTCTCATGTCAGAAAACCTTAATGGAATGTTTTTCTGGAAAAGACATGTAACTGGGTCATGCTACATTAGGCAAGTCGCAAGGCAGAAGCTGAGTTTCAGGGAAGTTTCATTCATGTCTAACTATTTCTAACTCAGTGATGAGAGCTCAGCTATTACAGCCTAAGGCATGTTCTTTTAACTCATGTTGTTTTGTCTTGTTTTTATCTTCCTCCAGATCCCCCCCACCCTTGCTCTCTATTATTAGGAACTCATGTGGTCAGTGACCAATAGGAACTCAGTAGATCATTACTATGACCTATTATTTAAAGTCAGAACTGCTTAGAGCCATTTCTAATTCTCTTAATAAAAGGGTTAGAGTTAAGAGCATCGTAATATCGATGTATCCATTTGGGACAGTAGTACCAGCTACATCCAGGATAGTCTATGCTTGGAGATCCACAGCCATCTCACCATGACCCCATTGAACCCCTTTTTCACTGTTATCTTTTTCCCTAAGCCAGCATGCTTTCTCCTCCTACCCCACCACTTACAGGTAGATCTGTATCTACTGGTATTACATATTTATGCTATATATACGTCACAGATAGATATCTTATATATCATGTCTCTTCTAGTCACATAATATTGGATTCTGGGTAGCAGTAAACATTTTTGTTATTATGATGATCCTCAAACATCTATAAAAATAGTGAGAATAGTGCAATGAACCCCATATCAGGGACTGTGAAACTTCATATATTTTTGTATCTTCATGAGCCCCAGAGTTGCGACAAGCGCAAAGCAGGTACTTTATACAGATTTGCTCATCAAGCTGACTATCAGATTTATTTCCTCCTTCAAAAATAGGAAACAACTTTGTATAATTTCACTGTTTGGAACCCCTCTCCCACCCCCCCCCCTTTTTTTGATTCAGAAATGAACTTGTTGCAGACCTGTGGCTGTAGAAATAAGAAAATCATTCTTTTTAAAGGACCATTTGAGCATCTGCTGTAGTTTTCTAAAGATATACTTTTTGAATGAAGAGGAACTTTTTTTCTCTACTAAAAGTGTGTCTTTTATTACAATTTGAAATCATAGCTATTTGAAGGTACTGAACACTGAGAGATTAAGTGCCTCTAGGAGGCAGGTATTAAAGGTTAAGGAAAACAGGAGGCATGTTTTCTACTTTGAACTTTTAAAGAAGTTTATACTTAATAAAAAAAGTTCCTATTTTTTCTTTTTTTTTTTCCCTTAGGGTTGTTGTCTGCTATGTTTTTACTAAATCAACAACACCTTGGTTCCCACAGGGGACTTGGGGGAGAAGTAGGCTGCTGATTGTGGGCATCTCTGGGGTGACAACTTTTGTCTACTGACTTGTGTATCCAAAGCCTGGGTAGGTCTCAGGAAAAAACCAATCTGGTTAGCAAATGCATACCCTAATACTCACTCCATTGTCTATAAATCACTCTCCTTGAGATTGAGAATAAACTGGCAACCCAACCAGAACTCTTCTTCCTCTTTTGAATGTGTTGACTGTTGCGCCAGCTAGTTTCTGATACTGAGTGAAGAGGCCAAATCACCTTTGACATACCTAGTGCTCAGAGTTCATTCTGAAATTACTTCATTTTGCATCAGACTATCGAGGGGCATGTAAAACTACTAACATTTAGTGAAGAAGAAACCCTAAAGTGGTCATGGAGTTTTGAGCAAATAAAATCCATTGAGAATGTTAGACTGCTTTACAGATAGTAAAATGGAGACTTGCAGATATAAGTGACTTGGCTCAGGTCACCTAGATACATATTGGTTGAAGTAAGTGTTTAGAGAAGCAATTTCCTGGCTTATACACAATCATCCAGGGAGATATTAATACCATAAATATCAGGCCGGGACTGCATCTTTTTGCCCCCACACATTGTACCGGGATCCTGTCAAGTCTTCACTGGATAAAATGACCATTATGTTACTATTATCTTAGTTTAAATCCAGGCATTTCAGATCTAGATGCCTCCTTTCTTAAACTCCACTCTATTCTTCACTGATCAGGAATTGTCTATGGGAATAGGTATAGCATCATTTGGACAAAAAAAGAAAAAAAGTACAATGATAGTTCTTTGCAGGGATACAAACATCACATTCTATATTCTATTCCTAGTATTTGGAGTCTAAAACCAAAAAAACCCTTCAGTTACTCTAAACACTGTGACCTTGGCCAAAACGATTGACTCCTCTGGGCCTCTATTTTTTTCCATTTGAAAAAACACAAATGATCAATGAGATTGCAAAGTCTGGTGCTAAGAGAAAGTTTGTCAAAACATCTGTTTGAGGTGCATCTGTGTAGGGTTATACAAACAGAATCACCCATAGTTTGCTTTTAGGAACAGAAAATATATTTACATCCATAAGTTCATTATTTCCTGTGCTGCATTTAGAAGGACAATATTAGGGAAGATGAGTAGCTGAGCCTCCAAAAAGTCCCTGAGGAGTCTTTTAATAGTGATAGTCTGTCTGCATGACTCCCCCTGGGGCTAGACAAAGAGGCATGACTTCTTAACAAAACTATTAAAGCAACAAGAAGTCCTGCAAGGTCTAGTGACTAAAATGGGACATTTAGGTGTAATTCATCATGTCCCTACAGGAAAATCATTGTTTACCAGAAACTTTAGGACTTTAATATTATTGCATGTGACAAATATGAGCTATTGGTGGGATTATATATCAGGTAAGGTAGAGGTTTAGATAATAGGTGTGATCAGCATCTTCCACACAGAACTTGAAAAGGTGTTTTGTGATACCCTAAAATCTCTAAGCAAATAGTAATTTTTGAGTAGGCAGTAGTGAGAAATCAGAATATGTAAGGTCAGCAATGTGGCAATAAATTTTGCTTTTTGTAAAGTAATGTGTGGATTATAATCATTAAGATTTGGGGGGGGGTCTTATATATCATTCTGCATTATACTGAGTTATTTCTATATCTAACCAAATCTCTGCTAGACTGTAAGTTCTTAGAAGGCAGGGGTGTGTGCATTACATTATTTACCCTGATATCCCCTAAAGTAGAATGTTAAATAATTGAATTCAGTGAATTGTTTTTTTTCTGACAACCCTGCCACCAACACAACAAGGAGCCTTGATTTCATTGAAATGTAAGAAAAAACTTTTTATAAATGTTCATGAATTGTGAGACAAGTCACTTTTCATCTGCGAGGTAGGACCAGTTCAACTGAAGACTCCAATAGCTAGTGAACTACAAAGCCGAACATTTACTTCAAGTTCGCAAATCCTAAAACAGTTTCAAACAACCATTTCTCTTCTTTATATTCCATGGCTTAATCAGCAGAGGTTTAGGCATATTTTCTTGTTAGACTTTTGGGAATCAGCTTATCATGACGAGCAGTGCAGTGTTGGGACTGGCTTCACCTGGGATGACAGCATCACTTATCAGCACCCCCATGCTGGAAGAGCTGCTAAAATCCAGGTTGCCTGAAGCTGTTTAGATAATCTGCAACTGTATTTTCCCCTTGACTATAGCTACATCCACTTAATTCACAGAGCTGTATTCAAATGTTTCAATTTCACCAACATTTATACAATTTATTCTTTTATGCATCAAACATATATAGAATATTTCTCTGTACAAGGGGACATAATGCTACATTTTAGGAATGCTAAAATGAGTAAGCTCAAGACACAGTGGTCAATGAGACTAGAAGAAACGCTGTATAAAGACAGTGTCCCACATACACTGGACCTTCAGTAAGTACCTATAAATTATAGTTTCCTGCCTTCAGAAAAAACTTGTAAGTGAATAGATAGGGATTATGGTTGGATCATAGGCATTTATCATATTAATTCAAGTTATTAGAAAAATGTTTATTGAAAATTTTAAATATACTAAAAGTACATGTATAAAAGATGCTAACAAGTCTTGTGCTCAAGGACCTTTCATTCAGCTGGAGAGACAGTTTCTAGGATGGTTAAATGTATAACCATTGTATAGTGTGAGTGAAGTATTAAATATCACAAGAGATAATAAATGATTACATATAATTACCATGAAATTAAAATGAACTTTAAGTGCAATATGCACAAATTCACAGGAGAAAGAGATCACAATTGTTAAAAGTTCTTGTGTCCTTCATTCACTAACATATATACTTTAATTCTGAGGGGTGGAAATAAGGAAATTACTCATGTTTTCTGAATACTTACTACTCTCAGGCTTTCTACAGCTATGCCTTTTTATACTTAACCTCATTTCCACCACATAACTATATAAATTCAATGCTATTATACCCATTTTAGAGATGAGAAAATGGAAGCAAGATTTAGTCATTTACCTATAGAGAGAGGACTCTTAAGTAAGTGGTGAAGCTGAACTCAAATCCGAGTCTATCTGTCTTGAAGCCCTGCTCTTATCACACCACACTTCTACCTGAAAACTGCTGGTGAGCCTTAGAAGGTACTAAGCATATAGTTATGAGAATAATCAGTAGGTTAGCAGGTTAGACATGAACATAGATGCTGCCTGATCAGCATAAAATTGAGATGTTCTTCTAAACAAATGGTGTATCCTATTTCCTTTTCTACAGCCCCTACAGGATTTTGATGTCATTTCTAACTATAGAGGATTCTGAGAAAATTTACCGAGTAAGTAGCTGGATGCAAAGACGTGTCCATTTGTAGACCTTGTAACTAGCCCCCTCTATGTATATCCCCTAAAGATGTCTATTTACATATAGTGACTGAAAAATGAGTATTTCCATTTGTTTGATGCACCCTTTAAAGTGTGCCTTTACTTAAAGAGAATGATGTGTTTTCTTAGCATGTATGTAGTAGATACTCATACACTCAGTGGATACTCAATGAATATTTGATGTTGGCTGAGTAGGTGATGGTGATGATACCCTGAGTTGCTTTCTTTCAAGTCAAGACCGTCGAGCTCTTTGTCAGTCAAACAGAACAAATCAGTGTCCTGTCAAAAACTAGAGAAGACCCTGCAGTCATCAAAAAGCCACTTATTTTGGAATGCCAACCATTTTCTTTATAGTCCCTCAGTCTCTGTTTAGGATGCCTTGCCCAGAGTAATCTAGTGATGCAACTGTTTTCTGTCATGTCATAATGTTCAATACTATAGTGTCAAGGTGATGAATCAAAAGGGCCAGGAGTTTACAAATCAGTCCTTAGGGCCTTTGCCTTCCATCTTTCCAGCCAGCATGAAATGAGAGGCATCTCTTAAGATAACTAGTTCAAAAGCTGGGAAAACTTTGAAGTAAATATATAGTTCACATAGTTCGTGTATAAGGGGACAAGAGGAAATCCTGAGTTCTAAGGCTGTATGTGGGTGTATCTCTTTTGTGGCTTCATGTGAAATAGTCATATAACCAGAATCATAGATGTGTAGTGTAGGATGCATCCAGCAATGAGCTGGTGTGTGCTCACTGACAGCGTGCAGGGCTTGACCTTAAAAGAACTCAGCTGTGCATGGCTTCTGAACAGCTAGAATAGGGCCCAGCTATCTCCTGAGGAAGAACATATTTCAGAGGTAAAGAGTTAAAGAAAACCCAAAAGAGATATGATGAACAGAGAAAGAACATCAAGATCTATAGCTTTCAGAAGGAGCAGTTCCCTAGGGTAAGTCTCCTGTCTGGATCCATTGAAAGGGTCAAGGAGCTCAGTCTTCTTTCAGGAAGAACAGGGCATAGTAAAGCAAATCAATCCTTCCTACTCCTGAGAATAAGTAATAAACTTATTTATTGCCCACATCCTTCTCTAAGCAAAATTACAAGGTTTAGAAAAACAAAGAAAGCTATATGGTCATTTGGGCACATCATAAGTACATAATTGATGTGGCATATTGAAAAAGATGGTTGCCTGCTTTTTTTTTAAAGCTTGGCTTTTACCTTGACAGTTTTATAATAAATGTCTTATCTTTGAGTTTGTATTTACCTTGCTGAAAGAGATCATTATCCTAAGAAAATATTCTATTCTATTCTATTGGTATTTCTTAAGTAACTATTAATGCCATTTTAATAAATGGTATAATTAACTCATAGACTGGCAGCTTTCTTTGAAATTCTCTCTTTTCTCCTTTCTGAGCTTATTCTAATCTCTGACTGTAACTCATAAACATCTGTCTAGATTTGATGAAATGACCCCATTTGGGTCCCAATCAGCTCAGCAACAGAGACTGTCATGCTTAGGAACTGAGTATCACTGATAAAAGGTAAAAATTAACAAGTGAAGAGTTACAGAGAGAAAACCTCATGGATAAATTCTTCTAAAGATTCCCTTTACACAAAGCTGTGACTTTATGAGAGAAATGTTAAAGGAAAATAATTACTAGAATAATAACTTGTGCATGTGATTAAAATACTCATTGCACTGAAAATAAGGAGTTTCCTTACAAGATTAATTTGAAATATAATGTGCCAGAGGCTTCTCCTAAGTGTCCTCAAGCCTACCTGCTCCCTCTCTGCTTCCATAAAAGGGTATAGTTTGACCCAACCTATTACCTCACTCTTTGTACCTCTCTGCAGAAATTCTTTCATCTAGAGATTTCAAAGTATTTTTACAAATGTAAATTAACAAGCCTCATCATCACTTCTCTCCATAGAGATGGTTCATTTAAGAAACAGAAATTTACCTAAATGGCTTAGTCAAGGTCACCCAAGAAGTCCTTTGTATAATCTGGAAATGGATATTCAAAGTGCAATACCTTACAGCCTCATTGCAGATCCAGATTCATTGCATCCTTGGCAAGTACCACTGGAGGAATGAAAAATCTTTAATCTTAACAGCAGTGCTCCTACCAGTTGGCCTTTTCTCGACCTCAGCAAGCACCCACGTACCTGGACACCCAGATTTCAGCCCTTCTCTTTCCTATCTTATCTGCCCCAAAAGCTGAGTGAGAATAGAACGTGACTGTTTTTAAGATTTTGTTTGATTAAATAGTTGGCCACATTTTCTTTTGTTCCTCCAACTCCTCTGTTAATCCAGTCAACAAATATTTATTAAACACTTATTTTGCTGCCACTCGCTGGGAAAGACAGACCTTAAACAAGAATCAGATATGCTATGAAGATGACAAGTATAATGAGCTGGGTGAGGTGGGTAGGAATGAATGGATCAGGGAAGCCCTTGCTAAGCAGGTGATATTCGAACTGAGACCTAGAGCATGAGACTAAGTCAGACTTTTAATGTACTAGAGGAAGAGTGCTCCAGGCAGAGGGAACAGCAAAGATAAAAGATCTGAAGTGGTTAAGAACTTGACATTTTTGAAGATGGCCGAAGCTTAGTGAACTAGAGTGAGACTAGCAGGAGATGTGGCTGCAGAGGAAGGGCAGAGCTCGTGGGCCATGGGAAGGAGTGTGGATTTTATTCTGAGAACGGTGATCAATCCATGAAGGGATTTAAGCAAGGAAGTAACATAATCTGATTTATGTTGAAATCTAGTAAATTGTGGAGAATGTCCTTCCTCTGCTAACATTTTTATCTCTCTTTACACATTACAAGATTCACCAGGCAGGGCAGATTTTCTTATGCCTTATAATCACTAAAGAAATATGAGTAGGAAACCGTGTGTTTTTCCTACTTTAATCCTTATCACACTAGTTTCCTGAGCACGATGCACAGTGACACAAAGTAAGACGTTTTAAAAGGGAAAGAACTACCTGCCTCTGTGGAGCCAATTCAGTGTTTCTTACATCACTGATTAGCTGATCTTGCTCTTTTCTCTGAGAATCCTGCAGTGTTTCTTTGATTCTTCTGTTCTTCTTCCCTGTGATCCCAACAGCACGTGGCATAGACCTATGTGTGACTCTTATCACTTTGTATTGTCATTAAGTGCTTCCCCCACTCTTCTTGCTCTGATCATCCATCCATTCTTGAGTTTTTTGAGGGCTGGGAACTACCTTACTCACCTTTATATTTCCAGTCATCATCACAGAGCCAGGTCCAGAGTAGGTGCTCAAGAAAATGATGGGCAGATAAATGTTCAACCTGGAGACTATAGTGGATTGTCCCAAATCAGGACACATTTGAGAGTAAAAGGGAATATAATTAGTGATTATGCTGGGACAGCAGTGTAAAGTTGTACTGAACCCACTAACTGGGATGTATGGTCACCTCGATAATCATTGCAAGGAATTATGAACAAAATTTTGAACTTTCCAATTCTGGAGATCTTTTAGAAATCACTAGTACTCCATTTGCTTGAGCTATTTAGACCAATGACTCCCAAGCATGGGAGATATAATAGCATAGGAGTTATGTAAATAGCAAGGGCATCATTTTAAATAATACAGATCCACACTTTCATAATATAATTCCCTTTTCAAGTCTACTTTAACATTTCTAATTATTACAAAGAGAAACTTTCAGTTTGGTGCTAGATTATCTGTAACCCCCTCAAATTCCTACCAATTGTTCTTTTTAAATGAAAAATGAAGAAACCCCAAGATCAGAACCTTTGAATAGGAAATGGTATTTGCCTAGAATTTAATATTATTATGTTAATTATATTTATTTTATGCTTTCCTTTTTTTATGTGAAATTATCATTTTCCAGGGAAGATTGGGATATAAAATTTCACTTTTAGTCAATCTTTTGAAGTAAAAAATATCAGATTTAAGACATATATGATACAGGTCATACACAGATTTTGGCAGAAAAGCATGAAGTTGATGTACAAATGACTAAAGTTTGGGAAACTAGATCAAATGACTCCCAGCCTTGTTTCTGAGTCTTCCTTGAGGGTCCACAGTTTTTTGAAAATATTCATATGAAATTAATTTAGGGAAATAAATGCCATATATTACTTTTATTTATTTTTATAATCTTTTTCTTATTATAAAGATTATGCATGCTTATTGTTGGCATATGATCCCAGAAAATACATAACAGCATAAAGATATTTAAAAAATAAAAAGCATTGAATAACACAATTCAGGGAAAAATACATTAAATATGTGAGTTGCTTTTTTTTCTTATTTTGTACTTTTTGAAATATAAGTTTGAATCTCAAAATGTTAACAGATATGTAAATCTGAATTCACGTAAAAGAAATAAAAAGGATATGGTTTTGTTTATTAAAAACAATTAATGATATAAAGACTTTTAGTATCAAACCTTCCCCTGTGAACTTAAAAGTTTAATTTACTCAAAATTACTCATCCAGTAATTTAAGATGCATTTTTACAAAATAAATTTCATACAATTTCAATCAGTTATAATGAGACAAGTGAAACTCCCCTTTGGAAATCATGCATTTTAAACCCTTGCTTTTCTTGCTTGCTAGAGACATACATATTCCAGCTCTTCAAAAACTTACCTTTCTGCTGTGGAAGAATACAAACATAGCAGACTGAGCTGTGTTCTAATTTTCAGTGAGAGGAAATGGCCTTGGTTCTATTGCTATACCATGCCAACAGGTGTAGGGAGATGATTAGCCATAAGAATAGTACAGGTGTTGAAAATATCTATTTACATTTTTTTTCCCAAAGCAGAATGTTAGCAAGGTATAACATTATTACCTTAACACAAATAGGCAAGATTGTTAGGAAACAACTACAACAACAACAGCAATAATAATAAGCACTCCACACCAACATAACCTGCCCTGCCACGGGCAGCTTCACATTCCTCTCCCTCCCTGAGGATTTCTGTTCATGAGAATGACTACGCCGTCACTTGATTTTGATGCCATAAGGTGAGAGAGTTTGGGATTACGTGATGTTGTTAGAGCGCTGCATCAGGAAACAATGGAAGCTAAGGGGTTAACCCGTGATCTTGAAACACTCTGTCCATCCCCATTAGCTCTGCCTAACCTGGATACATGCAATTTAAAAGACTGTAGCCTCCACGAAGACTAGGATTCCATGAAGTTGCCAGTGTTCTCTGTGCCTTAAACAGTGCCTAGTTCTGGGAAGACTCTTTAATATTGTTGAATGTAATGAGCCATCGTTATAATAACTTCTACTTCTAAACACCCAAGATGTGTATGGTGCTGTGACTTATTATACCAATCCAGTAGTTATTATTATCATCCATACTGCCTCACTGGGGAAACAGGCTCAAAAATGTTAATGTGTCAAATTCATACAGAGATGGGACTAGGATTCAAAGCTAGATATGTCTGAGGCCAATGCTTCGTGTTTTACTCCTACAGAATAGAAAGGAAGTTACATGTTCTCAAAGAGGGCTTCATATATGAAAAAGGAAAACTCTAGTAGTGCAGATTCAGATTCTTTTGTGTGGTGTAATGATAGTAACATTACTTAAAAACAAACAGACAAACATACAAACAAACATAATCCATGTGTGTTCCTGGGATTATGAAGCAGATTTTCCCTAATGAGTTGCCTCTCAAGGTTTGAGAATAGCCTTGGTGAGTGAACAGACAGTATTAACACTTTTAGGCTTTGTTTAGAAAATGACAACATATATGTGTATGTATGTGTGTTCACTGTCTAGAGGCTCAGAGAGACATCTTGACTGGATCCCTCCTTCCCATACTTTGCCTCTCTCTCTTTGGCAGCTGGCAGCTGGGCTGCCTTTGAGGAGAATGGGCAGCTGTAGCCTTAGAGAGCCTAGAATATCTGCAGCAGAAGGGAGCAGAGGGTGACACCAAAACAGCCCTCTAGGAGATGAGGACATCAAAAAGATTTGTTCACCAGAGTTTGCAGTTCCCTGCAGCTTTATAAATAATTCACCTGGGTCATGTTTTATCAAGAACTGCACAATCACCTCTAAAGCCTGAGAATCTAATGGGCTTTTTTAAAGATAATTTCTTAATAGAAAACGTCAAGGCTTTAATTGGATAGCCTTCTCCAACTTCAGTATGTTTTTTCCTTCTTGGAAAAAAAATCAGTAACACACACACACACACACACACACACACACACACACACACACAAATGAATTTACTGATATTGCTCACCTACTGTGTAAAATTTCAGCTTCGGTGTCATGCTAATGGGCAACTTGCACAAAGTACGTGATCCCAGTGAGGCACACTCAGGATTTCTATTTTCTCTTTCTCAACAGCCAGCAGTTGGACACTGTGCTCATCTCTGGGAAGAGGCCATTGAATCAATTCTTTATTTAACCTCTTTGCTGGCTTATATTCCCTGTCCCATGGCAAAGACATTTCAGTCCATCTGCTCATTATTAAGCACAGATTTTCTCCATAGCATTTTAATCCACTGAGTTGTGTTTCTTGACACACATAACTTATTACATGCCCTAATCATAAAATCTGTTTCTCTAGTCACAAGTGAAACAGGCAAGAAAATGTGGATGATTCAGGAAACTTCATCATCACTGCCAAGGAGAGATTCTAAGTATTTGCCAAAGATGGTGGATCTTCAGAGAAGAGGGGTAGGGTTGACTTTGTGGTAAAAGTGTGGGCTCTGGGTCAGACAGCCTGGCTTGAATCTAAGCCACACCCCATGGAGGCTGCGTGACACTGAGCACCTGCTTTAGCCCTTCTGTGTTTCAGTTTCCTTGCTTATCAGCTGCAGGTACAATTGTTCCTACCTAAGAAGGTTACTGTGAGGATTAAGTTAATAAATGGAAGGCGCTTAGGGCAGGGCTGACCCATGGGAAGCACTTTAAAAAGCTGGCTGCTCTCAATTATCCTGACTTGTCTTAACATACTTGCTTTGTGAGGCTCTTCTGCCTGGCATGCAGAAGGCAGGCAGCAAATATTAATTGAATAAATGAGCAGGTGCTTCTCGGTTTCTACTTCGAAGTTGCGGCTGCGTATATTTCTGTTTTTCATTCTGCTTTCCATCACTGTAGGTTGTATTTGATGGGTAGGTGCTATCCTCTTCATATATCCTTGATTTGCCATGCAAGATTCCCACAGAGGCTGCGAGTGACCAGCGGAGGAGGCAAAACAGCAAGACAGTTTGTCAAATTAGATGCTGTTCTTTCCTTGAAGTGGCAAGTCTATAGTGATCAAGTTGAACTGACATGATTTCGAGTTTTTACTTTTCTGCTTGTTAACAGGTATCTCTCTGAAAAATTAAAAGATAAACTGAGGCAAATTAAACATTTTAAGAGTTTATTTTAGCAAAAAAAAAAAAAACAAAAAAACAATTCAAATCAGGCAGCATGCAATCCAGTAGATAGAAGGGAGCTCCGAGGAGCTGTACAAAAGGAAAGACTTTTATAGACAGAAGGGAGTGGGAACAAGGAAGTTATATTAAGCAAAAAAGCAGGTTGATTTTTGCAAGTTTCCTTTCCTTTATGGAATGGCAGGGGACTATCAGGCAGATTGCCTAACTAGTGCTGATCAGGCGACTCCTGATTTGCCTGGTTTAAGATTCCATTTCTGAGAGAGCCAAAATTATAATTAAGTCTCCTCTTAGTGACATAGGGCTTAGCCTAAGCAACTCCATTTTGAGTCAGTTGTTTTGTTCTTTTAACAGTACAAAAGTATTATTTGCAAAATAAACTCATCCGGAGGCTTCTAAAGGGAATTTCCTTCAATAAAAAGATGTTAATCATTTAAAACTACATGGGCATTTTAAGGAGAAAGGTTAAAAGGTTTTTAAAGAGATAGAATATCTGGATTTTCTTTACTTTTTCTTTCACCTGGTCCTTCTTCTCATTCTCTTTCAAATTCTTTTTTTCTTTCTTTTTATCCTCCTCCTCTTTTCTTTCTTCTTTCTCTACCTCTTTCTCTGTCTCTTCCTTTAATACAGCTCAAAGTGTGTGGCATTCACAGTGGGAAGTCTTCAGTGAGCCAAGGTGTGTAGGAGCAGGTAGTTTGGTTAGGTTAAAGTTACTATAGAACTAGGCAATTAATAGATGGAAAAGTAGGTAGAGGATAGATTCAAGAAAGCTTGAAATGCCAGGCTGTGGCATAGTAATCCAGAGTCATCGAGGAGAAGGAGGCAAAGGGAATGAGATGTATAATTTTTTATCATTTTGCACATGAAGTGGTTACCTCATCAGTATTTCTCCAGAATCCACAAAAACTGAAGTGTTCATTCAGGGTTATGATTACTCTTGTGACAAGATTTAATGAGAAGGGTAGGCAGAAGCATTTACTCTATACGTTATTGGGAGTCTACCTGTCTCTGAATTCAGCCTCCCAACTTCAACAGAGAAGAAATGGTGCACTGGCAAGGAACTAGAAAGAAAATTCTACCTTCCTCTTTCCTCCTTCAGAGGATCTTCCTTTCTTATAACTAACCTACCCCAACCCTTGTGTATGTGTCTTCTGCTTGAATATCTGTACCAGTGGTATCAAGTCTACCTTTAGGGGCTCCAGATCAGAAGGTTTCCTTTTTCTTTCAGACTTCTGTTTTACAAGGAACTTTTAACGAAGTCCAACAAAGCCAAGGTGTTTCTGAAAGCCAGCTCTGTTTAAATTGTACCCAGGTAATTATAATTTCTTTCACAGTGGCCATTCCTCTGGTACTATGTAGTCACACTAAAAAAAGATATTTTGAAATTCTTTAACAGTATATTAAAATGCAAATCGGTCTTCCTATTAAAGATTTCTGGAAGTTCTCTGACAACACATTTAAATGCAAATTGCCGAAGTGTAGATGCTAAAATTAAAATTGGGAAACATAATACACCTCCATGGAGGTGCTGATTCTCTTAACGCAAAGAGGAAAGCTGTGCTTCTGGACCCTGCATTGTAATCACGCAGTGGGTCAGTGACCAGTTCTGGACAATGGCAGAGAAAGACGTTCCCACCTCCCAGTTGCTCCTCTTCCACTTGCACTTAATTTTGCAAAATGGATTGAACAGAGTGGGCTCGTTACAACCTGATGACTATCAGATTCTCTCCTCCTTCCTTATGTGTCATGTTGCTTGGACAGGGGGAAATCAAAGCTCCTGACCCCTGGTATTATTTACTTTGTGACTCTGTCTTGCCCTGTTTACAGTCTTTCTGAGATTTCTCCCCTTTCTCCTGCTCTCTCCAGAACTGGATCGTTACAGGAGGCAGATCCCCATGGCAACGATACAAGCTGATGCCTTCCCAATTTTGCTTTTGTGACACTGCAGGGTCCTTCTCATTATTCCAAGGGTATCAGAGTATTCTTAAATGAAGTTAGTTTTAATTAACTCTAAATTTAAAAGTGATATGTGTCATTCTGCGGTTTGGGGCCATTGGGTGGTAAAGGATGTGGGCTGAGAGAGTAAGGGGTGGTGGTAGTGGGAGTGAAATTAAATAGTGGTCTGCTCAAAAGACTTGAACTTTTAATGTTATAGATCATTTCAGGCCTCTTTGGTTTCTTAGAACAATGTAGAATGGACTCCTAATTCCTAAAATGCAGCTCCCAGATTAATATTCTAAAATAGCCTGGACAACGAGGAAGCCTTCCGTGGCAAGGCTGACCATTCCATCATCTGACACTGTTTCTCCAGATCACGTGTCTTTAGAGCCTTTCTAAGTGACCCTGTGCAAATTTCCTGATGAACCTAGGTCTCTTTGGTACTCTTCATTGGGTCTTCTGTTTAAAAGTAATTTTTTATTATACAAATAATACATAAATACATTTTCCTTTAAGGCATCTTTTGTCTTAAACCGAGTTCCTTCCTCTTCTCTTGAAAGTCAACTTTTGTTATGAATTTATGAATGTACCCTTCAAAACAATTCTAATATATATCTATTGATGATATATAGAACTATTGTGCATATCTTTTTTTAAAAAAGAAATGACATTCTACAATATAAAATTGTCTCTCAATATTTCTTAGGGGATTATCAATTTTGATGTTTGTAGCTTTAATTCATTTGTTTGCTTTTCATATCATACAGGTTATTTAGCCAATCCCTTAATGGTAGACATTTAGATTACTTATAATTTTTCATTATTACAAATAATTTTTTCCCTACTACAGGGAATATTTTTGCATGTGGTTCATAGTGAGGTAAATACTTAGAAGTGGAATAACTATGATCCTTATTTTTCAAAAAATTTACCCCTTTCTCTTAGCCTTCTAACTCTGACCCAGAACTAGAAACATTCATTTTTGACTTGCAGGCTCTACCTTCCTGGAAGGAGAGATTTTGTTCCCTATTGAAACTCTATTCCACAAATTTGTGTAATTAAAAAAAAAATAACAATATTGCAAGAAATTACATCACCATGACAGGCATATCTTGTGTTTTATCCACAGTGCAAATGACAGGGTGTGAAGCAGAGCTCTGAGTGATGGAGTTAATATTTATTCAGTGTTGCTGCATATCTATAGATTCTATATTCTTCCCTGAGGGTGGAAATTTAACTATATATTTTTCCCCTAAGTGTTTTATTTCTCTTTGGAAATTCTGCTATAGTACAGAAATAATTGCAATTGCATAGTTATTTGTGTTCTTTGGTGGGCCTCATAGTCTGGTGAATTCAGGTGGTGTAGATAGCTCAAAGTTGATGATAATGATGATGATGATGATGATGATGATGCTCCTCCATTGGGCTGATCAGAATCCTTGCCAAAGAAAAAAACATTATAAACTCTGAATGACTTCCTTTTGTAGAGTGTGTGCAAAGCTTATTTAGAGAATAGACAGGCATTTACATTGTATAATTTCAGTTATAACGGCTAAATTTGGAAAAGAGGTTAGGCCAACACCTTCATATTCTATCTAAGAAAAGAGATGACATATCATGTCCAAGATCACTTAGCAAGATATTTTCAGGGCCAACATTATAAAGCATGTTTTAAAAGTTTTACTTTTTAAATTGTACATATAGTAAAATTCACTGCCCCCCTTTTTTGGTATACAGTTCTGTGAATTTTGACAAATTTATCAACACGATCAGGATACAGAACAGTTTTATTACTCCAAAAATTTACGTGCTATGCCTTTGTTGTCAAATCCTACCTTTATCTCTAACCTCTAGCAACTACTGATCTCTGAACTAGTAGTACTATTTCCAGGATTTCATAGAAATGGGAGCATACAGTATTTAACCTTTTAAGCCTGGATACTTTTATTTACATAATGTGTTTGAGATTCGTTCACATTGTTGAATATATTAGAGGTTCACTTCTTTTTTTATTTCTGAATGTCATTCTAATGTATTGATACACCACGGTTTGTTTATCCATGCATCCATTGAAGGACAATAGGGTTATTTCCAACTTTTAGTGATTACAAATAATGCTGTTGTAAATATTTGTGTACCTGTTTCTGTGTGGACATAAGATTATAGTTCCCTAGGGTGAATAACTAGAAACAGAAAGATCAACAACTAGAAGTAGAATTGCTGGGTCATTATTAGAAACTGCCAAACTGTTTTCCAGTGTTATTATACTATTTTGCAGTGCCACCTGAATAAGAGATCTAGTTATCTACAACTTTGTCAGCACTTGTTATTATCAGTGTTTAAATTTTAGCCATTTTAATAACTTTGTACAGGTATCTCATTGTGGTTTTAATTTTGCATTTATCTGATTCTAATCAGTTTAATAGATAATGACTTATATAGATCATAACCCAGAGATATCAGAAACAAAAATAGATGACTAAAATTCCTTCATGAAAATGGAAAGGAATCCTAGGGACTTGTTTTCTGAAGACCATGTTTCTTGGTACAGCATGAAAATATATGTCCCTGAACAAATGAAGAACAAATAAGAACTTTAATTACTTGGAGGATATAAATCAATTAGTTACATCAATAAACACTTTTTTGGTTGTGGTCACAGAAATTCAACACTATTTGGCTTATGCTAAAAAGAAATATATTTAAAAATCCAGGGCTAATACAACGTAAACAATAGATGGATCCAGTTACTCAAGTTTTGCAGCCAGGAACCTGTCTTCCTTTTTATGGTGGTTTGTATAGCATTCTGTTGGCTTAATTTGGTGGCACATTCTTCCAATAATGTGGCAAGGTCACTAATAATGCCAGATTTATAATCTTTTCTCAAGGCAACTCCAGCCAATGGAGTGTCTTTTCCAAAACTGTAATCAAAAGTTGAAGGTTCACATAAATTGGCCTGGATTGGGCTATATTCCCATCTCTGGATCAATGAAATGACCATTATCTTGATTTTCCAGGCCTAGGTCTGGAATTGGACAGTAGGCTGATCCATCCCTTCACACAGCACTAAGCTACAAGTAAGTAAAGAACAAATCCCTTAGGAAATGTGAGGTCCTGTGGACATGAGAAGAAGGCCTTGGTTATAGAAAGGCAAAACAAGAGCTGCCCACTGTGCAGGTGATGTTGAAGAAGTATGGAAGCTATGAAAAGAACCCTTTCCCACTTCACAGTGTTGCTAGAAGCCTGTTTTGTGTGAGAAGGAGAGCCCAAAGTCTTGTTTCTATAATTCTAATAGTAACAATGCTCTTGAATCCAGAGGAGTGAGTGAATAACGCTGAGTTTTTGTAGTCACTGATTTTAGCACTGACATGTATAGCAAATGCCATTCTTCAGTAATATCGAATGGCATATACAAAAGACAGGCCATTCCCCCTTTTTTTTCACTAATTGCTCCTTGCTATATTTTGTTACTTATATGTAAAAAAATAAGAAATAGATTTCAAGTTAAAAAGATTACTTTTCAAGTTAAAAAACATATCAGATACACTTTTTAATGTCAAAAATCTTTATAGCTAAGGGGGAAAAATCACTAAGAATGAAAAGCAGAACATTGATTGAAGAAAATTATTTGGAAAGAGAAAATGGTAGGCATCTAAAGTTGTGGGTGTTCTTCTCTCTTCTATAGCTCTCACCATAAATTGATTTACTTGGGATTCAGGGTTGAGTGTCACAGCCAGCATCCCTAAGTGATGGTCTGAATTACACCATCATAGCAATATCACTGCCATTCAGCTGCCAACAGAGGCATAGAGCTGAGAAGCTTGAAAACCAAATTGCTTCACAGAGGATTGAGTTTCTACCCATCAGAAAGGAGTTTGTTTGCAGGAAGGCATGAAGAAGGTCTCCACAAGGAGTCATAAGGGGTTACTGCCGAAGTAGCTGCGTCACAAAAGAAAAATTTCCTGGGAACCAAGAAAGAGGCCAGAAATTTAAGCAAGTCTCTCGGCCTGATGTAAATGCCAGGGCGACTATCTAGCATGCAAGAAAATCTAAGAGCCTCAAATGAGTCCTCAATATCTTTGGGATAAGAAGAAAAAGAAAGATAATGAAACAAATGCTTTAACATTTTGTTGAGTCTGACTTGTGGAATAGTTGGTTTAACTGCCTGAAAATATATCAGAGTGAAACTTTCCTCATGTTCTCCCTTGCATCTATCCTCCTACACTTCCTATTTTCTATTTGGCAGTCCCTCCTGTTGCAGCCCCTCTTTCCCCATCTCTGACCTTGCCAAGAGGCCTTAGTATGATCTATATGCTCCAAATATCTACGTTGAAACTCAGTGGCTGACTGAGTTTTTTGTTTATCTGAGCACAGCACAGATATACCATGGAGTTTTCACTGGGGTCTACTCAAAACATTTTCATGAGGCACACGTTCCCATAGACTATTTCACCCCCAAAGGTAAAACTACTGGATCATTAAAAAAGCATTTCTAGTTAATTCAAAAAATGCATCCTACAATATTGTCTATTTCACAAACGTAGGTTTATGGTTTCAAATGAGAGTGTTTTGTAGTTGATATTCAGATGATCTGACATGACAATATACCTTTTATTCAATATACCTTTGTAAGTTTTTGCCAATTTCTTCAAAACTCAGGATACCAGATAGAATGATTTTTAGATGCATAGAATTTTTGTATTTCAGCCACAGGCCTGAGTGGAAAATGTGATTATAGTGGCTATATATTAATTATTTATTTTTTACCCTCCTTTTAGACCTTCTGGTAATGGTGATAATGAATGATTTTTATTTATTTATTTATTTCTGATAAAGGATTTAAATCACTGGCATGATCACTTGATGTTCTTGGCAAGACATTTTTGATTTTGTTTTGATTCATTGCCAATTACCAGGACTAATTTAATATGAAACCTGGAAGTTTGAGGGTTTTTTGTCGTGGTGGTTTGTTTGTTTTGTTTTTAGATAGATGTCTTTATTTCTATATGTGTCTAGATGCTTTATTTGTGATCATAGTCAAACATCATATAGATCACAGCTCTACAAGTGAAGAGATGTCTTTTCCTTCTAAAAAATTAAATACCTTTATATTTAAATTTTACTCCCAATTTAGTGACTTCTAGGTATAGGCATAAGTCTGGATGAGCCTATAGATTCTCCAACAGAGACATCACTGTGATTTACACTGTCATTTTGGGGAATTGACTCATTGTACTTAATCCATAAAATGTATTTCAATTTCAAAGGGCTTTAAGATTTGTGATGGAAAATAAATCACTTAATAAATAATTACTCCTCTACCTCTCATACTACAAGCCTCAGAATGAGCAACACAATTTAACAATTCAATTCAACAAATAATTATGGACATCTACTGCAACCCAGCCACTGTGAGAGATGCTGGAGCTGTGAAGATGAGTAAGACACTGTCCCCAAGGAGAGGGGTTGGAGGTGGGGAAACAGATGTTATAACTTATGGACATTTGCATTGTGCTTTAGAATTTTACTTGAAAATACAGTTTTATGAGGAGGAATTATGCCTGTTTCTATTCTTAATTTTAAGAATATCTGCAAAGTCCTTTTTATGTAGATCGAGTTACCTACAATTGAATTATTGATATCATGACAAGAAAAATCTACCTCTTATGGTGATTGTGGTAATGACAGTAGTAGCAATAGTAATAATAATAATAATAATATTATGTCAAATACCTGTTGAGTACTCACCATGTACGAGATTTTATTCTAAATATATTTTATGATTTACCTCACTTTATTTTTATGTATTAGTATAAGTTCTCCCATTAGCAGATGCCAAGACAGGATTCAACAAGCAAGCAGACAGGATTCAACAAGCAAGCATATTGTTAGGGGAAATGCCTGTAAGCAAATATTGGGGGAGCCCAAAGAGACTGGAAGTTCTGTCAGGTTATGATGTAAGTTTCCCCTCAAGTGAAAGAGAGAGGAAAGGAAAGTTAGGTGGAAGTATTCTAGATTGCCATCAGTCTGAGAAAAGTTAGGCAAGACCAGCAAGGAGGACTTGATTCAAAATTAGCTATTAAAGGATAGTCTCCTGTCTTCCAGAAATGAGCCTACCTTAATATCCTTCCTGTGTCCTTCACTGGCAGGGAGAAGCCTGTGTGAGGTGGGGTGTTGGTGCAGATGCTGCTGTGGATTTCTGAGCACAGAGGCCAGGGCCCTAAGTCAGTTGATCACTTACATTCCCTGTAGTTGGAAGTCTGTAGATGCATTCTCAAGGCTACCATACCTTACAACAATTCCATTGTACAGATGGGAAAACTAAGGCAGCAGGGAGATTAAATAATTTGCCCAAGGTTATCTCATAAGTGACAGAGCTAGGATCCCAACCCATGCAGTCTGGTGTCAGATTCTGTGTTTTTAGACACTAGATCAATTCTCAAGGTTATACTTCAATAGTCTTTGATGCTATTAAAACAAAAATCTTTACAATGGTCTACAAAGTATGAAGCACCATCTAGGATGTAGATCAGTAATTCTTAGACTTGAGCCTACATAAAATCACCCTGAAACTTACCAAAGATGCAGATGAATCGCTTCTCGCCCTACAGACTGGTGTAGGAAGTTTTGGGGTGGGCTTCAGGGTTTGCATTCTTAAGGGCCATCCCTAGTGATCCTTTCCAAATTATCAAACTTTCACAAACACTGCTCTAGAGAAAGAATACCAGACTTGGAAATAGGAAAGAGTGTTTTAAATTCTGATTGTGAACACATTTCTAGTTATAAAATCTTGGACAACTCACTTAAATCCATTAAACCTGATTTATAGAGATGATGATAACAGCAACAATTAACTAACTAGGGTTGAGCAGTTTGTTGTGAGTTCCTGTTTGACTAGAAGTGAACGCATTGCTTGATAATCTGGGAAGCATTGTCCAAATACCTGTTAGAATGATGCCTGCTGGCAGCAGTACTCTCAGCAATAGCATCATTCTCTGATTGTGTCACTAGATGGTTGGGGACCCTGACTATTTTGGGGGATGTCATGTGTTTCAGATCTGAGTATATTTGATATTTGCCCTTGAATCTAGGTAAGGTAGAAAGGAATGTCTAAAATAGTCAATAAATCAAAGAATTAATTTCTCCTCCAGTTCTGCAGTAATTCACATTATGTCTTTAGAGAGCATCCTGGGTATGTTAGTGGCTTGAAAATGAAATCCTTGAAAAGACATTTCACCGGTGCATCTTTCCCTTTATTCATGGCATTACTACTGGTCCCTTTAGAAAAAATTAACAGTGATAGTAAGTCAGGGTGCTGTGGAAAATGAAGAAAATTTTCATTTAATGTTTGTCCTTTCTTCCGGCTTCCTATGGGAGTCAGAATGTGCCAGAACCTGCATGGTATTGCATTTCCCGCTGGGCTATATAATGATCCTGTAGCCCATGAAAGCAAATCTCAGGGATTGGCTTGAATGCCTCTCTGCTACGTGTTTAAAAGGACTTAGGTTTAAAGTGTGTTCTACCTGTCCATAAAGATTGCTTATCCCTGATCTCACATTACTCTTCCTTTGTCTGCCTAGGAAACACCATCTGGTAGAAGGAGGGAATACCTATCTTTTAAGACTGGGCATTGCCACACACGTTCTCTCTATTGGTTCTATCTTGGTGCTTTTCTCCTTTACATTATGTTCTTGAGCCAAGAATCTTAGGAAAGAAAAACTTGGCCACTTAGCCTTCCCAAGCCTCAGTCTCTTTATCTGTAATGTGAGGGTAATAATACATGCCTTGTCTATTTCACTGAGGATCAGACGAGATAGAGGCAACACCTTTTTTATGACCTAATTAATTACCAGATTATGGTTACATATTAATCTGTCTTTAACACTAACTCCTATTTCCAGTAGGCAAAATATGGTAAATTAAATTTCTGTTTGTGCAAATACATTTTATACGGTAAAATTAAGAGAGGTATCAAAAATAAATAAAATGAAAAGAAAATTCAAATGGAAACTTTTAATGAACTTTATTAAGCATGTAAAACCAAACAATAGACACCTCTATCATAAATATCCCTTTTGGGAAATTTTTCTGCATGGAGTAAACTGGGTGAGATATACTAATATCCATTATTATTTTTTTGTGCTGGAATTTTATAGTATTCTTCAGTTTATTCATCTTAAACACTTTTATGATTGGGTCACTGTACTTGAATGCCTCTCAATTAGAGCACAGTAAATGTCCAGGGAGAAGCAGTTTCCACGACCTCTTTTTTCAAAGAACATTTGCTCTTTTATATCAGTGATATCTTTTCTTCTGATTGTCCATCAATGACATTAGAAACAAATGTCAAATTTTCCCTTTTGGCAGTATAACATTACTAAGACATTTGCTTCCCCTCAAAAAACCCAGTTTTTATTTTCTTTTAATGCCCATTAAGAAGGGTAGTTTTACCTTCAGTTATCTTAGCTCATGTCCCTAGAAATCATCCTTGAAGAGTTTGAGTCGTTGCATGCAGCTGCTCTTGAACTCTGACCTCATGCCAAGTGATTCTCTTTTTGTTCAGACAGAGCCACAAGGATTTCAAGATATTATATAAATTTATTTATAACCATCTTGGTCCAAAAGTATTTTAATGTGGATTACAAAGAAGTAACAATATACGACATTAAAATAATTGGAAACATCCAGAGCTGAGCAGTCAATGAAAATTTTTTTTAGAGGAAAAAAGTGTTAGGTCTAAAACCAGAAAGTAGCAGTATATATGTTAGCAAAGGGGAGGAGGAGTGGTGCTCAGAGCTGAGGGAGCAGAATGGACACAGAAATGAAATTCAGCATGGACTGCCTAAAACCCTTCCTTGGCTCCTGGGTTGGCCTTCTTAAGTTTATAATATCTGGCTGGAACCAAGATCTCGTATTCTTCTCCCAGTCTTATTCCTTTCTTTTTTCTTTTCTTTTTTTCTTTTCTACCCTCCCTGCCTATCTCCCTCTCTCTTTCCCTTTCTTTTTCTTTTTCTTTTTTTATAAGTTAAAGGGATAAAATTTTCTTTTTTCTTACTACATGTTTAATAATCTAGACTATTAAGTGTCTTTTAAAAATTTTTATTTTTTAATTGATTTATAATGGACATATAACATTGTGTACATTTGAGGTGTATATCGTGTTGTTTGATATGTTTGTATGTTATAACATGATCACTACAGTGACATCACCTTTATCATGTCACATAATTATCATTTCTTTTTTGTGTTGAGAACAATTAAGATGTCATCTTTTAGCAACTTTAAAGTTTAATACAATATTATTGACTAGAATCCCTATGTTGTGTGTTAGATCTCCAGAAGTTATTAATCTACTAGTTGCTAACTGTCATTCCTTTCAAGCACCCTGAACTCCTGCCGTGTCAGTATCACACAGCTCCATGCCTATGCGCACACACCCAGACATCTTGCTCAGATCATTTGTCCCCTCCGATATTTTCCTCCACTCTCCCAGACACAGTTTATGGTTCTTTCCTTGTGCTTCCTTAGAACATAGCATGTACTACTAATATGACATCCAGTACATTGTTCTATGATTCGTTTAAAGATCTATTACCCCCAACAGGCTGCGCAATCTTTAAACGCAGGTTTTATGACTTCAATATTATGCTTTATATATGGTAAGTAGTTGCTTGCTGAATATTTTAATTGAATTGCATTGAGCATGACATGTTTGAAAAATAAGATATGTTTTTTTGGGAGGAAAATTTTGTCTATTCGTAGGGGCTCCAGTGAGGCGGATCTAAAAATCACTAGACCGGGGCAATTAAAATGAGATTTAAAAAACTAAGGGAATCTGGGAACCTGGTTGGGAAAAATTTTCATTAAACTCCATCTTAAATTTAATATTTATTTTAGTTATGAATTACACCAAGCAATGTAGCAGGCATGGTATCTCTGACTTTGGTATCTGTAGAAATTACAAATATTTTTTACATCATATCAGTTACTTCAGATTCTTGAAATATTGTTTGAGGTCCTTCTTCACAATTAGGGTAATTATTAGACTGCTACTAGATCTTGCTATTTAATGCATCAGTGAAGGTGCTGATATATTTCTGTATTGACCTCAAAGACTATTTTAACTATTTTGCGATATAATTCATTTCCTTTGTAATCCTTGTATTTTATTTTATGAATTTAGAACCTTATTATGAGAAAAGGCTTATGGCTCTTCATCAGATTGCTAAAGGGATATTTGGCACTGAAATGGTTAGGAGTACTTGAATTGTAAGTTCAATGAGGGCAGGGCCTGTGAGGGTTGTTGGCAGTGCCCGTGTAAGCCCAGTTCAGGAGAGTGGTATTTTGGGACACGGTGAGGATGTCATTGCTGTAGTAATGGATTTTAGATTGGAGGCTTGGGTAACCTAGGGCACTACTGAGTAGTTCTTGGTTTGATGAAATCGTTCTTTTAGGAAAATGAGTCCAGTTATTCTACACAGAATGGGTTGGAGGGTCAAACTCATACAGAAATCTATTGTAGCCCAGTTATGAGATGAGACCCAGTCAAAGATGGTGGCCATTAGGATTTGAGATGAAGTTCTGACCTGGCCTGCACAAGAAGTGAAATAGAAGAAATCACAAGAGATCAGCCTCGGAAGTGCTGTTTTGAGTGGGGAGGAGCAAGAGATTAATTTTTGTTATACTGTGTTCGAGCTAACATAAAAATCTTATAGGTTTAGATGTTGGTTTGGAATTTCAGTGTGAAGGCAGAGATTTGAGAGCTATTAGTATAGAGAAAAGAAGTGAAATAGAAAGAACAAAAGTAGTTTATTAATGGAAAAAGCAGAATGAAAGAAGAGGCTGAGCATTAGGCAGGGAGAATCAGAATCAATAGGAAGTTTGCAATTTCGACCTCTTGGGAGCCACTTACCCTCTGTGGAGTCAGGATGCAGAGGACAACTGGGCTCCTGGCTGCATATATTTTAGGAGAGCACTGTGCTGCCCAGGAAGGGCTAGTGTTCAGCAGTGACCAAGGGTCCTGGCTTCAAACTGTGAAGCTCTAGGCATAAAATTCCTTTGCCTCTTTGTACAGAAGCTTGGTGACATTGAAGGCTGAGTCCCATGCACATTGTTACTTAACTCGTTAGAGCCTGGTTATTTCTCTTTACTGGACACACTTTTTACAGCTCTCCCAGCACCCAAACCCTACTCTTGTTTCGACTGAGGCTACTCTCTGGCTGATCTCAAGTTCCTTTTTCTCTTCCATTGCATCCCCTTCTCTCCATGGTTTTCCTCTCTTTTACATGATTTGTTGCTCTTTTTCAGCCTAATTTTACTGTTTTATACTGTCTTTCAAGCTTTAAAAATTAACACGATACAAAAACCCTTAAACCTCCAAAATTAGCTGCTCCCCTAATTTGTTCCTTTCACAAACATTTAGGGAACCATACAGGAGTCTGCTGCTTAACATATTTTCTATTATTTAATGGTCTGTGTTTATTGTTTGCATAATTTTTTTACTGTGGCTTTTCTAGAGGTTTAATTCTTTGTTTATAAAGGTTTGCTCTTATAAAAATGCATTGCAGCTTCATTCTGATGTGTCATTACTGAAACTTTATTTTGAAGTACCTTATAATTTTGAGTGAAACTTGATCTATCTATAGAGACCTTCAAAAGCATTCATATTAAGCAGGAAAGATGGTAACCTACTTAGTAGACTGCATCTGGAATACCAATTCCCCTTAGGTCCATGCCAATTTCAATGATGAACTAACCACAAAAGCATAGTTTAATAAAACGAAATATCCATTTCATTTCATTAGTCAGTTTTTATGTAATTAAACAAGAAGCCAATTACATTTTGCATATAATGTTGAATGTTTTTTAGAAGATTATGTAGTAATTTAACTAGAATATAAACCCTGCATCCTCTTAAATTAAAACTGTGGGGTTTTTTAGTGAACACCAATGTCATATTTTATTTTGTGTTTGCTGACACTGAAATGAAAATAATGACAGAATAACCTGAAACAGGTTATCATGAATTTTTAAACAGTATCGACTTACTTTTAGTTGATATCTATCAAAGATATGCTGATAACTCTATAATTCAGTGCAACTTGCTTTTTTTAAAGACTTTTTTTATAGTAGTTTAAGGTTTACAGCAAAATTAAACAAAGTACAAAGATTTCCTGTATGTCCCCTGCTGCCACACATGTATAACCTCCCTATTATCAACACTCCCCCCGCCACCACCAGAATTGTACATTTGTTACAGTTGAGGAATCTACATATAATCACTCGAAGTCCATTATTTACACCAGGGTTCATGCATTGGGCAAATGTATAATGACATGTACCAATAATTATGGTTATTATACAGAATATTTTCACTGCCCTAAAGTCCTCTGTGTTCTACCAATTCATTCCTCCCACCCCACATCCCCTGGCAACCAGTGATCTTTTTACTGTTTCTGTCATTTTATCTTTTCCAGAATGTTGTATGGTTGAAATCATATAGTACATAGCTTTTTCAGATTGCCTCCTTTCACTTAGTAATACACATTTAAGTTTCCTCCATGTCTTTTCATGGCTTGACAGCTTTTTTTTTTTTTTTTTTTTTTTTGAGAACCAAATAACCTTTCATTGTCTGGATGTACCATAATTTGTTTATCCACTCACCTATCGAAGGATATCGATGGTTGCTTCCAAGTTTTGGCAATTATGAATAAAGCTTCCATAAACTTCTGCAGGTTTTTCTGTGGATGTAAGTTTTCAACTTTTTTTGGGTAAATATCAAGGAATA
Source organism: Eidolon dupreanum (assembly GCA_028627145.1). Taxonomy (NCBI): domain Eukaryota; kingdom Metazoa; phylum Chordata; class Mammalia; order Chiroptera; family Pteropodidae; genus Eidolon; species Eidolon dupreanum. The sequence goes on along the minus strand of CM053515.1, from coordinate 21,487,507 downwards.
CAATTGCAATTGTAAAAATGTTTAGTTTTATAAGAAATCACCAAACTGTATTTCAAAGTGGCCATACCATTTTGCATTCCCACCAGCAGTGAATGAGCGTTCCTGTTGCTCCATAATTTTACCAGCATGTAGTATTATCCCTTTTCTTGATTTTAGATATTCTAATAGATGTGTAATGGTATCTCGTTTTAATTTGCATTTCCTTGATGACATATGATATGGAGCATCTTTTGATGTACTTATTTACCATCTGTATATCTTCTTTTGTGAAGCATTTGTTAAGCTCTTTGGCCTATTTTTTAACCAGCTTGTTTATTTTCTTATTGTTGAATTTTAAGGGTTCTTTGTATATTTTGAGTAAGAGTTCTTTATCAAATGTATCTTTTGTAAATGTTTTCTCTCATTCCATGGTTTGTCTTCTTGTTCTCTTGACATTTTCTTTTGCAGAGCAGAAGTTTTTAATTTTAATGAAGTCCAGCTTATCAATTATTTCTTTCATGGATGCAGCTTGCTTTTTAACTTGATATCTAAGATGTATATTTTCTAAAATGCATGGAGATGTTTAATGGCACTCACATTCCCAGATAACTAACTCCCCTGGTATGTGTGGGCATGTTTGCATGTGAGCATTCTTTTTTCTTATGGGGGAGACTTTTTTCTTTTTACTTCCTGCATCATCAGATTCTTGGACTCAATTTTTGCTAATCCTTCTACGACTGATAGAATTACTCATAAATATGCTTGTTCCTGATCAGCGTCTTAAGAGCCATTAGCTGTGGAAGAACTCTTTTAAAAATACTTTCAGGAAAGAAATCTTTTCTTGTTTTTTTCTATGGAGAGTCTTCAGCCCTGTGTTCTTTTTGAATTGAACAAATAGATTTCAGTGGCAAAATAGTACAGTTAGAGCATGGGCTTTGGAGTTGGCAGAATTGGGTTCTTTTTAAAATTATTTTTCAATTACAGTTGATATTCAATGTTATATTAGTTTCAAGTATACAGCATAGTGGTTAGACATTTATATACCTTATAAAGTGATTTACCTGATAAGTCATCTCCATGACCATTTTTATAACTGCCAATTTGTATTCCTTAATCCCCTCACTCTTTTCACTCAGCTCCCCAACCCTCCTCCATCTGGTAACCATCAAAATGATCTCTATATCTATGAGTCTGTTTCTGTTTTGTTTGTTTATTTTGTCATTAAGCTAAGTGAAATAAGTCAGACAGAGAAAGACAGATACCATCTAAAAACAACTCTATTCTAATCACTGCTTCACTATTTACGATGTACATATGCTAACGTAAACTCTACTTACCTCAGTTTCTTTACCTGTATTGTTCAGCCCCTCATTTAACTACCAATTGTTGGGCCTTCATGATACGGAAGTTACTATGTAAGCTGCTAGGGACAGGCATCATCTTTGACTTGAAGCTTACACGTAAATGGAGGATGATAATAGTATGTATCATAAATTTATGCAAATTAAATGATATTAGCCAAGGGAATACTAAGCCAAGTGTCAGACATACAGTAAGAGTTCAATAAATGGTAGGTATTTTTAATATAATTATTATTTCTAGTTTATTAGTCTCCTTACCAGCACTGCTGTCTTGTTCCAGTGCCTAGCATGCTTCTTAGCACATAGCAGGCTCTTGTCACAAGTATGGTTCCTCAGAAGCAAAATCCAAGATAAGAATTTCTGTGCAAATAATTAATTAAGGAGTTGTCCCAGGAGAAGCTGGTAAAGAATAGGGGAAAGCAGAACAATAAAGTAGAAGAAACCAAGGAAGGGTGGGATTCAGGCAAACTCCAATGGAGATGACCTGATGCTTCAGGAGACTCCGGAAGGTAAACTTCCTCTCAGAACAGTCCTGACCCAAGACAAGAGAGATGTCAATCATTGTACCTGTCAATCATTGACTAAGAACATCATGGGGACTACAGTGGGCAGGATAATGGCCCCCAGAGATTTCCATGGCCTAATCTCTGGAACTTGTGAATATGTTACCTCCATGGCAAAGGGAACTTTGCCGATGTAATTAGAGGTATGAACTTTCAGATAAGGAAATTATCCTGGTTTATCCAGAGAGTTTCAATCTAGTCACATGAGCCCTTAGAAGTAGAGAAACTTTCCAGCTAAGGTCAGAAAGAGATGTAATGCTAGAAGAGTCAGAAGTGATATTATTGACTTTTAAAATGGAGGAAGAGTGACTCTGAGCCAAGGAACATAGGAGGCCTTGAGAAGCTTGAAAAGACAAAGAAATGGATTCTTCCATGAAACCTCTAGAAGAGAATACAGACTGTCAATACCCAATAAGAATTGTGTCTGACTTCTACAGAACTGTTGTGTTGTTTTAATCCACTAAGTTTGTGGTTATTTGTTACGGCAGCAATAGGAAACTAACATGGGGACATAAACTCCTAGACAATCCAAGCTCTCTGCTCTTATGTGCAAAGCAATTCTAGTCACCTATGAGAATTTCTCCAAAGAATAATTGCAGGTACAGGAACTGGAGGCAAAAGTACACCAGAGTAGAATGAACTCAGAAATGGTAAAAGGGACCCCAGGAGATCTGGGGACCACCAACAGTGTTTGTTACAGTACTGAGTAAGTATTTGTTAACTGGATGGATGGATGGATGGATGGATGGATGGATGGATGGATGGGTGACTGAATGACTAAACAACAAATTTATTTAAACTCCTGGATCAGAGAGGTTGTACAAGAAATGGCTTCTTGTCACAGGTAGGCACATTGGCAGTTCCTATTTAAACAGAGTATTTGACAATCAAAACATTCTACATTTATTGCCTACCCCTTGTTTTCAGGTTCTCCAAGGGGCCAGTAGATTAGAAAAGTAAAACTGTTTTATAGACATAATAAAAACAAGCAAACTTTAAATCTATGTCTATGCTGCAGAAATTCTCCAGAAAATTCAACAATCCTTTGGAGAATTCTGTTGCATTCTAAGTACCTGCCTTGTACACTGCTGTAACTAACCAGCTGGAGAATTCATCATTCTCTGGAGCATTTGGCTGGCTTGACAGAAAAACAAAATAAATCTAACTAGAAATGGAAAGGGAGCGGCCTTTAGAAGAAAGTGTTTTGAGAAGTCAAGTTCAAGAAAAATAGCCTGAAGGAATATTTTCCATGTTTCTATGGTTATCCTCCCTCCATACTTTCTCTTTCTTACCTTTGTTCCTGAGCAAGAATCCTAAATGAACTGTCTTTCTTGTGTATAAATTAAACTAAAATCTGTTTGTGAATGATTGATTCCATATCTATATATTCAAGAGTCAGAGAAAGATGGTTGATTGGAATATCAAACATAATAGAAATGAATTTGGTAATGTCCTGAATTTTGGGACATGATTTTCATAATTTTACATGGTTTCAGATCACCTAAACCCAAGAGGTACTTTAAATGTAATCAAATTAGAGAGAAGTCTTTGAGAGCCAGCTTGGGAGATGCTTCTGAAAGTGTCAGATCAATTTCCCTTTCACTCTTGTTCCCCCTTTTATTACTTTTGAGGGACTTTTACTTTTCTCTCCTCTGCTAAAATTTTTACTAATACTTTATTGCAACATGAAGAATAAACTTATACCACAATGGGTGTGCTCTTTTAAGATTAAATGGTACATTGGTAAGAATGCTTTGGAGTGCAAGAAAGGGAAAAATGTAAACAAGATAGGCTTAAACACTAAGGTGTTTATTACCTCTCAGAGGAAGTCAGGGAAGGTGAAAGGGTGGTGATAGCTGTTGTACACACAACCCTGGGTATTGGTACTGATTGTTGTGGTCATGAAAGGAGATGATGTTAGTAAGTCATCAGTATGGAGCATATAAGCACACTCAGCTTCAAGATGCTTCCTGGAACACTAATTTCTTGGGAGATAGTTTTCTGTTGTTAGCATTTTTAATGCCCAGCTGCAACACCAGGTCACTATTCAAACAGTATGGAAAAATTTAAATATTTAATAAGTCTTTCAAGGCAGACACAAGGCAATTGTTTTGTATGCCACCAAAAAATATGGACACATTCTTTTTTCTCTCTCATTCATCTTCACTTCTCTAATATTCCCTCATTGTCAGAACTGCTCCCTGTTACATCTCCGTGACTTATTGCTTCTTTGTTTTTTGTTTGTTTGTTTGTTTGTTTTTAATAACTGGAGGTTTGTACTTCTTATTCCCCTTCACCTTTTTCACCTCTGGAAACCATTAGTCTTTTCTTTTTATCTATGAGTCTGTTTCCATTTCAATTTATTTGGTCATTTTTTTTTAGGTTCCACACATAAGTGAAATCATATGTATATGGTCATTGTCTTTCTGTGTCTGACTTATTTCACTTAACATAATGCCCTTGAGGTCCATCCATGTTGTTACAACTGGCACGATTTCATTCTTTTTTTAAAATTCTCTTTTATTATTAGTTTCAAGTATGCAGTACCTTGGTTAGACATTTATATGGTTTATAAAACGATGCCCCTAATTGCTCTTTTTCTCCTCTGGTTCTCCACCTAGCCACTACATTAATGCTAACTGCATTCTCTATGTAGCGCTCCCCATCCTGTGACCATCTATCAACTACTAATTTGTACTTCTTTAACCCTTCACCCCTTTCTCCCAGCCTCCCAACCCTCCTCCGCTCTGGTCATCTTCAAATTGTCCATTATATTCGTGAGTCTGTTTTTGATTAGTTTGTTCTTTTTGTTCCTTAGATTCCACATATAAATGAAATCATATGGTATTTATCTTTGACTGATTTATTTCACTCAGCATAATAACCTCTAGGTCCATCCATGTCATTGCAAATGGTAGGATAAATACCATTTTTAATGGCTGAGTAATATTCCATTCTATATATGAACCATAACTTCTTTATCTAGTCATCTGTTGATGGGCATTTAGGTTGCTTCCATATCTTGGCTATTGTAAATTGTGCTGCCATGAACATAGGGATGCATAGATCTTTACGAATTATTGTTTTGGTTTCCTTTGGATAAATACTCAGAAGTACAATTGCTGAGTCAAAAGGTATATCCATTTTTAACTTTTTGAGGAACCTCCAGACTGTTTTCTATAGAGCTGTACCAATTTGCAATCCCCCCAACAGGGTATGAAAGTTTCTTTTCTTCATATCCTCACCAACCCTTGTTGTTTTTTGATTTATTGATGATAGCCATTCTGACAAGTGTCAGGTGCTATCTCATGGTGGTTTTAATTTGAATTTCTCTGGTGATTAGTGACCTCGAGCATCTTTTCATATGTCTATGGGCATCTGTATTTCCTCTTTGGAGAAATATCTGTTCAAGTCTTCTGCCCAGTTTTTAATTGGCTTATTTGTTTGTTTGTTTGTTTGTTGTTGTTGTTGTTGTTGAGTTGTATGAGTTTTTTTATATGTTTTGGATAAGACAACCAACTGAATGGGAGAAGATATTTGCTTATGATACATCTGATAAGAGCTTTATATCCAAAATATATAAAGATTTCATATTTTTTTATGGTTGAGTAATATTTTACTGTATATATGTATCACATTTTCTTTATTCATTCACCTAATGATGGACACCTAGGTTGCTTCTATAACTTGGCTATTGTAAATAACCCTGCAGTGAACACAAGGTTCATGTATCTTTTCGAATTTGTGTTTTTGTTTTCTTCAGGTCAATACCCAGAAGTGGAAATATCTCACAGTGGTTTTAATTTCTTTCTGCTTATGGCTGATGGTAACCATGCAGACCTGAATTCATATTTGCTTTTAAATTTTTATGCTATATTCAAATGTTGCTCCTGTAAGATGGCACTCCATTTGGATTTAATTTTTCTTTTGCTATCTGCCTAACTATACCAGCTGCCCTCTAGGTTTGAAAGGAGAATTAGTTACACCCACCATTAGTTTTATAATTTTATTTTTTGTGCATTGTCTGAAATAAACTGCTCAGACAGACACTTAATTGCAGAAACAAGTCAGCTAGTACCCTATACTTTGGGGACAATATTGCTGGCTGATTATGCCTTTGAGGGGTATTCCAATTGATAAAAGTAGAGGCTGAGTAGAAAATCCAGGTCCCTTTATATCAGATGCATTATAGTACCTTTTTTCTTTTTTTTTTTGATGTGAAAATTTCACTCAGATCTTTTACTGCTTAGGACAATTGGATCGTAAGCAGAGAGACGTGTATCTCAGTGTGTCTCCTTTGGGACTTCCACTGACTTTCTTTGAAGGCAAAGGCTCTGTCCCTCAGAGTCAGATGTTGGTTCATTGGAAAACAGTGGATATATGAGGGGATGGCAAATGGTTTTTATTTGCTTTCTATATAACTAGGTAGAAGGGGATCCCATTTCCGTCTATGGTTTAGCAGGTAGAATGCCAGGAAGAGAAGTCTGGGCCCATTTCTCCTGATAACTTAGGTCATGAGACCAAGGACATGTACCATTGTACTGAAGACAGAAGGCACAAGGGGTATGGGGATGAGGGAGTACCAGGCAAATAAGAGGGTTTTCAGATTTGTATCCATCCAAGACTGTGACTGCTTGAAAGTACTTTTTCATGGGAGAATTTGGGGCAGTTCTATGTACGTATTGGAATGAAAAGATTGGTTTTGTTTTATTTTGAGTTCAGGCAACGATGGTAAAAATAGTAGCAAAAAAATGGTATACTAAGCGTTTCACATATATTATATTATGTAATTTTTATATAAGCTTCTGACAGTGACATTACCTTTATACTATTATTCTCATTTTATTGATTAGGTAAGAGGTTTGGAGAGGTTCTGTAATTTGTTTAAAGTCCCACAGCTGGTTCTAACCACTACAGTAAATGACCTTCCTAAAATGCTGCAAGGATATATCAACATCTTTATGGAGAATGTTTGAAATGTGTAATCAAATTCAGATGTCCTCATTTCAAGAAATTCATTTTCTAGGACCAAAGCATTCACATGTCAATGGATTATGATTTATTAGAAAGAATCCTCTACTAAGAAATAAAAAGTATCCCATTTTTTCAATGGTACATATATTGAGAAGTGGTAAACTCTTGGTTTTTACAACCACGTCCCTTGGCTTACTATTTTGGATAATGTGCATATGCTGGGATTAAAATAATAGAAGAAAAGGGGACAGAGGGTTTTAGGGAGAATTTAAATGAGAAGGGAAGGTATTTCCAACTAAGTTTAATACAAATTTAGAATTTCATTTTTTGCAACAAAAAATATGACATGTATTTACCTGTCTCACAAGAAAAATAAGAAATCTATAAAGCTGGTATTGTCAGCACAAAATTAAGTTTTATTGTACATGGAGAAATGAAGGGATGGAAGCCTGGTCGGTAATCATTCATGGCTGGCTATCTTACAAGTCAATATAGATTGTTTCATAATCAATATAACTGCAGTGCTTTTAAACCAGTCATGCCTGGTGGCTGTGGCTGACTTGAATGGAACCACTCAGCCACACTCAGAGGTGACCTGAGCACATGCTGTATTATTTCCAGAACAGTTTTAACTTCTCATTTGGAAGAACACTGAATCAAAGAAAATATAGATTTATCTGGAAAGTGTAAGGAAATAAGTCTCTTGGATTGCCGATAGAACCAGTTACTTCTTTGCCAAAATAGATCTAGATATTTTGTCTGGCATCACGAAACATCTCTGCTTCACTTTTACCCTTCAAATCCTTACTCTACATCTGTTTTCCAAAATCTTTGCAACATTTCCTGAATGCTGCTGCTAAGTTTGGTAACTTACCAGTTGTACTATGTAATAGGACACAGACTGCTTTGTACTATTTCAATGAGATAATGTAGCAGGAAGCATCTTATAATCCACAAGGTATTTTACAATGTCATTTATTATATAGATGTAATATGTAAGTTAAAACTGATTCTACATTCAATCATGTAATGAATACTTATTTATCATTCAACCCATTCTGGTAACTATAGGGGATATGAGAGGAAAGAGTTATATCTCGGTAGCAAGGACCCAACATGAGTGTAAAACATATACTAAAACTCCTGATGGTGAAAGGTATAGCTATCTAAGCTCATAATTAATATGCAGTGTGTTTGGGGGAAGCAGAATTCTCCCAAAGCATTTCACACTCTTAGATACTCTATCCTAAGCACTAAGCAAAAGTTTGCTGGGATAAGGGGAGAAAGATAGGCCAAGTGGAATACCCAGGAGGTATAGAGTAAGGGCGAACCATGCACAGGAAGTGGTGGGGAGTGTGACTAGAATACATGGTGATGAGGGTGGGGTGAGATGAAAAAGGAAGATAAGATCAGTCAGGTGGTGACAAACCTTGAAAGCAATGCTAGAGGAGGTAGAATTTTTTCTGAAAAATTTCAGGCCAGAAATGATTTGATCAGAGCCCCATGGAGATTGAACTGAAAGGGAGGTAATTGTAGGTAATTTAAATAGGTAAGAAGAGAGGTGGTGAATTCTTAAATTGGACAAGAGTATGTGTGTTGACTACAACAAAACTCTAAGCTCCTTGTGGGGATACTAAGCATAAGTTGTGTTTTGCTTGTATCTTTGATTCTAGAACAATCCTATGTCCATAATAGATGCTTGGAAAATACCCACCTTATGAGTAGATTAGGAGCCCATTTCTACTTTTAAAAATTTACTTAGACAATGTAGTCTTGACTCGGTGAGCAGTACATCTTCGGTAAAGCTCTCTCATTTTTAACAATATGGAAATGATCATTTTATGAATCACTCTCTGAGTGAGAAAGTATCTTGATACTTCCCTTGGCAACCAAGAAGCCAGAAATTTGCCATCGAAAACTCTCTCTTTTTGGATCTTCAACATAGAAGCTTTTAAAGTTTTAGATGCTTTTAGCATTCATAGAAATGAAAACAAGAAATTGCAAAATCATTTTTTTTCATTCTTTATTTTATTTGATTTTATTATTGTTGTCTTGAATAATAATGCTAGGTTTCATTTATTGAATACTTACACTGGGGCAGTCATTCTTCTAAGTATTCATTTAATTTTTACACTAACACTATGAGGTAGGTTTTATCACTACCCCATTTTTAAAATGAGGGAATTGGGGCACAGACAGCTTAAGTGGCTTGTTTAACAACAAATAGCTAGAGGCAGAAGAGCTTCCAACCCAGGTTTTCTGACCGCAAAGCACACACATCACCATACAAAATGAAGAGACAGTGGTCAAGGGGTGAGACCCTAATAGCATCATTGTGGTGACATTATGGATTTTGGGGGACTCTGGGCAGGCTTCAGGGCATTAAAAAAAAGGATGAAAAAGAAGAAAAGGAGTAGAAGGGAGAAAGATAGAGAAATGAGTTCAAAACAAGAATATATGCTGTCACAGGAAGTGTATAGTAAATACTTTTTGAATGAAATGAAATAGGAAAGACAGAAACAAAGGAGGATTTTATGGCAGGGAGTGAAAGAGGGCTTTTCGCCATGGTGTTGGTATAGAATAACTGTATACTTAGGGTATAAACATTTTTGTGGATTGCAGCTTTACTTACTCCCAGGCTATTTCTGGACCTGTTAACAAATTCATAAATCTTCACCCACTGGTTTTCCTTTCTGGTTAGAATGAGCCCAAATGACTATAGCTTCCTGAATGCTTATTATTATTCTTCAAATACAGTATCAAGGAAAGAACAACTTAGCTGTGAAGCAGTCTGGTTTTTGATTGTGGGCCTGAGATTCTCATATCCAATGAAAACAGTGGCTCTGGTATATAAAATCTGTTCTAAAATAACATGAGCAATTATGCCACAGTTGCATGTAAAGGATAGATTTTTTTTTTATATTTGATGCACACGGAATGATTAAAAAGCCTACTCACATTTTCCTTCTTCATCTTCTGTCTCTTTTAATTTGGAACCCTTCGGGTTGGCTGTAACAAGAGGAAAAGAAATGCAGTCTATAGAATGAGCAGTGGGATACTGTGGAATATGGAAATCATTCCTATATTGTGGAGGGGAAATCTAATTATCTCTATCGATCATTCATCTAGTCTTTCCTCTCTCCTGTTTTCTTTAGTATTCGGTTATATAATTGGCATCATTAGAGCATTAGTGCCTCCTTCCACAAGGCGTGTGGTTGCTGGTCATTAGCAATCTGGATAGACATGTCAAGGAGACCGGACCTAAGGATACAAGAAAACCTTCTCTCCACAGCAGGGTAGTTGCTTTCTTTAGTTAACCCATTTTTCCCCCTGCAGATATCATTGGAATTATATTTCAGATGCAAGCCCTCTGAGCTTAAACTGACTGCTAGTTACCTAAGCCTTGGAAGTGATTCTTCCTTTAGGGCAGTAGTACAGCATTATTTTATAGGCTCCCGAGGTGTGTTTAAAATTTCAGTACTTTTACAATTCTTTAAGACCTCCAGGTGAGGTGGGCTCATGCAGAAGTGGAAATAGAATTCTGTGCCTCTGTGTGGTGAGGGCAATCAGAATGGTCCAAGGTTGAGTCTCTTGTCAAAAATAAAATTTTCGAAAGTGATTGAGCTTTTTCTAATTATTATCTCAGATTAGTTATCTGGACCTGTTTGGTTGTCATCAAAAATATCAGTTGAAATACCCCAAATTCTCATTGCTTAACTCCTTCCCCCCTCCCCTGGCTATTATAATAAGCTAATAAACATGCTGATGGCAGGACTGGGCTGGACTGGGTGATGAGAAGCTCTGGGTTGGGGTTCAGGCCCTCCATTAAGTAGCTCTGTGACCCTGGGAAGTGTTTTCACCGTATATTTCATCTGAGTTGGTTGGATTCAGGAGTTTAATCTCCTGCCATTAGAGGCCTGGAAAAAGAACATAAGACACAAGGTATAGAGCTGAGGACTGTGGTAGTTGGAGAATGTCTGTCAACCTGGGTGAAAGATGTCACAGCCCCAAACACATTTATAAATATCCCATCACACAGAACACATCTGTGGGCAATACGTGGTCCATAGCTGTCAGTTTACTACTCCTAGGCTATATAATCTATACTGCCCCTGCCCCTTCCTTTTTTATTTTTGATCTAAATTTTCTGATTCTTTAAAAGAAAAATAAAAGAGGAGATGAAAGACCTAAATGAAATGTCTTATAGTGAAAAAAAGAACAAAGCAAATTATGAGAATAAGGACAGACTTAGTTTAGATAGAATGACAACAATAACAACAACAAAACAGGGTGTCATGTTAAATATAAGTTGAATGGGAATGGCTGGAGTGAGTGCTTTGTTGTGGGGAAGGGAAAGAGCAGCAACCTAATTCTGAAATGCAACATGAAGAACAGTCATAAAGCATCAGCAAGTCATTTTTCCACTGTACTCAGCTTTTGTCTGACCTTCATTATAGGAGAGTCCAGATGTGGTCAGTGATTCTGAAAAGGGATGTGAAAAAGCTAAGAAGCACCCAAAGCTTAAAATAACAAAAACTATTTCTTTTGAGGAAAGGCAAAAGGAATTTGAATTGATCAACCTGGAGAAGAGAAGGGAAGAATTTGGGTCAATTACTCTTCAAGGACATGGCGAGAAGGTAAAGCAAGCATTTTCCTCCCTGTGAGTGAGGACATTAGCTGAAATAAGTGAGCATAAGTGACAGCAATGGAGATGTGATTGGTATTAGGAAGAATAAAAGCTTGAGTAGTAGGGTGGCAAAATGCTAGAAGGATCTCCTGAGAGTTGTTACTATGTCTTTGTCCCAGGGGATCGCTAACCAGAGAATGGTTATCCTAAAGGGAAGAGCAACCTCTCAGCAGTCCAACCTTGATGAGTATAACCATCATTCTTCCCACCTCTACCACCAGCTTGCCATTGCCCCCCCTTAACCATAACAGTGGATCTCACCGAATACAAGGGCCAAAGGTTCTTGGAGGAACAGAAACCTCCAAGCCACTTGAAATGTCAAATTTTCTTTTCTGAGCTGCTTTTTCATTTTTACCTCCTGATCACCTGCTCTGTGTGGTTCACTAACATGCGTGAAACTCTGCATTGAGAGCCCCTTAGAGCAAGGGATCAGAGTGACTGACCATCTCTAAATACCAATCCCAAATTTCCAGGAGGAAGATTCTGTTATGTCTCTCGAGGCAAGGATTCACCTCGCTTTAATAAACTATACCTCGGGGAAGGGTAATTGTTACTTGGTAGGAGGGCTTACCAGCATAGGTGGTATGGAATGCATGGTCTTCCCATCCCCCAAGTCATATGGTAAAGTCCCAGTACTTCAGAATATGACTCTCTTTGGAGATAGGGTAATTCAGGTAAAATGAGTAGGGGGTCCCTAATTGGTAGGGAGGAAGTCCCTAATATGATCCAATTAGTATCCTGACAAGAAGAGATTTGGACACAAAAGGAGAAACCAGGAGCACATTGCACCAAGTAAAGGCCATGGAAGGACACAGCTTGAAGGTAGCACAAGTCGAAGAGGGATGCCTCAGGAGAAACTATATTTGCTGACTCCTTAATCTTGGACTTCTAGCTTCCAGAACTGTGAGACAATAAACTTCTGTTGTTTAAGCCATCTGGTTTGTGGTGTTTTGTTATCACAGCCCTAGCAAACTAATACAGGTGGTCAGAGAAATAGCATTTATTGTAAGCTGAGCAGATATCCCAAGAAATCTCCTGTATCACTACAATCATCACTTATATCAACAGTAAGTAATGGTTATATAAATACTTAAGTAGCTGTAGTCTTTCCCTTGTGAGGAGTTTATAACTGGATCCAAGTATTGTTCTTTCCTAGGGTTGGAAGAAAGCAGAGCAGCTCAACCTTGCTCCTAAATTATTCTGAACATTCTCTAGTATGTACGTGGTTGGGGCAGAAACTTCTGGGAAATCATAGCAGTTTGTGCTTTGGCAACACTGGCTGCTCTGAGAGGCTTTCCCACTAGAACCAGTCCCACTGCCCCCAACCAGAAATCCAGCTACTGCAAACCTTACCTGCCTTCTCTGCTTCCCCACCTCTGACTACTGCCATGCTTAGGGTGGATGGAGAAGTTCACACCCACTTCATGCCAGTGATTGCTACTAGGACTGGCTTTCCATGCAGTGAGTTTACAAATGCCTCAGCAGATGTGAACCTATAAGGACTAAGTGACTTACCCTTGGCCTGAATTGCTCATATTACTTCCTCAGTTTTCTGCTTGACTTTGGCCATGGGGACCTGCCTTGGATTGCCTGGTGGTATAAGGACAACTGTTAACCTCAACTACACTTAACCTCAGGATTTTTCCTGTTTGCTAACAGACCTTTCTAAAGGCCCCTAAATAGGATTGGATGGATAATCCAGCTGTCATTTAGCGAGGTCAGAGTTTCTTCCTTCTGGGAACTTCCTTGCTGTGTTGTAGGCAAACCTATTAAATTACATAGTTGTTCTTAACACAGACCAGAACCAAAGAAAAATTCTGTCCCTCTGATCTCTTCTAGGCAGATAATTCCTTTATCCTGAAACAGAGGATGGCTTCCCACTACTTACAGAGTAAAGCCCCATTCCTTAGTGTGGATCCAAAAGGTTTCTAATCAGACTCCAAAAGCCTTTCGGGCTGTATCCATAACCACATGCCAGCCTCATGAGTCTACCTGCTGTTGCTCAGTCACTTCTCATGCCTTTGTTCATGCTATTTTCTCCATCCAAGGCACCCTTTCCTCTCATCACTACCTTTTAAATTCTATCCATCTTTGAAATCCTCCACTAAACTCCTTAAGGACTGGAACAGTGTCATGTGTCCTGCAGATCTACCCCCCAGTATCTATTCAATGCTTCTAGAGTAGTGATTATAATGTACTGAGCATTTTTTATGTGCCAGTCTGTTTGCTAAGTGCTCAGTCTACATTATTTAATTTAATAGGCAATGTGTTTTTAATTGAAGCCCCTAAGACTTAAAGAGGTTGATAACTTCCCCTGGATTACAGTGTTTGCCAATGGTAGAGACAGAATTTGAACCTATATCTTTCTGACTTCTCAATACTAGTGTATGATGTTGCCTTTCAGCATTCATTATATGCATGCCAAATTGATTTGGATGAAATAGGCTTTCCATTTTCAGAGCTTATGTTGAGGTGAGCTCAAGGAATGGCCTCCAGTCACGATTGTCGTTGCTGCAGCTACTGTTGCTGTTACCAACCTCTTTCTGTAAGTCCTAGCCAGCGAGGTTGCCTGATAGAGGTTCAGGGAGATTAAGAGCCCCAGAGTGTCATTAAGGATCGAGGTGCATTGCTGATCTTGGCCCAGCCATGCGGTAGCTGAGCAAAGGTGATATGTTGGATACATTTGCCATGCAAAGGAAAGAACAGCTGAATGTTAACCAGCACATTAATCATGCTGACAGATGGTCTGCCTGGCTGGGGCTCTTAAACAGACTCTTCCTATCTCACAAGCTCACTGCTGTGTACCTATTAGTCTGAAGGCAATAATATAAGATATAGGTTGAGACATGGAACCAGGGTAGCATTAGTAATAGCTAGAAGAATAGGTTAGGTTCTCTGAAATTTTAATTGCCCTTATTCTGCTTGCCTAACATTGACCTTTTTCTTTCTATCATATCAGCCCACCTCCATATTGTTGCCATTTAAAATATATGCTCCCATTCTGGTTCCACACCCAGGATGGTTCCCAGTTACAGCTTCACACATAGCACCAAAAGTGGCTACCGCCAACCAGTCAGGTAAGCGTATATGCTGAAGAAATTTGCTGTCCCTTGGCTTTATTTCTGTTGACTCAGTGGGCAGATTCTAATTTGAACCAGGCAAAATTTAGCTTGCCTGAGGCTGGTGGGCAGGTGTTGATTTTTGTGACTGGGCTGCTTGAATTGCTAGGGCATCCAGATATTTCAGGCTGACGTCACCTCAACAGGAAACTCAAGTTCCATTTGGTCGAGGTGTTGGGTCTTGGCAGATCCTATCTTGCACTGGTCTGATTGATAATGCCCTGACATGTTATTTGTGGAGATATTTAACTATCTATCTATCTATCTATCTATCTATCTATCTATCATCTATCTATTTACCTACCTACCAACCTATCATCTATCAATGCTGAGGCCCACTCAACTCAACTCATCAGACACAAAGATAGATAAACCAGCCTCCATCCTCAATTTTTGAGGTGGAGTAAGGTGAGAGAAAGAAACTCAATAAAGAAAAATAATAGTGAAAGCTTTTCCTTTCTCTCTTTTGTTTTTTAATAAGGAAGAGACTAACTAGTATTTAGCATTACTCAGCACTGAGCACTGTTCACAGGGGATCTCACTGAGTCCTGAAACTAAGCCTTTGACATGGGTTTTATTGTCCCTTTTTCACAGAAGGGAAGACTGGGAGCCAGGGTAAGTAGCATGGTCAGAGTCACAGAAGTTGTAAATGATGGGTTGGGATCTAATACAGGCTTATCTAATCCTGATGCCCCCCTCCATCTGCTGTGATAACTATTACATTTCTTAACAAGTTTCACATTGCCTCTTCTCTGAAACAAACCAATTAGTCATGGGAAGGGTGAAATGTTAGAAGGAATCAATACATTCTCCTTCATCACAGTGTTTAATGGACAGTTCTATGCCAAACTGCCCAAAGCACTTCATGTACTCTTAGTATACCCAAATTTGAAACTCTTGATCAATACATCCTACAACTCCAGGAGAGAAGATGCCCACTCATAGTAACATTCTCTTGACTGGATACCAAGGGCATTCATATCTCCTCTGAGTTTTTTCAGGCAGAAAAGATAATAGTGGTTCAAAGTCAAGCCAATTGCTTGTAACACCCAGGAGGCGTGATATGGGTTGACACATTCTTGGCATATTTTGAATGAAGTCTTCATTGGATGTTAATATTTGAGTCTTCCAAGCCTTGTTAGATTGGGAAATGGGCCAGGTCAATTTGTAATCTTGATGACAGAGTCCTGAGACCAGACAAACTTCTGTTACCGTTTTAAGCCAAAATATTAGTGCTTAATCCTCTGGAGGTCCGGATACAGATGCCAGAATAGACCTCAGAGGTAAATCCGAGAGGCTACATACCTGCTTAGTCAATCTACAAAGTTGTAGCTTCACAAATAACTCACACACTGGCCCTAAATTCAATAGACTCCCAAGGAAATCCTTGGAGAAATGGACCATTTTGGAATGCAGTTAGTGAGAAATGCGAAGAGTTATTTGGGAGAGTTTATCTCCTTAGGAACTTACTAAAGAATATGGAGGCAGAAAAACAGTGGGAGGAGAGAGGAGGACAGAGGAATGTGTATACAGTGCAGTTTATTTTGAGTTCTACATGGTGTCATTGAGTATATTTAAGAAATAATTTGTGAAATCTCTTGTTTTTTTTTATGAATTTTTTTCTTCCTTTACAAATGTGCTTTGTCTTAAGCCAGCAAAACACGTTTTATTTTTTAACAATACTTGTCATATTAATGATTAAAACTGGATATTAAAGTCTGACTCATATGACTGACCTCTCCAGTTTACAGAGGATTTCCTGAAACTTAGAGTCAAGCTCATCAAATTGGCTTATTTTTTTTCTGCTTTCCACTTTATGTGGCTATGAGAGATTAATGCTGAATTGGTTGGCAAAAATTGAAAATTACCGAAACTTAAATGCATTGTAGACCTGCTTCTATGTGATGCTCCTTCTGGTCGGGCAGCTCTGGGGAGTGAGAAAGTACATTTCCCACAGTGCTGAGGCAAACACATCCTTGTACGACTGCAGTAGTGGCATCTTGGTCTTTTTTAAATAGTAGTATAGGGTACATTGTGATTGATTTTCCAATGTCCATGTCAGTCATAGTAATTTCATCCCCTTTGCCATTGATCATTTTAGATGTAGGCAGGCCAAGTCAATTTGGTCTTCTGGGATTTGCCTCACAGTCTTTTAAGATACCACTTTCTCTGAGACTTAGTCTCCTCACCTGCAAAGTGGAGACAGTAGTAATATCTAACTTATTGATTATTGTAAAGATTGAGTTATTACTTAGCAAATACTTGACACATAGTAAATACACAGTTAAAGGATTAAATTTTTCCTATCTTTTTATCCAGACATTCTACTTCTAGGAAGTGTGCTGAAAACACAAGAAATACATGCAAAGATATATAGATATAGACAGATGTTCACCACAGTATTATATACAGTTGAGACTCTAATTATCCAAGAATTGTCCAGAAATAGTTAACAATGAAGTCTCCACCCCAAGAAATACTTTGAAGCCGTTACAATTTATATAGTAGAATTATTTAATGAAATGAAAAACAGTTTATATTATTTCATAAAGAGCAGGTTGTTTTTCAAAGATAGATAGAGATAAATACAACTACAAATGCAACTATAAATACAGACATATGGACACAGACATCTACCCAAAGTAGCAGAAAGATGTTTTTAAAAATTAATAGGTTTTAAAAACTATACAAGTAATATATATTAGCTGTATTTTTTAAAACATAAAAATACAGATATTGGAGAAGAGAATAAAATCACTTCTAACCTTACAAAATGTTAACAAAAATCTGGGAAAAATAACTTTCAAATCTTAAAAGACGATTTCTATTATCTTTGTCTCTTAAGCATTTTCAAATGTTTCCACTGTGAACATGCAGTACTTATATGACTTTTAAAGCTATCAAACACATATATTTTTACAACCATTTGCTGCAGATTTCTGCTGAGACCCAGGTTCAGTGTCATTCAGCAAATATTTATAAAGAGCCCACTAGAGCCCAGGCACTTTGCTAGATGGTTCACAAAAATATGTGTAGTGTGCCCTTTTAGAGTTTAGACTGTATCAAGTCAGCTCAAAGCAAAAAATAAAAATAATGGGGGTGAAGGAAATGCATTTGACTTGGTTGTTTCTATTAGCAGGGTTGGGAACTGTGGCTTTTGCTTCCACTTGTCACCCTGCCCTGTGCACAGTGGCTGAACCAAAGGCAGCTGGCTGAATATTTAGCCCCATCAGTAATGCCCATCAGCTTTCACTGTTAGCATCCGTCACCTTGATTAAACTTATAGAACTGAAGTAAGAATAAAAGTGACTTCCAGTGTAGCTTCAAAGTATGTCCCCTAACCTCCCTCTCCTATCAGATTGCTGTCCCTAAGTCCTTCCCATACAGAAACTCAGGAGCTGCCTCCACTTTTGGAAAGAAGCCAAGGCTATTTCCAGTGCTTAGTTTAGTTTGTACATTGCCTTGATACATTGATATGTCCTCAAAATGGAATGCCATTTGCAGTCTAAATTTTTAAAATGAGCACATAGAAGAAGAAGAGAGAGAGTTCTCCGTCTTGAGTTTGTTCTTGGGTGATGCCTCGCAGGCCAAGTGGTAGAGGAGGCTTCACTGGGAAGGGTGTGGAGGGTTCACTTCTCCCTAGCACATCTTCTGGAATTTGGAATGGTGTCGAAACTCACTGTAAAAACACAATGGCAACACTCTGTGTTGGGAAGTGACAAGGCAAAAGAATTTGATTTGATTCCTAAGGAAACCTGTCATATTAGTCTCCCCTAAGCAGTTTTTAAAGGAAGTTTTTAATAACTATTCTTTCACCAATTGCTTTAAGTTGAAAAGTATAGGTCGGAGAGGTAAGAGTGGTAATAATAGTGAAAGGTCGGGCAAACGAAGGAGAAGCGAAGAAAAAAAGGTATAAAAAGCATGGCAGTAGAGTTATAGCCTATGCTCAGGGCATTTTTAGGATACTAAGAAAAGCTGACAAAACATTGGCTTTTGAATTGGTAGTGAAAGTGATTTGGCATATCTGGGGTTTTGTTCTGTATGGCTGTGATCAGAGAGATCAATAGAACACAGAAAACAGGAATGTCAAATATACTAAAATAAAAGGGCACATTAGCATTAATGGGTCAGATTCATATAGCATCCATCTTCTACTAGGTGTAACCATTCATAAAATCTCAACTTTTGTCAGCAGAAGTTTTCTGCCAAATGTAGCCTGATTGCAGTGTCTTAAGCTAGAGATGAACAGTTTTGCTGTGATGGTCTTGGGGCCCTTTTCACATGAATGAGCCTTGGATAATCACCTGTGATTAGACATGAAAATACTAAGATTTGTGTTGCCAGACAGTAGATCAGAATTTAGAAAGTGTAGCTATAGTTTCTTTTTAAAATTATGATAGCAGAAGCAACTGCTTCAGATTTATGAATGCTTTTACGTTAATTTAATGTATTTAAATTTTATAAGCAGCAGTATCCTCCTCTGTTTGGAAACCAGGGAGTGATGACTGCCTTCTTTACAATTATGACATCCTCATAGTGGCTAGCTGAAAATGTGTGACAAAATTGATCCATGTGGGTAGTCAATCTGGAATATTGAGAGCCTCCAGAAATACTTTTACCTCTCAGTCGTTTTTGTTGTAGTAGTAATAATAAATACTTATTGAGCCTACAGTATGTCAGGCACTGTCAAGTATTTTCACATTGAAAGCCCTTGGAAGTAGTGTTTTTGGTATATATTATCTTATTTTGTCATTACAATAGCACTTATTATTTCTGCATTTCACAGACTTGAAACTGAGGTTTAAAGAGATCAGTGTGTTTTAAGTCTGTACAGAGGCGAATAGGGAATTTTGACTTAGAAAGTCTAGTATCAGGCACTAGGTAAACATGCATTTACAAGAATCACACAAGAGACTGAATTGTCTGAATAATTTCCCTCTCACTTTCATTTCATTGGGAACAAAAGAGATTTGGCAGTTTGCAGGTTTATTAACAAATATTGGTGATTGATACAAATATTATCAGACCCCAAAGTATTTGGGTGATAATGGAAGTATTTTGTTGTTGTTTCCCTTCTCATCCTTCTACGTCTCCTTCATCTGCTTCTCCTTCTCTTTCTCTTTCTCCTTTGTGACTGGGAGACATGAATTCCTTGGAACATTGGGAATGCTCAGCCACAGAAAACGGAGACAAAACAACTGTCTTGGGAGTAATGAAAACTCAGGCAGAGGAAATTTCTTGCACAAGTTTCAGGCTGTGTCATTTTCTGTTCTTGGAGTCTAAATCCTTGGTGAAGAACCACAAAAGTGTGCCCTCTACCCTGACTTAGGTGAGGTTGGGCAGGAAGCTCCCAGATAAAGCTTGCTAAAGACTGGACTGCAAACTCAGAGAGCACCCTGTGCCCAGATCTTGGTTTATTATCACACCAGTATCATGTTAGGCACTTAGGGCTTGTTTTGTGGGGTCGAGGGGAGTGAGGTGGGAAGAATGTCAGGATTACATATGAAAAAATCTGGCTATGTCTTCTGCTTAGGTGTACTTTTAAAGATAGAGAAGGTGTTGTTTTATTTGAATACCCAAAGCTTTTTTTGTTTTATTTATCAGCTGAACTGTTTTTAATACATGTGCATGAGCACATGCGCACACGTGCGTGCGCGCGCACACACTCTCACTCAGAAAAATAGACCATTTAAACCCTGGAAACTTTATGTTGAAAACTGATGGGCTAATGAAAAGGACCGAACCACACCTCTGTGCTTGTATTCACTCCTCAGCCTCACCTTCCTACCCAGATTTCGGTTTTACTAAAGCTTCAGCAGAGACCCCTGGAAAACAGTGCAGAAGTATATAAAGTAGAAATGGAAGTTCTTTGCCACCTCATCCCAAATATAATGATGATTATATTATGAAAATCAAAATAACATATTTATTAAGTGCAGTGTGCCAAGCTAACTTTTAGACCATAGCTTTAGCAGATATATCCCTCACAATAGTTCTGTGAGGTAATATTATTTTTCAGTTTAGTATATGAGAGAACTGAGGGATAAAAGGTTAACATAACTTGTACAGCACCACACAGGTAGTCAATAGCAAAGCCAGAACCTAAATTCCTGTATGTACTAAAATAGCGAAGTCTATACCCTAATTATTATATTAAAGTGGATCAGGGATGATCACTGGAGGCGCTATTTGAAATATTAAAGAAAGAGATAATAAAAGATGAACTATGGACACCTTAATATTTTAGCTTAACTGTGCATCATTTAAACATTAATTTTCCAACCACTGATATAACACCAAAGCCATTTCATAAGGATTGCTACACCAACTGGCTTTTGCCTTTCTTAAATAAACCACACCCATATTATAATTTTCAACTGTTGTAATTTTATAGTGGGTGGTAAGTTCTTCAGAGTCTCTTTAAAAAAAAAAAAAAAAAAAGAGTCTCCTTTATAGAATCTTCCCAAAGCAATTAATTTAGTTCTCATAAAAGAAATAACTCTTTCTTTTTGTTCTTGTATTTTACTAGTTTGTATAATTTCAAAAGAAACTGGATCATTACAACAAGAAGTACAAAACTGGCCTTAACCAGTTTGGGGACAAAAGCCACTGATTCTTAATAAACAAACAGTATAACAGGTGAGGCCAAAAGTGCCTGGGGCTTACTAGCTCTCAACACTCAGCACTGCCCTGGGCATCAGCCTGTTGGAAAATATAGCCTCTAGGTGCCTTGATAAAGTCAAGTTCCATTAAGGGACTTCTTTACAAAGGAGTTATCAGGTATGCTGAGAGGCACCCCTGAAGAAGTTGCGCATTGAGAGGAATCTGTTTCTTTTTTTCCATGCCCTCTGTGTCTATGAGCATGAGCTTATCAAAGCCTGTTTACTCATTCTTTTTCATTTTCTACATCTTTTGTAAATAAGTTTGTATACCTCTCTACTGTCAATTAGTCTTGGCAACCAACTCTTCAAAACATGAATACTACAGAGTATAGTGAATTCCCCAGGAATTTCTAAAGCCACTCCCCTGAGACTGGGCTGACATTAGAAAAATGAAACAAAAGTGAAGAAATTAATAGTATAAATCCAGCATTAAGAACTGCCTATTTTTTTTTTTTCCACAGAGAAAGCCCAAACTTATTAGCATGGCCAATAAGGTCCTGTATAATCTGGCCCATGCCTCTTTATTGAGCCAAACACCCTACTATGCTTGACCCTGCCATGCTTCTCATAATGTCAGTTCCTCTGGCTTGGTTCCTTCTTGAAATGTGCCTCCTCACCTTTTCCTTTCCTACCCCACCCAGAAAATCTCTTCAAATCCCTGCCCCCCTGTGCCCTTTTCTCTGATTCCTTCCTGGACATCTTATCTCCTAAAATTGAGGATTTCCTTTACTCTGACTTCATTGTCGTACCCCCACTATACCTTGTATTTCTATTTTAGTACTCATCACCATATTGGCAATTATGTTTTTGCTTGTGTGTCATTCCCACTACAACGTGATATCCAGGAGGGCGGACATGAGGTTTTATTCACCTGTATTTCCCCAGAACCTATCCCTATGCTTGGCAAATAATGATACTCGACAAATATTTGCCGAATGAGTGAAACACAAACTCTGGGGAAAGCTGCTTTCCACTCAGTCTCCCACCACACTGAGACTGGAAGGCATGAATGTTTTCTGGCTGTGATGCATTCTCCTAACTGCAAGGCTTCCTTTCAACCCCGGGTAGGGGAAATTGAAGAAAGAGACTTCTTCCAGTAGACATCCTCTTGAAAATCTCTTTCTTGCCTTGAAAGAGGGATCAAAGGTGCCATCCTGGTTTGCCTGTTCAAGCCATTGTTAGTACTTTCCCTTTGCAGCTAGGAACTAAGAGAAGAATTTTCTGTATATATTACCACAGACTTTGATCTAACTTGGTTGATGTGGATGGTACCTTGTTCACAGTACGTTGCCAGTGAGACTATGATATAATGCAATAAGGGGACCATCTGTGTGACAGAAAAGTGGTGCTGAAATGTATGGGTTTATTTCATTAGGAGTAATGTATTCTCAGCAGATACTGGTCTGCGTGCATAATGTGATTCTTGGGGTGCCACAGCAAATGCTCTCTGTTAGAGTAAGGTAATTGCATTACCTTGCTACTTTCAGATTCATTAAGGGAAAGCCCGAGCTCTCTCATCACTTGTGTGAATCCTGCTGACATACAAAACTATTTTCCTGCGATCGCCTTTTCATCAGGCCAGACCTCTCATTGGCCCTGCCTAACAGCTGGACCCTAAATGTTTCTTAGCAAGAGCCTTGGCCTGACATATGTGGTTGCAGAATTGCTTGGCAAAGAAAGAAAAACTCTGTGAAGATGGAGAGACTGTCTTTATAGTCTCCAAAATGAGCTCTGCCCACTACTGATGATTTTAGGTGGTTCACAGATAAACGCAAATTTTTAATTGTTATATGTTTACATTAACGTGTATGAGAAAAATACAACCAGCACATAAAACTTGTGATTTCACAGATTTAATGTTTAGAGGGAGGCCAAAGTAGGTATTGAAGTAAGTCAATTTAAAGGAAAATTTAAATTTGGAAGGAGCAAGAAGAGTAGATCTTGAAAAGTTCTGATCACAAGAAAAAAAATTTAAGTACACTAGTCCCCCATTAATTTTCATTTAGCTTTCCACAGTTTCACAGTCTGAAACATTAACTGGAAGATTTCAGAAATAAACAATGTGTAAGTTTTAAATTGTTCCGAGTAGCATGGTAAAGTTTCCCACCATCTAGCTCCGTCCCCGCATGGGACATGAACCACCCCTTTGACCAGCATCTCCACCTATTAGTCACTTAGTAGCCATCTCAGTTATTAGATCGACTGCTGTGGTAGCGCAGAGCGTATGTTCAAGTCACCCTTCTTGTACTTAATAATGGCCTCAAAGGTCAAGAGTAGCGATGCTGGCAGTTCAGATGTACCAAAGAGAAGCCGTAAAGTGTTTCCTTTAAGTGAAAAGGAGAAAGTTCTCTAGTTGATAGGAAAAGAAAAAAAAAATTGTAAGCCGAGGTTGCCGAATAAAGTAGGAACAAATCTATTCATGAAATTGTGAAGAAAAAAAAATAAGTTCTTGCTAGTTTTGCTGTCACACCTCAAACTGTAAAAGTTGTGGCCACAGTACATGATACGTGCTTAGTTAACATAGAAAAGCCATTGAATTTGTGGGTGGAAGATGCGACATTATCATGGCCTGGTGATCCTCCTTCTGACATGTCATCGGAAGGTCGGTAGCAGTGCCAGCATCATTAACTTCACTTCATCTCATCACGTAGGCATTGTATCATCTCGTATCATCACAAGACGCAGGGGGTAAATACAGTACAATCAGATATTTGGATCCAGAGAGAGAGACCAAATTCACATAACTAGTAATCCAGTATATTGTTTTAATTATTCAATGTATTATTAGTTATTATTGTTGTTATTAATTTCTTGCTGTGCTTGTTTATAAATGAAACTTTATCATAAGTGTGTATATATAGGAAAAAATATAGTATGAATAGGGTTCATTACTATCTGGGGTTTTGGACATTTACTGAGGGCCTCAATACCTGTTGCCCATGAATAAGGGGGAACTACTGGATGTATGGTGTTGGATGTTAACTGGATTTATTGTGGTGAACATTTTGCAATATATTTATTGGAATGAATGAATAATAAAAAGTAGTAATAGTAGCTAAAATTTATTATATGCTCATTTTAGGCCCAGTCACGAGGCTAGAAGTGTTCTATACAATATCTCATTTGATTTTGACTCGTGATTTGTCATTTTATCTTCATTTTATAGATGAAGGAACTAAGACATAGGAAAATACCTTATGCAATATCACACAGCTAGTGGTGGTAGGTCTACTCTCTGTCACCAAACCCCAAATGAATGTCTATTCATCCCTAGGTAATAGATACTGAAAAACATAACAGAGTTTTTATTTCCAGTTCCACTTGGGTTCCCTAAGGCAGTAAAAATATTCCAACACATTAAAGGTTAGCTCAATTAGCTCTGTTGTGATGAGTGTGCTGCCAAGATGGTGCATTTGATAAATTATGTCAGAGCTTGCTTGGTTAAACAGCATGTATTTTGTGAAGTATTTTTAGATGTCCCTGAACAAGCCTGACTTTTAGTCTCATCTTCTACCCTCTTCTCTGGAACTCCTCTTCAGCTTCACTGCCCACGTTGTGAGACTGTCATGTCATGGCTTCAGCTAAGGTTTCCAGAGCCTTCATCATATGCTGACCTGAACAGTACTCTATGTCAAACAACTTTAATGGTGGTGACCACTGTTTTGGTCACTCTGCTTTGAATAACTGTGTTGCGTGACTCAAAAAAGTGGCTCCTAAGACACAAATGTGAAAAGTACATGTAAAGACTGTAAGAGTGAGATAAGAGAGTTTTTCAAAATTACTATACTATTTACTATTGGAAATTTTACATATGAAAGTATATTTAAATGTTATAAATTGATATTTGTCTACTTTACTTCTATCGCTAAACAATTATACATTTAAATTGACGAAGACCTTCCTTCCCCACCCTTTGCTTTACATTTACAGTGTCTCTGCTGTGTCAGGCACAATGACCTCTGAGCCAGGGCACTAGGAATGGGCTAAGTCTTAAGTCTCACAATCTCATAACTAAAATCTGGTTTCATTCTTGAAAACTATTCTCAGAACTTTGGAAAATCTCAGGATACCAATAGCCTCTAATTTACCACAATTGTAAACTTTTTATATTTAAGACTATAGGCATTTTCTATGAATGTCCACTCTGTGAAATCAGGAGGCTAAAAGAAAAAAAGGCATTATGAAGAAGAATACATTAAAGAGTTTTCTTAAAATTATAAATTGTTCCTCACATTTATAATTTCTTCTGTGTGACTCATTTTCTACCTAGGATAGGACATGAGTATATTGTTTAGAATAATTTCAGAGCTGAGTGACATTTCTTAAAAGCTGAAAATGGTTCTTTTTCTCTTCATTTGCTTTTTATTTTTTCCCATAGTAGTTTCATAGAAGAGAAGGATCAGATCATACATAGATAATGGGGATCATGGGCCAGTGATCTCATCGTTGATCATTAAGATTGGAAAGAACCCTTGAAAATCTTTTTTTTTTAGAATTCCTCAAAATGTGGGTCATGGGTCACCTAGGGGTGTTTAAAAAATACACATATTATCTGAATTAGTGTGTCCAAGGGAGACCAGGGAATATAGATTTCTCAGAAGCTCCCTAAGTAATTCTTATGAACATTCATTAGAGTCTGGAAATCACTTTATTCTAATCTCTTCACAGCACTCAGAAATTGAGGCACAATACAGTGAAGTACCTCTTCGCTGGTAAACTAGAGAGTAAATAACAAATCACCCTGCTTAGCTGTTCAAAATCTCCTGTGCGAGCTGCAGTTTTTAAATTCATTTGACATCCATCTTTCTTCCTCAGCTATGTAGTTATGTAACTTAATTACTTCTTAGTTTGATTTGACGGCCTTATTCTATTAGATAAGATGTGTTAATTACTCTGATGGCAATATGTGGTAATAATGGTTCAGTGTTACATTAATAATTTCAAGATTATGAATAATATGCAACACCTCTGTGTCTGAGCCATTATTAATTTGTTTCACCAGTGCTGAAGTGTTTAAAATTCAGTTTCAAGCATGTCTTCTCAGAGAAAAAAAGAATAATACATGTATTGAAAAATCTTTCCTTTATTCTTCTCTTAACTCTGTCCTTGCTACACAATTAGCTGTATATTGCACCTAATTAGTGAAGTAAAATCCAGTTTTATTTTATTTTAAAAAATACAAGTAAATCAAAGCAAAGTCTTTGCTGATAAAGAAGAAAGTAGAGAAGATATAAATCCTGTTTAGTTGTATTAGTTATAATTAATCTCAAGGGATAAGAATAATTCTATAATTAGAGATTTTTTTTATTAGACTTAATTTTTCAGTAGACTTAAGGTCATGTTCCCTCACCTAAAAAACAAAATAAAAATAAAAATAAAAAATTCTTCTCCTTACTTATATGATGATAAAGTAGTTGATACTTAGGTAGCAGATAAGGTAGTGGACACCTCTGTCTGTCTGCCTGCCCAGTGTCAATTTTCTTTTTCTAGTAATAGCACACTAATACAGAACAACTATTTCCCCAAGTCTGTTTAGGAACAACCCTCAACATCCATAATTGGGCAGTCAACCCAGGACTGAGCAATCAGAATATTCCATCCTCTTATGTATTGTGATTGGCTTAAAGATGGCATGTGATATAAGTTAGCCCAACCAGAGCTAATTCTAAGACTTTCCAGAACAATTGAGAAAGCTATGCACTGAAAACATGGGCCATAAACTTGGAGAAACTGACATCCATCTTGCCACCATAAACATAAAAGGAGTCTCCCATCATAGGAAAAAATGAGGAGAGCAGCCATGAGACCTATTCCAGGTGACAGAATTTAAGTCTTGAATCCAGCCCCACTGTAAGTTACCTACTGTTGTTGTTTTTTTAAATTACTTTTCAATCAAAATATTTTTTGCCTAAGCCATTTTAAGTTCATTTTCTATTACTTATAGCAACAATAAGCAGACATTAAAAAAATGTTTTAAAAACCTTCTGAACTTATGAGTTTCCAGGAATGGGAATGGGAGTGGGTTTGCACTGAGTTTTGCAGACATCCTACCTCGTCTTCATTGTGACTAGTGGAACAGATTGGTAGCTGGCCTCTGTTAAAGATACAGTGACCATATAAAGTATTACTCAAATTATAATACTTTTTCCCCCCTTATCCTTTTATTATAGAAAATTTTGAGCCTACGTAAAAGTAACTGGAATAGCATAATAAACAGCCCTGAACCCATAACCAAGCTCCAACACCATCAATCCAGTCCTGTCTCACTCACATCCCATCAACTCCTCTCACCTCCAGTGTTATTTTGAAATGAATCCAAGACATCATCATTTCATTAGATAAAGTTTTGAGAGGGAAAGGAGGGGCTATTTTGACAGGAGAAGAGGTGCCAACCAAGACTGTCCCAGAGAGACTGAGATTGAAAGTATCCAACAGATTAAAAATAAATCAGAATCTATAATCTTAGTACTATACTCTAACCATCTGAAACAGTGGACCAACTAGAGTGCTAAAAAGCCTTGAGAACTTTTCCTTTTCTATTAGCCTTTTTTTGTTTATATAAATATTTTATTGAATACCACCTTAGTCTGGATCCTCCAAGAAATGGATGCCAAAACAAGATAAAATGTGCAAGAATTTTATTAGGGAAACATCCTCATGAGAGAAAATGGAAAACCAGAAAAAGCTGGGAGAACAATTAGACTATGATGCAAGTTTGACCCCAAGGGAAGGAAAGAGAAAGAAAGACTGGATAGAAGTATTCTAGTTTTTGCAAGCCAAAGTCAGTTGTGAGAGAAGTCCCATGTCTCCTAGGAGCTGGCCTGTCTAGTATGCTTGCCACTCTGAGTCATGGGCTGGGAGCAGCCCAAGGAAAGGGTGGACTTAGTGCCCAAACACAGCATCTTATTATGTTTGGGCTGCTATAACAAATTACCATAGGCTGGGTGGCTTATCAACAACAGAAATTTACTTTTCACAGTTCGAGAGGCTGAAAAGTCCAAGATCAAGGCTCTGGCTGATTTGTTTTTTGGTGAGAACCTCCCACCTGGTCCATAGATGGCCATCTTCTTGCTGTACCCTCATGTGGTAGAAGGGGTAAGGGAGCACTTTGGAGTCTCTTTACAAGGGCACTAATCCCATTCCTGAGGGCCCCACTCTCATGACCTAATTCCCTCCCAAAGGCCCCACCTCCAAATACCATCATATTGGGCATCAAGTTTCAACATATGAATTTGGGGAGTACACAAACATTTAGTCTGTAGCACACAGTGGTGGATTTCAGAATACAGCAGCTGAGGCCCTTGGTCAGTTTCACTCCCTGTAGTTAGAGGTTTATGAGGCACATTTTTATGGCCACCACACACACTATGACTTTCTTCTAAATATTACTAATGTAATGTAGTATAGTGATTAGAGCATGGACTTAAGAATCAGAGCAACCCTATTAAAACCTTATCTCTATTGCTTAGTAGCTATGCAATTTGGGAAAATCATTTAACTTCAGTGTGCTTTATACAGGAAATGAGTATAATAATAGTTCTTACCTCATGAATTGTTCTGAAGATTAAATGAAATAAACTGTATGCAGTGCTTAGCGGAATGTATGGTCTGTAGTAAGTGCTCAATAAATGTTAGTGATGATGATGATGACGATAACAAACATGAAGACTTTATGAATAGGCTTATTTATAGACCCATAGTCATAGACTCATATTTTTAGAGACTGTATCTCAACAATGGATCTGGAATGATTAATTAGTATCACTTAGGAGTTTGGGCCCAATCTTTCCAGTCTGCCTCATTTTTTTTTTTTTTTTTTGGTATGTCAAAGGCATCCTTCTCTGTCCTACTCCTGAGTCTTTGCACTCAGTATTCCCGTATCTAGATTACTTTCCCCACTCCTCCCCTCCTTTATCTACTTGCTTCCTATTCATCCTTTTGCTTTCAGTTGAAAAAAAATTAATTAGGTAAAACTTCTCTGACTTCACAGTCCAGTAAAGGTTATTTTTTTAATGTAGCCTCCAAGAATTGTGCTCCTAAAATTGCATTCCTTTTATAGCTGGGACTTCTGTTAGTAATTATACTTTATTCGTATTTAATCAATGGTTGTCTTTCCCATGTAGGAGTAAGGATCATGTCTGATTTTGCTTTCAATTTAAATGGCTAGCACAGCACTAGCTTAGAACACACTCAGTAACATTTGTTAGCTGAATGAGTAAAGTGTATCTGCTCCTCTGAAATAATCAAGTCATAGTCAATAATTTGTAGCCAATACATAAGAAGCTGAGCCATAAAACTACCTTGGCGATGCATTACCATAAAAAGGAGCAGGTATTGAACTAGTTCTCTGGGCAAACCACTCCATGTCCTATTTCTATTTTTGTTTTTGTTATTCAAAGATGTTTAATTTTTTTATGTGCTAAGAACACTAGACATAAGATCTACCCTCTTAAGAAATTTTAAATGCACAATACAACATCATTAACAGTATTAAGCACAATGTTGTACAGTAGATCTCTAGAACTTATTCATCTTGTATAACTGAAACTTTATACCCGTTGACCTGGAACTCCTCATTTCCCCTAGGCTCCAGCCCCTGGCAATTATCATTCTACTCTTTATTTCTATGAATTTGATTATTTGAGATACCTCATGTTAGTAAAATGCAGGATTTGTCCTTCTGTGACTGGTTTATTTCACTTATCATAATGTCTTCCAGATTCATCGATGATGTCCCATGTGGCAGGATTTCCTTCTTTTAAAAGCTGAATAATGTTTCATTGGAGGCACATACATTTTCTTTATCCATTCATACATTGATGGACGTTTAGGATGTTTCTATATCTTGGCTATTCTGAATAATGCTGCAGTGAAAATGGGAGTGCAGATATCTCTTTGAGATTCTGATTTCAATTCTTTTGGATATATACCCAGGATCTCTGGATCATATGGCAGTGCTATTTTTAATTTTTTTGAGGAATCTCCACACTGTTTTCTATAGCTGCAGCACCATTTTACGTTCCCACCAACAGCATAGAAGGGTTCTAAAATCTCCACATCCTCACCAACACTTGTTATCTTATGTTTGTTGGTAATTAGATACCCTAACAGGTGTGAAGTAATATCTCATATGGTTTTGATATGCATTTCACTGATGAATAGTGATATTTGAACATCTTTTCATATACCTGTTGACTATTTGTATGTCATCTTTGGAGAAATATCTGCTTGAATCCTTTGACCACTTTTAAAATCAGATTTTTGCTTTGTTTTGTTTTGCTTTGCTTTTGAGTTGTAGGAGCTCCTTATATGCTTTGAATATATTTGATAAACCTTTATCAAATATATGGTTTGCAAATATTTTCTCCCATTTAGTAGGTTACCTTTTCATTGCATTGATTTTTTTTTTTTTTTTTTTTTTTACTGTGCAGAGTGTCTTAAATTGATGAAGTCTCACTGGTCTATGATTGCTTTTGTTGCCTGTACTTTCAATGTCATATCCAAGGAATCACTGCCAAGACAAAAGTCATAAAGATTTCTCTCTATATTGTCTTCTAAGAGTTTTACAGTTTCAGATTTTACATTTAATTCTTTAGTATAGTTACATTGATTTTTGTGTATGTGTAAAATGAAGGTACAATTTCTTTCTTTCACATGTGTATATATAGTATTCTCAACACTATTTATATGTACAGCCTATATATATGCACGCATGCAAACACATACACAGATAAATTCATTCAATAAAATTTCAGGATATCAAAGTCAGCATACAAAAATCAGTTGTGTTCCTGCATACTAACAATAAACTATCTAAAAAATAACTATTAATGACCTATTCAAACAATCCCATTTACAATAGCATCAAAAAGAAGAAAATATTTAAGAATAAACTTAACAAAGAGATGAAAGACACTCTGAAAACTATAAAACATTGATTAAATAAATCAAAGCAGACAAATAAATGGAAAGACATCCCATATTCATGGATTAGAAGACAATAATGTTAAATGTATAAACTACTCAAACTATCAACAGATCCAGTACAATTCCTTTCAAAATCTTACAATGGCATTTTTTACAGAAAAAGAAAAAAACCATCCTAAAGTTCCTATGGAACTTTGCACAAAAGACCTCAATTAGCCAAAACAATCTTGAGCAAGAACACACAGCTGGAGGAATCACAATTCCTGATTTCATAAGATGTTACAAAGCTAAAGTAATTAAAACAGTTTGTATGGTGTTGGCTTAAGAACAGGCATAGATCAGTGACACAGAGTAGAGATTATACAAGTGAACCCAGGCATACATAGTCAACTGACCTTCAGTAAGGGTGCCTAGAATACACAGTGGGGAAAGTACAATTTCTTCAAAAAATAGTGTTGGGAAAATTGAGTATCCAAATGCAAAAGAATGAAATTGGATCATTTTCTTACACCATACACAAAAATCAACTTATTGGATTAAAGACTTAAGATATGAAACCGTAAAACTTCTAGAAGAAAACAGGAAGAGCTTTTGACTTTGGCCTTGACAATGGTTTCTTGGATATGACATCAAAAGCGCAAGCAACAAAAACAAAAATAGACCCATAGGACCCCATGTCCTATTTTAGTGTGACTGGAGAACCAAATTTGGTATCAGAGCAGTCTTACTTCAGCATTCATGAGGGGAAATGAGAGAATGGTGAGAGAAACATATTCTCAGATGCAGTTAGGAATTCAAATTACTCATATATTTTCTCTAATCATGGTGAACTTTTCTCCCAGTTCTCCTCAAAATTTTACGTTTGAGAAGTACCTGGGTAGCTTATTAAATGTGAGTATTCCCAGTATACTCTGCCAAGAAACTGACTTGGTATTAATAAGGCAGGGCCCCTAAATTTGAATGTTTATAAAGTGGTCCATGGATTCCAGTGATCCTGCAGATCTAGAAATCACCGTCCTGCATCCCACTGATAACTCAGGACCACCAAGCATGACTTATGGTCAGAACTTGGTAATTTATTTTTCCTGTCCACAGTAGTTGCTTTTAAATATGAGAAGTTTTCCAAAGATTTCCATTGCTCTCTACTTCACTCATTGCTATTCTCCATTGGAAAAAGAACTCAGTGAAAACAATATATTTCACTTTTTCAAGCACATTGAGTGTGGAGATGAGTGGGTGGATATGTGCATAATATGTTTAAAAATTAGTAGTGTGAGTGATTGATTTATAGTGTACTATGAATTAGTCCACTATTTAAAAATCAAAGGTTCAATCTCCATTAAAGTTTGTAACACTATACCACATTAATATATAAAACATAGATAATAAAGAATATCAGCAGATAGTAATTTATTATAATCAAGAATAACATCATCTAATATCATGACCAACTTAGGCAATAGCGATGTGCTTTTCTAATAGTTCATGAACTCCATAAAGGTAGAGACCAGGCCATTCTTATTTACCATTGTATCACCCTCACTTAGCACTGTGGTTGGCACTTAGTAAACGCTCAGTAGACATTTTGACACCTTGAGAACACAGCATTTCACTTTAAAATTGTGGGAATTCCAGCTTTCTTTAGGTACATGTGCAGAACAGGAACTTTGCAATTTGCAATGTAATTTGAAACCCCCAACCTCTAAATACTAATAGTGGGGTAATTTTTGTTTATAAATGCCATATTTTATTAATCCCTAATTATTTCCCATAGTATATTATTAGATTGTCTTTAGTTATATGTAAAAACGGAAGTATTTGGAAGAGTGGGCCATTTGCTCATTAACTAAAGAAACAATTTGAATTTTGGAAGTACTTTGAGCACTTTCTGGAACTTTGAGAACCGCTGGTCTAGATTGTGTGTCAGTGTGGTAAACCAAGTCTCAACCATACAATTGATTATCATCTACCATAATCACTGTGGTGATCAAGAACCTTTCTATCACTTTTTTCAGGCTCTCTTAAAGCAGCTGAGTTTGCTGGATTCTCACTTTGTGATTATTTCTTCTTTGGTTTCTGAGACTATGTCCATTTAGTTTCTTCTTTGGGCTTTGTATGACTGCCATTTTGCCTAATTTTTTTTTAAGTAACTAAAAGCCTCTTTATTTGACATTCCATGTCTCCCAGATAACCACTAATGACAGAGCCTCAGCATGTCCGCATTTGCCTAATTCTTTACTTTCTGTTAGTAATAGACTTTATTTTCTTCTTGACACATCATGAATAAAGTTTAGAACAGTGAGAGCTGTCATATATTTAGCCTTCAAGCTCCTTCCAAAGCTTCAAGTAACCATATACTTATTACTTTCCTACAGCATAAAGCTTCAGTGTCTCCTGTACATGCTGATAGATCCCATAGAAGTTGTACCAGTGACTTCAAGTTACAGGGCTCCTTCATGTCTTACAGTTATATTCTTATGTAGAATAGGATGTAAGGACTCATTGCCATTGAAATGAAAGTGGCCGCTTTGGAAATTCAGGATACTAGGTTAATCCTCTAATTTGCTTCTCCACATTAGTGACAAACAAGTTGTGTAACTTTTGTTTCTCACCTGCTTCCAAAGTCAGTCTCTTTCCAAGGGTTGAAATTTAGGAATGCTTTATAGAGAAATGGTTACAGGAGACAACACCATCTTCTCACTCAGCTGCCCCCTCCCATTGCCCACAGTTGCTGCAGTGTAACTAAATAGGACCCTAGGCTCCAGCCAGATATTTTCTGAGCAGCCTGAGAGTCAATGTGTGTGTTTAATTTCCACCTATGAAGCAATCTGATGATTGCATTTACCAGCAATAACCAATAACCAATCAATTGGATTTTTAAGCACTCACCCAAAAGACTGCTTTTGTGTGTTATTTGTGGGTGCAATTGCAGAGTTGTATAGACCAGATCTCTTCCCTTGGATTATTTGAATGAAAAGTGATGGCTATTATACTAGACATACACACACATATACACACACACGGTTCTTTCCACTTCTTCCAAATACAGGCATACTTCATTTGATTGCACTTCTCTTTATTATGCTTCATAGATGTTGCAGTTTTTATAAATTGAAGGCAAGATGCTCCACCAACAAGAAGATTAGGACTCGTATTATTGCAATACTCACCTTATTGTGGTAGTCTGGAACTGAACCTGCAATATATCCAGGGTATGCAGTTAATAGTTCAGGCACCAACATCTCTAGTCAAGATTTCTGTGATGGACTCTTTCTTAGCCAATTTGGCCCCAGGCAGGCCTCCATCTGTGTCGTGGGAGATCCATGTCCTGAGGTGACCCCTCATTGTCCTCAGGACATTTATTACCTAAGCTCTTCAGCAGCATTCGAAGTTCTTTTATGCTCAGTGTTTTCGTCTCCTCATGCTCCCTCCCCACTTCCCTCTTTTTCCCACCTTAGATTCCATGCTATGTCTACACTGAATTGCATGTTGTGTGCTTTCCCATTGCTGGGCCTTTGAATAATAAACTCCTCTCTTCGACTGGAACACTCTTCTCTTCCTTCTTTTCGCATCCTCTCTTCTCTTTCAGCCTAGCTATATGTTGTTCTCCTTTAAGCCTTAGCTTGGACAGGACAGCCTTTAGGAACCATTGACTGGCAGCACATCCTGAGGAAGTACCTTGCCCAGGAGTTTACAGAGCACCAAGCACCTTCCCCCAAGCCCTTGTCGCACTGTTAACTGCCTCTTGGCTCTCCCGCTTCCCCTCTTCTCTCACCTGTGAAGACCATAAACTTAGGAACTATGACTTATTGCCAAACCGCCAGTGTCTAGAACAAGGCTTGGTACACAGTACACATCCAATAAATACTTGTTCAGTAATGAAACAATTCATAAAGTGGCTCTGCAATATATGAATGACTTTATGTGTATTACATTTTATTTTTATTAAAAAAAAACTATCAGAAGGGTATTAATAGTCAATAATAAGAGATTCAAAAAAAGTTTTTAAAATATGGTTATATCAATGATATGGTACCATGTCCTGTTCTGTCATAGAACTGAGGCCATCTCTAAAGTCCATTATAAAATGTTCTGTTAAAAGGAAGACACCAAAATGGTACAAATACATGACAATTTTTTTCCATCAGTTACCATGGGATACCTTGCTTCAAAACCACCCTCTCTCAGATGGATGCCTATGTCCATGATAATAAAGTATAGGAAGTAAATTGACTTTGGAAGAGTAACAGTAAATATAGAATATCAATATGATCAGAGATGATGGATGTCAGAGACTGGCAGGAGGAAAATAGAAAATAATGATCTGATAGAGGAACAAACACATCTATCTATACTGTAAATTTTTAAATGTTTAAAGCCTTTTCTATCAAGTATGCCAGTTTGTGATGTGTTGAAATACTTTGCCATCTAGCTTATCAAACTTCACTCAAAAGGTGTGCCTCAAACTATTAAAATTAAAATGGAAACACTTGTGTCACAGATCAAATAGGACCTTGTAACTTATCGTGCTTCCTAATTTCAATACTGCCTGCTATTCTCTTCTTGATTATACATTACTGCAAGGAAATTTTTATGGAGGCTTCTAAGCCAGATATTCACCTGGCTTAAAAATCAATTTGGATTCACACAGAAAAAAAGATAGAAAAAAATCCAGTTCTTTTCATCTGTCTCTGGGGCAGATGCATCTTCTAGAATACCTTTGAGACCTGTGCTCCTCCAACTATGATGCTGGCTCTCTCTTCAACTATTACTTTGTTGGATAGCCTTATTGGATAGCCTTGTTGGGCTTTCCTATCTGCTTCCTATTAGAATTCAAAAACCCTTTCTTTTGTTTCCATGGCATCCACTATAGAGCTGTGTATACTTGCCACACTGTATTTTTAAATAATTAATTTTATTTGGTGTTCTTATACACACACCTTCATCCTTCATTCTATAGATAATCACTGTAAACAGTTTCTTGTATTTCCATAAAACAAAAATTTTGCATATTGCTGATATACATGTACCTAAATATAAATATGAGTTTTAAAAAATCATATAACAAGATCATATCTTAGGCCAGGAGTCCCTAACCACCCTCCCCTCTCCCCCACACAATGGCCACCTGTTAGGAACCAGGCCGCATAATAGGAAGTGAGCGGCAGGCAAGCTAGTGAAACTTCATCTGTATTTGCAGCCACTCACTTGCACTAGTATCACTGCCTCAGCTCCACCTCAGATCATCAGGCATTAGATTCTCACAGGAGCACCAGTCCCTGGTGCCAAAAAGGTTGGGCACTGCTGTTTTAGGCAATGTTTTTCGCCCTGCTTTTTATTTACTATATTTTGGATGTGTTTCTATTAACATATATAGGCCTGCCTCATTCTATTAAATAGCTACCTAATAATTCCATTTCATGAATGTTCTATAATTTATAATTATCCAGGCTCTCAATTATGAGTACGTTGTTTTATTGAAACTTTCTGTTTTTACAAACACTGCAATGAGGAATCCGTGGTGAACTTCTATGAGTAGGTCTTCAAAATCCATCCCAGTGAGATTTCAGGGTCAGAGGCCATATGCCTGTTTAATATCAGTAGATTAACTGTAAAAAAGATGTTTCACATCAATTAATCTCCCACTGATAGCATCACGCTGTATATAAATGGGTTTACTTTTCTCTTCCCCCACCTAGAAAGTGAGAAAAATGAGTGTAGGACAGTGCTTTTTATCTCTTGATCCCTGAAACACCTAGCACGGCGCTCAATAAATATTTGCAGAAGGAAGAAATGACAAATGAAATGTTCTGCTTGTATTTTAACCTGTGTTGACACCGTCAGAGTTATGTCAGAGGTAATATTAAAGTCACACATTAATGTGACACTAAGACACGTTTGATAATTCATGGAAAGGTGTGTATGCGGTGGTGAATTCACTAGGCAATTAGACAGTCTCCTCATTAATCTTATTTAGAGGCTCAGGAAGGGGAAGAAGGGATAGTTCCAGAATCAATCTATATCTCTTTTCTTTCAGAGTAGGCTGTCCCTTGAGGCCAGCAGATGTGCTGCCTGGTGATTTGAGTGTGTTGGATGGGAACAAGAAGGGAGGGGGAATACTCTGTTCTTTGCCCCAAGCAAGGAGTGTGTGCTCCTGTCAGACAAAGTGCCAAAACATCAGTTTCTTCCTGTCATTTCTTATGTGCATTCCATCATGCATGTGAAAACTGTTTGTGGACCCTAATGGCCTGATAGATAGCCTCTATACTCTCCTTCATGACCATCAAGACCCTTCATCATCTGGCCTCAATTGTGTGTCCTGCTACTCCCAGCTGCTCCCAGTTAATCCTCCTACTCCTGACAGCTAAAGACCTATTGTGGGCTTTGCCAGCCCATTGCCTGATTCTTTAATGCCAGTCATTCTTACTTCAGATTGGCTGTCATGGTGATTTTTAATCTGTACCCAATTTTTTAGAGAATGAACTGTAAATATGCTGCCCATCTATATTTTGGCCTGGAGACGCAGAGCAGTTTTTTTTAAGATCTTCAGTGCTTTCCAAGGCACATTTCCTTGAAATATTGTGTGCGTCCCACAATACAGACACCCCTGGGGGGAGACAAGGTGAACCTTAGAGGTATTTACTACTTTCTCCTGACTTTTCACCGGGCTGATGCCTATTCAGCTGATCAGCCCTGACTGGCTCAGTGCAGATTTAATAAATGTCTTAGATTACCCATGACTTTGAACTTTAATTTTTATTAGTTTGGCTCTCTCAAAGAGCCCCTCTGTGCCTCCATAATCTTTAGGTTGCCTCC
Source organism: Eidolon dupreanum (assembly GCA_028627145.1). Classification (NCBI taxonomy): domain Eukaryota; kingdom Metazoa; phylum Chordata; class Mammalia; order Chiroptera; family Pteropodidae; genus Eidolon; species Eidolon dupreanum. Next base: position 21,449,419 of record CM053515.1, on the reverse strand, counting down.
TCTCTGCAGGCTGATAGGATTTATGGCCCCAGGGTTGGAAAAGCATAAAGATGAGATGGTCCTCCTGAGAGGTTTGTCTCTTCAGGTTACTGTTGATGCAGAAGCCAGTATTTACCCACTAGCTGTATTTACCCAGGGCCATAAAAAGTAAATCCAAAGCAGAGTGCTGAAAGATGGCTCTTGTTCAGAGCCATTGCAGCATCTAAAACTGACACTGCAATCAATGAAAACATTTTATTGGTCCTCTTGGGTTTTACTACAGAAAATCGCAAATCTCTATTATGCACCAACACAGCAACAGATTTTGTTGGTGGCCTTGAATCAATCTGTTAGATATATTTGAAGGAGTGTAGATATTAGTGAAGTTGAATAGGAATTTTCAGGTGGTGCCAAGAAATAAGCTTCTATAAATAATCAATCAAATAAACAAACACACAGACATTAATATTTGCATGGGTCTCAAGAGTTTGCAAAATACTTTCACGTATATCATATGTTCAACCCACGAACCCCAGGAATAGTCAGGTGTAGTTTGTAGTCATTTCATCTTAGAGATGAGGGCATTTGAAGTTCAGAAAAGTTGCGTGATGTGAGGTTGAAATTTTTATGAGAGACTTTGCTATCTCTCATGTGTGTTAGACTTCATGGCTTCCAAAATTACCAAGCTTCAACTCTAAATTCACCAAGACTACAGTAGTAGGGTGAGCATCTGAAGTGAAAAACAAAGTCACCATTTGTAAAGATGTTCAGCTTTTTGGAATAATATGGACAATCCATATGGATAGTTCAATCTCTTAAAAAAAGACACTTAGGCCTTTATTTACCTGGATTATAAAAACAATCTGATTTTTACAGGATTGCTCATTTGTCTCTTTATTCATTTAAAATTTACTAATTGTTTTCTATGTGTTGTACTATAGTAGATATACAAAAGAGTAATGCATAAACCCTGCTTTTAAGAATAATAATAACAATATTAGATAATATGAGAAGTTAGGCAATGCGCTAATCATTTAAGACACATTATAACACTTCTTCCTAACAGCCCCTTATGATATAGATTCTCTTATTATCCATGTTTTCCAGATGAAGTAACTGAGGCTCACATCAAAGGTAAGTAGTAAGTGGCAGGACTGAACTTCATTGAGATGCTTCCGTTACACAGAAGTCCATGCTTTTGAGCCTCTCAGTAACTCTTCCTTCACATGCCTTTCTCTCTGGCTCCTGGTCTGTGGTAGATAGACTTTTTGGAACTTAGAAAGTGGATGGACAAGTGATAACTGACTTTAACAGAGAAGAGAAAGTAGAACTTACGTGGAGGGGAAAGGCAATAAGAAGCTAAGTCCGTGACCCTGGCAATTCCAGAGAGACTGAAGATTCCAGGTTGCTGAGGACATTGAAGCAGCCAAAGCAGAAAACAGAGGCATCCTTTGAATGCCTGAATAAGGAGCACACAGGCTGCCCAGTGAATCACCCACAATCTGCAGCCAAATAACCCATTCTCTCTGCCTAAGCAGGGGTAGGGAAGGTTTTATTCAGATAACTGAACCAAGGGGTCTTTGGACTCAGAGACAACAAACCCAGCAGAAGACAATGCCAAAATAGTATACTGAAAATAGAAGGTTAAGTTATTAACATCTACACACTGACTCACAAGACCCTGAACCTATCTCCTCTGCGTATCTCCCAGAACTCTGAATAGCTCAACAAGAAATTGGAGGATTCTTCTCTAAAGAAACTAAAATGCCCAACAAGGAGTGGGGGCAGGGGGGCACTAAAAATACTAACACTTAACATTCCCCAAAGCAACAGCCAGATCTCCATTTGATCATGTTACTGTAAAACCCGGGAGTAAATATGTTATAATGCTATGTGTTTTTTTTTTTCCCCAACCAAGAAGATTGTTAAAAGTAATTGAGTTATGAGCTTCTGGACTTCCAGGATGAAATGCTATTCTGTAGCATTGAAACCACTGGGCAGTTTTGCCAAAGGAGCTTCTCCTTCCAAATTCCCCAGCCAAAAGCTCTTGAAAAATAATACACATTTGCTACCTTCATGTGACTTTTCTTCTTTTCTTCCCACTTGGTCCCTGGTGTATCAGTTATGTATTACAATAATGCTGCATAAGAAACCACCTCAAATCTTGATGTCTTAAAGTAAGCCTTTAGTTAGCTTAAGAGTGTGCAGGTTGCCTAGGTTATTGTGTTGTTGGCTGGGCTCACTCAACTCATTTGTGTGTGGTCAGCTGCTGGTGGGCCTAGCAGCTCTGCATTTTTTGCCTATGTAATCTCTGCATTCCCTTTGCATGTCTGAGGGTCAGCTGGATGTCAGCTGGTCAAGGATTGTTCAGGTTGGGATGATTGTGGGCTACTCAGTTCTGCTTCATGTGTGTCATCCCCTACAGTCTAGTCTGGGAGTGTTGATGGCAAAGGCAGAGGAGCAGGAGTGAAATAAAGCCTCTGTGTGTAAGTGATTTCCATGTCCCTCTCACATCAAGCTTGCAAATGTTCCAATGGCCAAAGCATGTCACATGTCTGAGTCCAGAGTCAACGGTAGGTGAAGGATTGTGTCCACCAATGCCATCTGTCTGCTACATCTGGCTCCGCCTTATCCCCTCGTCTCTCCTTTGTGTATGGACTTCACTCTGCAATTTAGGGAGTGTAGATTTTGGAGGTTTCCCCTACCCAACAGTTTGCTTTTGGCTGAAAAGACCTCAAAGCTATATACTTTTTATTGGTTTACTTACATATACACTTTAGCACTAAATCAGAATATATTTGCCCCAGAAAGCCACTGACATAAAAAGGAATCCCTCAGAGGTTGAAAGGAACCAGTTTATACAATAGATTTCCTGTTCTTTGAAATGTGGTTTCGAAGGATTTAGTCAACATGGGACTGAATTTACAAATTCCAATTCAGAGCTGAAGTAATATAATCACTTTGGAGCTTCCTCTGATCCATCTTCAAAGTCCAAACTTTCGGACCACATACAGGGTGGTGTCCTAGTGGAGTAGATATCTCAGCACTTGGTTTTAGGGACGGAGCTGGGTGACCTTGAAAAATCACTTGACTTGCTTCCTTTTCTGAGAAAGCGTGGGGATTATCCTTTTTGAAGAAAAGCCTATCTCATAGACTTAATGATTAAATGACACAAATAGGTGATGATACTTGTCTAAACATATAAAATTTCGGAGCAATTAGAAATGGTTATATTATCATATGACAAAAACTTGAACTTACCTTGTGACAGGATTAACAACAAAAATAATAGCTTTCATTTGCTGTGTGTGTATTATGTGCTTAGCGCGATGTTAAGTATTTAACCTCCATAATTTTATTCAATCTTAGCAGGAACGTCATGGGAGTTAATATTAATGTGCCTGTTCTACAGAAAACTGAGTTATAGAAAGGTCAGACAACTTACCCAATTTCACATAGTACTGAAGGAGTGTAATGAAAGGAATCTGACAGATTCGAGTGCCTGTTTTCTTTTCTTTTTTCTTTTCTTTTCTTTTCTTTTCTTTTCTTTTCTTTTCTTTTCTTTTCTTTTCTTTTCTTTCCTTTCCTTTCCTTTCCTTTTCTTTTTCTTTCTTTCTTTTTTTTTTTTTTTTTTGATATTTAGATGTTTTCGCAGAGTGTGTTTCTTAATTACCCTTGTCATGTCGTATGTGGTGGCAATCTTGTGCTATTGGAACCTTCTGCACTCTCCAAAGTGTTCATCCTAGAACTAATCCCCATGATGTAGCAACTTACAGTAAATAGAAGCCATGGTACTATTATTAATCTTTATTAAGTATTTCCTGTGTGTTAAGAATGCCACCCTCCTCTGGCATACTGCTATAAATGAGGAAACAAGAATGTGAATGAGGAAGAAGACTTAAGAAAAATGTGGTCCACACTTAATGAAAATAAATAGCTTATAGCCAACATGGGTGGAGGGGAGGGGAATGATGCTATTGAGAGAAGGCCCGAGGGCTGTACATGTGAAAATGACTTATTTGTTTGCCCCACAATCATTTATTGGAAGTCTATGAGGAAGATTTAGAAATGAGTAAGGCAAGCCTTGCCCTAAACGATCTCAGGTTCTAATGAAGGACATACACACACACACACACACACACACACACACACACACACACAGGTGGTGCAGCATGGCAAAGAGCTCTAATAGTGACCTCCATAATGAAACTGACTTTGATTTGGATATAGAGAGGGGACAGGATCTGAGTCCAGGAAAAGCTCCATGGAAGAGGTGACAATTTAACTGAATCATAAAGAATAGGGAGAAACTCCTCAGAAAGAAAACCATAAATTAATGGAAGAATAGAAGAAGCTCTTCTAGTGCATACAAAGTGCTGAGACATGTGCAAGCCATAGCAGGTGTAGAATAGAGTTGGAGGGTGAAGGTGTGATGGAAAAAAAGGCAAGCAGGACTCAGATCCTAAAGGGTCATGCTGAGAAAATGGAGACATTGCTTAGAAAATGGGAGGCATCACTTTTAAGAATCTAAAATCTCCATCATTCAGGAAAAGTTAAAATGATAAAATGCTTCAGTGTTCATGTCAAGAGGGTTTGCCCCCATTTTTCCAATAGGGCTAGTGGAGGCATAGAGCAGGGATGCCACTTGTCCAATGCCATCCGTCTCACTTTGAAAGGACCTTCCCGTGAGACCACAAGGCATCCCCACACTGAACAGAATCCAGGGAAACAGGCTGTCTCATGCACTGGTCCATAAAAATGCAGAGCTGCTACAAATCTGTTTCTGAAAGCTTCTAATTCTTCTTCCCTTTTGCTGGTGTTGAAGGAATGAGCTCCTGGTACCACTGCTGACCTCATTCTCTGGCACCTGTAACAGCAGTATGGGCAGTGAATGAGCAAAGCATAAAGGTGTGCGCAAGCCTGTACCAAAGCCCACAACTGTGTACAGCCTGCTACTCCAAGATTGGAACAGGTTGTGAAAGAATGAGGCAATTCAGAAGCCAAGAAGAGCATCTGCATTTTCATGTCGTGAATTAGTAAGCAGGCTGCCACTATGGATTACCTCTAATGTCATCTTTTGCTTCTATCAGTCTGCAAGTACTTGAGAAACCTCTACCCCTGGTCCCATACCTGACAGAGATCTGGAGATCATCACTGCTATGCTCTGATTACATCCAGGGCATAATTTTAAAGTTCTGGGAATTTCCTACCTTTTTAAATTAAAGAAGTTGCCAGGTTTCGACAGTAGGCACTTGGTAAACCTGTTTCTGTGATTTCTTCTAGATGAAAAAGACAAACTCTTCTGTCAGAGTTCCAAGGAAGAAAGTACTTGTTTACATGTTTTAGATCCATTACACTCACATGCTCCCTGTCTCCCTTTGAAGCCTGCCCAGTTACCCTGGCACACGCATCACACCCTCACACAGACCCACACATACTTCTACATGTATCATATTCTCAAAACTAGATGGAAGGTTACTGAGATCTGGGGAATTCACTTATACAAAACTCAGGAGAGGAGAGATATCTGTGTGGGTGTGTGTCAGTATTCATATTAATACACATGATGATCATTATTGTATATATTACCTTGTATTTTGCTTTATTCAGATAATAAACATAAATGTTCATAAACATTTCCCCAAGTTTCTTCACTATCTTCATAATTACTATCTTAGTGACTACTGCATAATATTATACTGGTCGATGTATCATAACTCACTTTAGTTATAGTTTAATTTTGTACATTTCCATTTTAAATCTTTGTGATTATAAGCAAGGCAATCATAGGCATCTTTGCATTGTTTGTTGCAAAAATGATTTCTCTTGGCTAAGTGTCCTAGAGTGGAACCATTGGGGCAAAGTCTATGAAAAACTATAGCTCCTAATATTTATCTTCATGTTGCTTTCCAAATCAGTTGGCAGAAACTTTTATGTCACTAGGAGTATGAACATACCAATTTTACCAGAATTTTCTCAGAAGTGTGCTATGATTTTAAGATTTTGTTTTGTTTTATGACTCTGTTAGGTGTAAAATGGTAGAGCATAGTTGCCTTAATTTGAAATCCCGCGATTAGAAGGAAGCATGAACATTTTCCCAAGCTTATATACATTTGCATTTTCTCTTATATACATGGATTATTTACATCTTTTATATATTTGGTGTCTGTGGATTTTTCTCATGAAGTTTAATGAGTCCTTAAATCGTATAGATGAGTGCTAGAGTAATTAGGTCAATCACTTCATCAATTATATAAATGCCTAACCATTGTTCTGAATAACTGAAACTAATACAAATGAATAAGTAAATAGTCAAATAAGAAAAAAGGAAAGCAAAGAACAATTTTTGCTGGTAGTTAACAAGAGAGAGGCTAGCATTGTGCTTTAGGATGAACTGAAGAGAGATCTTTTCCTTTTATTTATACTCTGGTGATTGAGACAGAATTATTTCAGAGGAATGCTTTCACACATACACAGAACAACTGTGAGTCACCTGGATTAGCATCACATTTGATAAGTCTCATCATCTGCCATTGATGGAGCTCTTACTCTGTACTAGGTACTCTGCCTACTACATTATGTGCATCACTTCATTTAATCCTGTCAGTAACCCTAAAAGCGTGTGTTCATTTTATTCTCATTTTGCAAATGAGGAAACTGAGTCTTGGGGAGTTTACGAAGCTAGTAAGTGCTGAGGTCAGATTTGAATAGGGACTACCTTTCTCAAAATCTACTGCTCTTTGTAGTCTGTAGCATTAACTTTACACTATCTTTTTGCACAACTGTTGTTCAGTTGCTTCCTTCTCTCTTACCCCTGCTACTTTCCCCAGTGCATAGCATTTCCTTCCTTTCCATCTCTCCACTCTTACTCTTGCCTTTGCCCAAGCTCTGCCTCATGTATTCAGTCTCTCAACATACATGGAACACATACAGTGTACTAAGCATTGCGCCGAGCGATTCTCTTTCTGTATGTTTCTGTTTCTCCATACTGCTCAACACAATGCTGGCAGAAAGTACTCAATAAATACATGATGTTGTTAGATGTGGTCTAATGCCCTCAAGGACATGAATAAGTGAAGGATATTTCAGCTGACATTCCCAAAGATGGGAAGCACTTTGCCTGCTTTCTTTCCTCTCCCTTCTTCTCTCCCCCTTCCTTTCCTTCCTTCCACAGATATTTGTCATGTGAATGTTCTATACCAAATATTATGTAAGAAGCTAGAGGTACAGATAAAATGCACTGAGAGGCGAATCTAATTGAAACATGTTCCTGATCCACAGTCAGGCTGCAGTGCACAGCTCCTGGGCCTCTGCTCAGCACTTATCCCTCACTCAGCAGTTAGCAAGGTAATGCTTTCACTGATGCCTTTTATAAAAATCCCAAATGTGATCAAACTATTGGATGGGAAGAGCAGCACCAAAGATTAAATGAAGATGGAAAGAAGTTTGGGTAACTTTTATCCATTGTGTTCCATTCGCTAACCAGACTTTTTGAAGGAGGGCAGGTGGGGTCCTATGGTCATGCTTACAAATCCAGATCTGATGAGCAGAATTAGAGAGAGGAGTCTGGCGAGGATCCCAGGAGCTGGATGAGGCTGTGCTGGGGCATGAAGTGCCCAGCCTTAGTGTCCACATTTCTCTAGCAAACATGACTAGGTGGCTTCTGTGAATGGCTAACAGGAACAGGCAGCTCTGTTTTTTGCCCCTGGGTAGATGGGTTGGGGATAGAAGGATAACAGGACACTATCCCACCTTTCTCACTTGGGAGAAACAGTGTTTTCCACATCAAACACGCACATCAAAGGAAGTTCTGATAGAGATTGGGCAGGTGATTCTATAAAGGTGTTTCTCCTCATGCCTGCCTTTAGCCCACCCATGGACCCCTCTCTATTGTGAAATGAGGGTGTAGCAGAAGACCTTCTGTTTTCTCAGTGGAGATCCAAACATCTGCAATGAGCAGGACTCTGTGTTAGAATGGTTTAGTTTCATTACAAACGAAAAGCACCTTCAAAAGTGTATTCACATTGTTGATCTTTAATTCAAAAAGCAGAACAGCTTGCATAGGTTCACACATTACTAACTGGTTGATTTAGTGCATTATGAGAGGAGACTTGTGCAACTCTGAGCTCATATTTCTCAGCCACAGTAAGATATAGAGTATGAATATTAGGGATCAGGGTATTCACATTTTCCTATAGCATATGCTCATATATTTATTAAATTAACAAGCAGAGTATGCCTAGCCCCATAGGAAATGCAAGTGCTATTCTCTCATTCTTTGCCACCCATTAATAGTGCACATTTGTGTAACAATGATCCATAAATCAATTTCATGCAGTTTCTTATGTAAGTCATAGAAATTTTCTAGTAGTATATTATTGCCTTTGCCTTCCTTTCAGAGATCTCCTGGGAATGTCTGAAATATGGGACTGGCCACAAAGTTATATTATGGTAAGAAGTTTAATTAGCAGAAAATGCTATATAACACACATGTCACACACTAATTTTTAAGGGCTGCCTGCAAATTAGATACTGAGAATTCCTGGGTGATTTTCAGTCTGCAGCCCATTTTCCTCAACCACGTTATTTTTGTTTTATTCTTATCCAGGCTTGATATAAAAACTGAGTGTTATCTTTACCCTCATTCATTGTTTATTCATTCAGAAGATATTTCTCGAGCACCATCTATGCCAGTCACTATCTTAGACAATGAGAGTACAGCAAGGAGCAAGATAGGTAAGGGTGCCGCTTCCATAATACTTACATTCTAGATCAGCACTATCTAACAGAAGGTGCTGTGATGATGGGAATGCTGTAATGTGAATAAATTAGGGAATGATTTACTGTCCAATATAGTAGCCCCTTGCCACCTGTGGCTATTGAGCACTTAAAACATTGGTAGTGCTATTGAGGAGCTGAACTTTGAGAATTATTTCATTTTAATATATTTATATTTAAATACATACACAAGGCTAATGGCTCTGGTCAGTTTCAAAGAGGTGATATTCAGAATAACTTAGAAACACTTTATTATTTTTTAAAATTTTAACTGGTATTATAACACTAAAATTTAATAATTGCCATAGAGGACTTGGATTTTCAAGAACATTTTTTTGTAGATTCCTTCAGTTTGAGAACTACCGATTTGTGTTTGTTGATTCTGGTCCACAGTCCTATTCAGAGAAGGCAGACTCTTCCTCCATCAACCCTGACCAATACCTACCAGCCCCATGATCTCCTTTTGTAAGTGCAATGTCCATCGGCTAGAAGGGGAAGGAGCCCAGCTGCAGGGAGCTGACAGACCCTGTGGGAGAGGTGAAGATGGGGGCCTGCAGGTGAAGGCTGTGACTGTTCTTCCTCCTGTCCGTCGGGGAGGCCCTGGTTCACAGGAAGAATATTTGTAGACCGTCATATCCATCTGGGCTAGCGGGATCAGACTGTGGTCTTGTTTACGGACCCAAAGAGTAAAACTAATGAACATTTTTGTACCTCTCTCTCATTCTCTCCTATACATCGAAGCATCCTGGGAGGAAGGAACTGTCCTGAAATCTGAGAGGTGCTGCCGTGTGTTGTTTACAAGTGTATTTTCACTACCTAGATCTTATCCCAGCTGAATCTCTTAGCCAGCTGTGCAACCTTGGGCAAGCCTACCCCTCTGTGCCTCAGAATTAACACATACATTTATGTTATGGACCCTAAAGGTGTTTTAGTTTTTAAACACTGGTCTCAATCCTCCTCAAAGAAGAAAGCCCTGGCATAGGTTTTCTTTAGTGTACCATACCCCACTCCCCACCCCCACCATGACAAGGACCCTTTTTATTTTTCCATGTGGCAATTTGTGCTGAATCCTTCAGATATTTTCTTTGCTTATTAGAGAATTCTGAGTGGCATACAACCTGCATAAATTCCTCATGCTAAATACAACAACCCTTAAACCCAGGTATGTAAGAAAACTTAATTGCTAAGAAGCAAGGCAATTGTATTTCTACTTATAATGAAGGTGTGGACCACTGAAGTAAACTATGCTTTAAAAATAGGTTACGAAGTGGAATAAAGTACGTGTATCTGATGGATAATAGGTGAGAATTCTTATGATCAGCAACTTATGTTACTTCTATTCAACCTGTTTTATGGAGAGGACTTTTGATCCTTGTCTTCATTCTCTGTCTCTGTCCTAATCTTTCACATTTTCATTCACTTATCAGCATATCTTGATCATCCTGTGGAAGGTGCAATACTATATAGGGATAGGTCAGCCATGGGCCCTTGACTTCAGGGCATCCACTCTAATGAACAAGAGAGGCACTACGCAGACTGGCTGACAATTAGTATAATATGAGGTAGCAAATGGAATAGCTGTGATATGAGTAATGTGCCATTTGGACAAGGAAAAGGACCATTTAATTCTTTTCCCGGAGTCTTTTGCAATGATTTGATATTGGACTTGGGCCTTGGACAATGGGCCTTTACCAGATATAGAGGAGAGGTTGGGGCAAAAGAACTCTAGGCAGAGAGAGTAGCATGAATGATAATCTAATGACATGAATATGTATAACATGTTTGGAGGATGGGCCATTGTTCACTATGGTGAGAGAGGAGTGAGTGTCTTGATGAAGAGTCATGAGCAATGACTCTGAAAATGTAGAATAAGACCAAACTTGAAGACTTGCCTATGCCATGCTAGTGGATTTGTACTTTATTTTGTAGGTAATAAGGAGCAAGCAAAATTCGAAAGCAGGAACATAATATGATCATGTCTGCCTCCTGAAACTGTAATAACATCAATGACAAATAAATAACCTGGGGCTATTGATTCCATCTGCAGCTTGGGGACTAATATCAAATACAGGAAGAAGGAAGGTAATAAGAGTAAAAATGTGAAGGATCTGCAGATGGTAGAAAACTTTCAGGTTTGTACTGAGTACCAAGAGAAGAAATACAGGCAGAGGATAATAGCTGAGCAAATATAAGGGACTTAATGGTGCCAGCTGATACCTCTCTACTACCTGAAACAATTGTGATAACATATATACTGTCTCCTGTTCTCCCCATCCCACCTGCATAATGGGGCTACTTGGAAAGTTCTTTTCATTGTCCTTTCTGCCCCCAAGGCTTTCATTCCAAGTTTTCTGGCCTGTAGCTAATTGTTCCTCATTTTCAATGGTAGCAAAACTTAGCAAACTGAGCACTGAATTGTGGGTGTTAAAATTTACGATAGAGCGATTTGGTTGTGCCGTTTCCTAAAAAATGAAGACACTTAATTGTTACCTGCTTTAGTGGCAGCATTCACTATGATTTCATATGAAAAGGCGGTGCAAAATTGTTTTTGAATTATTTTACCACGTGAAATCTGAACATTGGAACGATTTGTTGAAATAAATCATCTGACTTGGCACTAACGAGTTTTTGAGCCTCATCTTCCAGCCATTTATTTTTAACCTCTCTGAACGTCCCCAGTTCTGCTGCTACTTATGTTTACTTTTGAAGGCGCTGAGCTGTCTTCTTATAAATACTGAATCAACCAACAAATCACATTTAATTAGGCTTCGTTCATCCACTTAGCTTTTAAGAAGGGTAACATGCTTTTTAAGCTGCACAAACCTTGGTAATCTAAATAGGAACAGACCTGACAAAATCTTAATTAGGTACAGACCAGGGCTAATGTTTGCCACCTGCTTCTTTTAAAGCTGAAGAAACTCTTGAAAATAATGGCTGCCCCAAAGGGCCATATTCAGACTGGTCCATTCTGGGGCACGTAGAGCCTAGTGAGCACATTTGCTTTTGCAGGATCTTTGAACAAAGTCCTTACACTGATCTGCCCTGTGTTACTGCTCATTCTCCCCCTGTTTGGGAGCACTTTGGCTTAATCACGAGCGAACACAAACAATAGTTTCCAGATACATATATGTTATTTCTTTGTTCAAGGGCATGGAGCTAGAAAAGAGGTGGAAGAGGGAGCAGTGCAATGGTTAAGAGTGAAGCTTTAGAGACAGGCAGAGCCCTGCAGGATTCCCACCCTGACTTCACAATAGCTATGGGTTTGGCATAATTTTCAGTCTCTAAGCCTCAGTTCCTTTGCTTGTAAATTGGGCTTAACATGCTTGGCTTATTTTGTCATTATTGTGAAAATTAAATAAGAATGCATATAAAGTGTTCAGACTGGTGCCTCATATATTGTAAGAACTGTGATGATATACGTGTCATCGTGTGTTTGCATCCTCATGAAGTTATTTGAGAGATGAGAGTCCTCTAGTTTCAACATTTCTTGGTTGTGCTATTTTACCACTGGAGAGCTTTTCTAGGTTTAAGGAACTAGCATTTAATGATACTGAATAATAAGTATATATATGCAAATACTGATTTTTTATAGGTATATACACATTCCCGTGATCTAGTTTATTTGAATGATAATATGAACTAAAAGTAAGAGGCTTAAAATTTATCTACTCTGAGGATGGTTGTTTTAGAGGAAAAACAATCATACAACAGATATTTACTTCTAGTAAAGAATTTTAAGCAATTCAGAGATATATACATGTTGTATTTTCTTGACTTGAACTTACCCCTAATTGCAAGACTTATCATACAATAAAAGGTTTTTTTGGGGGAGTAAGAAATATTTGATTATGTGCATATTTAGATTACATGGGAATTCTGATTTCATAAATATGAAAATACAACTTACTGAGAAAAGTGTAGTTAAAAATGGATACTTTATATGTTAGCTTTAATACTTAACGATAACCTTTATTAACCATAGAATATATTTTCTAAGCTTTTTAAAATATGTACATGGCATATACTCACTTATATACTCACGCATATACACACATATGTATATACATATAATTTAATTTTATAAAAACATACTACACATGCTGTATATGATATCTACTTAGAAATACTACATGTACTTAGCATATATGAAAGTACCATAAATACATTCTGCAACTTAAAAAAATACTTCTGTAACTTGCTTTTATCACAATACATCAAAGAAGTTTTATCAATGTCATTACATATAGATCTACACAATTATTATAAGAACTGCTACTGATTAGTCTGTTATGTGTACGGCTATTGATTTTATCATTCTCTTATTGATATTGTTCAATAGATCCTAAGCTTTAATTATCATGGACTCCTCTGAGAATCTGACTATAGCTATAGACTCTTTCAAGCATCCAAGGCTTACATACACTTTTAGGGATCTTATGGTACCTCTGAAGTTACCCCAGCTCCTTTCCACCCCACTATCTATAATGGCCAGTTAAGACCCTTAGAGCCTCTACACTCTGCAAAACTTACCTGCCATATAAAATCACACATGAATAATAATGATCTGTAAAACACAAAGCTTTACTGTATGTTGAAATTAAAATGTCTTAGTTCTAGGTATCATGCTTGCAAAACTTGGAATATACACATTGAGATAGAATGATGTCATTTATGGGGAATTTCTGCTTTGCTGGGTCTTAAGCATATGCTGAGTCCATCTATTGATTTATACTAAAATAAATTTCACTTGTAAACTAGAAAGCAAAGTGAGTTGCTAAGTGAATTTCACATGAGACTTACAAATCATTACCTACTCTGCCACTCTAGGGTATAACTTCCAAAATTTTTTTTAAGCGCTACATATTTTAAAGTATTATAGCTAATAAGAACTAATATTTACTGAGGACTCAATATGTTCTAGGCTCTTTATCAAGTACTTCGCATGCCTTGTCCTATTTGGTCTCTGCAAAACTGCCAGGACTTAGGTGATTTTATCAACCTAATTTTAGAGATGATGGAGCATAATTTATACAGATGAAGTGAATTGCTTAATGTACACATCTAGAAAGTTCTGGAGTCAGAAAACAAACCTGTGTCTGTGGCTGCCCTCTACCCATTCTATAGATTAGTACTTCCAGTTAACAACAATATTGAACGTGTTTTTTGAGATCTGGTTCTCTCGTTAGCTGCTATTCATAAGGCCTTAAATTTGCAGGTCAAAACAAAAATATAAACTCCATCAAAAAAGAAGAAAAACATTTATTTTTTAAATTTATGTTTTCACCATTCAATTTAGAGGCTTATAGAAAGGATATTTTAAAAAATGTTTTTTTACATCTAAGGAATATCAAATCTCCAAACTAACTCTCAAACTAAATTTTTATGTTAGGAAATGTAAAACTTCCAGAGGCATGCCACCCGCTGGGAACAGACTGGTAGTGGGCCTGGTAGGTTTGCTGGGAGACCCGCGTAATGCAGTGTGTCTCTCATACTCCGTGGGCCTCGCTTCCCTCCCAAAAAAAGTGGGCGGCAATACAATCCAACATCCTCTGTGGTTCTCAAATTCATGTGCGCTCCTGCTTATCTTTTTTCCTTTTCTTTTGTATTTATTATTTATTTATATATTTTTTTCCTCTTCTTTTTAAAAAAATCTATCATTTTTTTGTGGTTTCTGAAAATTGTAGGTCCTTTATAACCATTATCTATTCTGCCTTTTCCTTTCTTTTACCCCAGATTTGTTCAGGCTTGTCTCAGGTACATATTAGGCATATACCATGCTGATTTCTGGCTTCATTTTAATTTCTTTTTTTTTTTTTCCTTTTCTCTAGCTATTCCCCTTGCCCAGAATGCCCTTCCTGTTCTGTTCTCTCTATTAAAATCCTATCTATTTTTCTAAATCAGCTTAAGTCTGGTAAGGTCAGCCCATTCGGGAGAAATATCTCTGTAGCTTCTGAGACATTGAAAGGAGAAATTCTAGCCCTTGTTGACCTCCCTCTTGGGAGCTTGTAGAACACAATTAAATTTTCAGATCTTCTCAATTTATTATAATCTTGTTTCCTAGGTGAATGTCCTTTTTCTAAGAAGATTGCAACAATTTTAAGGCAGGAACCATGTCGTACACTTCTATAATTACCATATAACTTAACATGGTTAGAATCTACTACAGTCTTATTTAGTGAAAAGTGCACATGCTGTGTATGGTCTGGATGTTTATGTCCCCACAAAAATTCATATGCTGAAATCCTAACCTCAAACATGATAGTAGGTGGGGCCTATGAACACTGATTAGGTTGTGAGAGTGAAACCCCCACAAATGGGGTCAGTGCTTTTGTAAAAGAATCTCCAGAGAGGTTTCTTGTCCCTTCCACCATGTGAGGATATGACAGGAAGTCTGCAGAAGAGGGCCCTCACCTCACCATGCCGGCAATTCTCTGTCATCTCAGGTGTCACTCCGGAGTATAATCTTTGGCAATGTAGTGTGAGAATCCATGGCCTTTTCTTGAAATTTGGAATTAACTGGGACAAGTTGTAATGGAATAAAATGATAAAATAAAACACCATAGCTAGTAAATTTATTGACTAAGCAGGGTGCCAGGCACTGAGTAAATAAGTCATAACTGAGGGTGTGATCTATCTCTCCAAAAGCTCACAGCTCAGTGGATGTTGCGATGACTGATGAAACAGAGGATTGTCTAAAAGATTTCACAAGGGGGTGGTATTTGACTTGGGGCTTGAAGAATAAGCAGGAGTTTGTTAGGTGAGAAGGAAGCGAAGGAAAATGTTTTAACTGTAACTTCTCAAGTTACCTGCAGTTCTCTGTATTCCCCTTTGTCTAATGTCCTGGGAGAGATACCTTTTTTCTTTTCTTCTCTTTAGCTAAAGCCCTGCCTGTTGAAGTGTGCTCCCAGGACACCTGTTCAGAATCGACCAGGGTGCTTGTTAAAATACAGAGTCTCAGGCTGTACCTCAGACCTACTGAGATAGAACCTCTAGGGGTTGGGCAGATGCATTTATTATTTTGTAATAAGCAGAGACTCAGAGATGGTGAGATGTTGAAACTACTTCCAATTTTTGAAGATCCTGGCATATTGAAATTGAAGAAATGCTGCAACAGGGGGACTAAATCTGTGAATTATTTTTTAATACATGTTCACAATTTTGTGATTCTATTAATGTGTGTGATATAGACAGAGATGGAGATAGAGATAGATAATCTTAATTGGTGATAGCACAAATAGTTAACATTTGAAGCTCTTTATAAATGTGGGACCTTAGGGAAAATGACACTCCAAGCCCCTGCCCCCCCCCCATTAGCCCTATCAACAAGTTCCTCAGAGGCATCTTATCCAGCTTGCCAAGTGCTAATCTGCAGACCCTTATTTTGGACTTGCTGTGTAGTGTGTGTCCTCAGTATGCAGAGGAAACTGGGCCTCAGAAGGTTCAGAAAGTGAGAGAGATCTACCTATAACAGTATCTATAGATGTATATCCATGTCTATGTCTGTATCTATATCATCTATATCTTTATCTAAACCTCACACAAACCTTAACAGAATCACAAAAATTTATGACTGAAAGGACCTTTGATGTCATATGTCCATTTCCTCATAGTCCAAATGAGAAGAACATGCTGAGGATGCAGTGTGTGCCTAATGAATACTTGCTCAATGGGAACCTGTACTTCTCCAGGTGCTCACTCCGCCCTGTCTCTGTAGGACTGATTATAAATGGAACGGCTTTCCAGAATGTTTCTCCCAGTTTAGGTTACAAGTTCTCCTCATTACAAACACTTTAGAATGTTTTCTGCAGAAGCATTTCCGCTCAACACCTGTCAGATGGTGGCATGAAGCGGTAGGGCCCAGGAACACTTTAGCAGAGCCAGACTCTCTAGTCAGTATCATTAGCTTTCTTTTGTGAAGAGAATGGTCATATATGTCATGAATTAAGACCATAGACAGATTCGGGGGGGGGGGGGGATTTTATACTTTCTGTACTGCACTGCTTCACTTTTTATTAAACTCCAGTTTGCTATGTGTTGTATACTAGTAAGTTATTGTCTGCTTCTTATTCCTTATGTGAGATTTTCATGCTCCTACCTCCAGAAGAGTGATCTTGACTGGGGCAGCATAGTCCCCCGGAAGACATTTGGTAATGCCTGGAGACAGGTTCAGTTGTGATAACTGGTGGTGGGGTGCTACTAGCATCTAGTAGGTAGTGGGGATGTTGCTAAATGTCCTACATTGCAAAGGACAGCCCCCAATGACAAAGCATTATTCGACATAAAATGTCAACAGTGCCAAGTTTTAGAAATCCCACTCTAGAACCAGGGTTCTTAATCTGCGGGTTTTATTCAGTAGTTTAGGAGTCTATGAATGGACTTCAAGGAACTTATGGACTCTCTCAAAAATTTGTGCAAAACATCGTGTGTGTGTACATTGTCTGGAGGAGAAGGCCTGTGATTTCCATCAGTCTCAAATCGCACAAATGTGACAGGTCACAAAACTCTGTCCCTGTTATTTCCCATACCAAGAAGATTTTCCCTATAGCTTTTTTTTTTTTTTTCCAACCATACCTCTTACTTTCATTGTACTTACTGAGCAGCGCTCTGTAAGTGAGTCCAGATGAATGGGTCAACTGTCTGTCCTGAGATGCTCGGCCTAATTACTAATAACATCCCCTTTCACTCACACATGTGTCTGGTCCTGGTTTGGATATTAAGTTATAAGATCATTGGTCAGATATATTGACTCTATTTCAAGTCTCCCATGATTTCAGAAATTCCTCTCTGATGAGGCCTAATCTGTGTTTTTTTTTTTTTAATCTATGTATGAAAAATGCACAAATATATAGAACCCCTTCATTGCTGACTTACTTCAGGCTGTATAATTCTTTTGGGATATAAGAGGAGAAAAGGCTACATGGCAAGTATCACAATTATACTAAATATTTTGCCCATGATGTCTTTATCACTCCCAACAGATAACATTTAGAAAATCTCATTTCGGATACAAAACACTTGCCAAATTAGGATGTGTTCTCATCATAATCTATGGCCTATATAGCTTAAAAACCTATAAGAAATTAAAAATCTGCATAAAGCTTGGTCCCAAAGAAGCACATTTTATATAATTTATATACTTTACTATTATTATGAGGCTGGTATATGTGTATATGTGTATGTGTGTTACATATTTATCTAGAAAAATTAATATTTTTCTAAATCAAAGAAAAGAATTCTGTAAAAAAATGACATTTTTCTAAACCCAAGAAAAGAATTCTGTTCTGTAAAGTTAGTTGGAATAACTTGAAAGTCCCTTCCAGTCTAGAATTCCATGTCTGTTCATTCATTTATTCATTCAGTCATTCATCTTTCCAAAGTACTTGAGCACCTGCCCCCAGCCAGGTCCTGGCCACAGCCCTGTAGGTACAGAAATAAGAATTACCCTTTTAGACCTCGAAGCTATCTGGGCTCCTTTGGGAAAGACAACAAGTCCATATCCAGGGGGCTTTGGGAGTGTGGAGGTGAAAAGCACAGCCAGGGGATAAAGAAAGGTGATTTGGACAAAGAGAAGAAAATGTATTCATGTACTGCTTAAATATAACTCAGTATTGAATTCCTGTGGGAAGTATGATTCCTTTGGGAAGACCACTGCTCCTCCACTGGATCATAAACCTCTGTATCATGTTAGGCAAAAGAGTTCACTTTGTTAAGGCAGTTTCCTCATCTGGATGGCAAATGAAAATAGAATTATCACTAATAGGACTACTTAATAAGCTTTGAATAAAATGATGTGGATGGAGAACCTGGCACCGGTAAGCAAGGACTTAACCAAAAGTCAGTTTAATCAGGTGTTGGATGTGGGTATCCTCATTGAATAAGGATTCAGTATTAAAGTCTGGGAGATTTGAGTACAAATCTAAGCCCTGTCACTTACTAAGCATGTGATATTGGAAAAGGGACTTCTTAGTCCCAGCCTCATTATCTTTATCAGTTAAATGAGAATAATAATACCCACCACACAGAATTCTTGCAAAGATTAAAGAAGATGGTATATGTAGAGTCATTGGCTCTTAGTAATAGTTTTTTTTAGAAGTTTTTATCTTTCCTTAATTCCTTTTATTTTTTCATTTATATTGCTCCTTGACTGAAAACTTCTATAGAGACCCTCATTCACACATTTACTTATTTGTTTAAAAAATGTTTATTGTATGGTAAATTTCATCCAGACTTCAAGACCAGTCTTCAAGGATGTTTGCCCCAATATTTTATCTGATTTATGCCATCACTATCTTTCTGCTGCTGTGACCCCAGTATTACTGGACTCAGCTCTCTATCAACACATGTTTCTCTGCCTTTGTCTCTTTCTGCTCTTTTGTGACAGGCTCTTCTCTATTAGATGAACACTTGACAAGTCAGCATGGTCACTGCTCCAAGGACATCAGTGGCAAACTCTAAAGGAGTGAGCTTTCAGAGAATGATGGCCTCTGGAGCAGGTGTGTGGCCAAGGGTAGGAGGGCATGTTGCTAGGTTGTCTACTCATTTAATTCTCACCTCATCTGTGCATGTCAGGATCTGTCCCTCAGTGTGACACCTCTCAGAGAGCATAAATAACTGCTGGGAAAGTCATTTTCTCATCCTTTGTTTTCTGCCTCCTTCAAGCTCTCTCTCTTGCCATTCATGGTCTTCAATTGCTTACACAATTGAATTGTGTGTAGTAGCTCAGGTGTAATGCAGTTTTGATGGCCTTTATTTAGTTTGGTGGTGATGAACTTATTTCACGTAATTCAGATTTTTGTGAAATCTACTTCTCCAAAGGAAAAATTATTTAAGTCTGTTAGAGGATTGTGTCTCTAAACTCTTTGTCCTCAGATACTTGATTCCCTATGATCACTTTTGAAAGCAAAATAATATCCTAAGATCATAAACAACAAATTTATAATCCAGAACCAAGGTCAAGCTTCTTTCCAGCTTTTGAATCCAGGCATTTTGTGCGCAGCGATTATGTGTAGGTGAGGTTGCGGTGACACTTTCAAGCTTCTGCACCTGAAATGTTTTAATTTAAGCCACAGCTGCCAAGTTTCTATCATAAAGGACACATGCCAAAAAAAGAGGGTTAATCTCACACCTGTTAGAATAGCTAAAATCAACAAGACAAGTAATAACAAATGTTGGAGAGGATGTGGAGAAAAAAGAACCCTCATACAGTGCTGATGGGACTGCAAATTGGTACAGCCACTATGGAAAACAGTATGGAGGGTCCTCAAAAAACTAAGAATTGCTCTATCGTACAATCTCGCAATCCCACTGCTGGTTATTTACCCCAAAATCTTAAAAACCCATATACAAAAAGATATTTGCACACTGATGTTCATAGCAGCATTATTCACAGTGGCCAGGACATGGAAGCAACCAAAGTGTCCTACAATAGATGATTGGATAAAGAAGCTGTGGTACGTATATACAATGGAATATTACTCAGCCATAAAAAGAGATGAAATACTGCCATTTGCGACAACATGGGTGGACCTCGAGATAAGTGAAATAAGCCAGACTGAAAAGTTGAAAAACAGATGATATCACTTATATGTGGGATATAAACCTAAAAGCAACAAATGAATAGGACAGAGACTTACAGACATGGACAGTGGACTAGTGGTTACCAGAGGGTAGGGGGTGGGGCAAGAGGGGAGAAGTAGATGGGATAAAGGGAGTCAAATATATGGTAGCTGAAGGAAACTGGACTTTGGGTAGCAATCACACAATAGAACATATAGATGTCAAACTGTAATGTATACCTGAAAATTATATAATTGTATTAACTAATGTTACCCCAATAAACAATATTGATGGCACAAAAAAATAAAAATAACAATAAAATAAAAAAGAGGGTTAGAAACACATTTTTACTTCTCATTTCTTATGAAAGAAAAGGCCTAATTGGTGTACCTGGATGAGATTGAGAACTGGTGGGAAGTGTTAGATGCATGTTTTAGTCTACTGGATTCCCGAAAGCCACACAGAACAATGTGTGTGACTCCAGAGGTTACCGTGTGGAAGTAGATCACATGGCATTTTTTTGTACGTGGCTCTGAAAAATAAAGACGGACTTATTAATATGTAACTACACAGTCATTACATATTTATGCTCTATAGAATACATAATTAGAGCAACACTGACTGTATAATTTATCATTAGTCGGTGTGGTTAAGACTGTTCAGATGACTATGTACTATAATTATGTGGTAATTGCCATTCTTTGAGTAAAAGTAGTAACCGATAAAGTGAAAACTGGCAAGTAATTGCTTTATAATTATTTTGGGAAAGGAATTGTTCAAGTAAACAACTGGAGATAAACAGATGCATCTTTCATTTGATTGGCAATGCTAGCTAGCTATGAGAAGCCCTGCAGTCATATCAAGATAAATTCCAGCTATTTTTATTTATTTATCATTTCTTTTTACTTTAAGCCACCTGGACAGTAGAATAATTTCCATAGAATAAATCCTACTTATGGTTCTTTTAGTGGTTATCATTAGCGGTTGCTTTCAAAACTGGATGCAAGTTAATTCAGAACAGAGCAAAACCTTATTCATTAATTAATTTATTTTCATCTCCCTTAGTTGTTTCCTTAATGATGAGTTGTCATTACCACAAATGCTGCACTGAGCTTATCATATGTAGGAGCATTTCCATTTGCTATTTTTAATAACTGCTAGGACAACACTTTCTCTACCCAGACTTCTTTGTTGTGAGATATTCTTTCTAGAAGAGGATTTAAAAGATTTCCCTTAGAGAGATTCTGATTTGCTATAACTACTAATTTATTTGGTACCAGAGGGGGTGTTGTAGGGAAAGATAGATCATTTACTCAAGCAGGTCTTCTAAACTGTCTTGTGTTCTACAAATGTGCAATTTCTTTAATATTTATTTATTTAATCACTACTAATTAGATCAATGGGGAACATTTTTTTGTTCTCAAATTGGTTTAAGGAAAAAAAAAAAAGACAGTTGTAAACTAATTAAACCCATGTTGGCTTAACATCCCTTTTCCCACTTGTTTCCTATTCCCATTTGAAATTCAGGTAACATAATTGCATGCATCTCCAGGAACTAAACCAATAAGGATCAATGCTTTTATTATTGCTTGAGGTTACTCTAGCCTGCTATTTTCCTGAAAAATCTTTGTGTTGCAGGTAATGTAAAAGGCAGTGGGATGTGAATAGCAATTAGACAGAATGGTGGGTATAAATGAAAGTGTTAGTCTGCACCAAGTTTCAATCAATGCACAACCCAGTAAAGGGTTAGAGTCTGTGGAGCTCATGGAGCCATATTAGATAAGTTAGTTTTTAAAATCATTTACTTATTTGCTATTTGTTGTAAAGACCAAAGGATATTCTCAGTTTACTATAGAGTAAAAAAAAAAAACTGCTGAAGAAATGTAGGAATATTATTCTGCCATTGATATAAAAATAATAAGCTATTGATCTATGATTGTTAATACAAACACTGTCCCTGGAAGGATACGCAAGAAACTGGTAACAAAGTTTGCATTTGAGAAGGGATCACGGCATCGAGATGAGAGGAAGTAGACTTTCTAATTAATGTATTTATTTTTACATATACATGTTTTACCTTCTCAGAATCTGTACATACATCCATAAATATATATTTACATAGATTAGAAGAGTACCTGATACTAATAAATGCGTAGTGAAGATTCACTATTATTGCTATTGTAGTCAGTTATCTAAAGGCTGGCCCATGACAGAAACATTTGTTATACTTCACTAAAGCCGGTTTCACTTTATGACACCTACAATTCCAAGTACTCTGTCTAAGATGTGCCTAGTTGAAATCATCAGTGCCTAGGAAGGTCACCTTCAGAGTCTTATTGAGCTGCAGATCCAATGGAGATCTGTAAAGATATCAGATGTCCAGACCACTGGGTTTTTTTGTTTTTTTGTTTTTGTTTTTGTTTTTGTTTTTGTTTTTGCTAGATATCACTTAAGCAAGTCTTCTCTCCCCTGACATCCTTTGCAATCATTATTTGCTGTAAATGGAGCATGTGGCCATAAGATGTTTCCATGAATTCCAGTAACTTTTCTAAGAGGGTATATTGGAAGAAGAAGGAATTTAGAGTCTCAGCTCCTGGAATAAACACTGAGCTCTATTTGTGGACAATCTGTGAAGCTTCAAGATGCTGCTGTGGCCCTCTCCTGAGGAAAGAGCCTGAGGGTAATCTCAGGAGTCAACACTATGTATCTAGAAGAAAACCAGTCCTGTTACCCGAGTCACAAGTGACCGAGCAGGGGTGCAAGCCAACAGTGGCCATATGTGGATTGACCCGTCACCTAACAGCTACTCAGCACAAGTCTCTGGACTGATCAGATGGATGGCGTCAATTGGATATGATCAGATCCTTATTTAAAGAGAGTGTGATTGCTCAGCAGAGAGAGAGAGAGAGAGAGAGGGAGGGAGGGAAGGAGGGAAGGAGAGAGGGAGGGAGGGAGGGAGGGAGGGAGAGAGAGAGAGAGAACTCTTTGAGTTCTAGCTGTATCATTAAGAATGGGGAGAAAACCACTTTGGCAGTGTCTACCCAGCTACCCAGCTCGAGGTCACTGCTTCTCTGATGGTTGTTCTCTGCAGCAGACATTCATATAAACATTTGGGCCATGTCCATCCCACATGACTTTGCCCCTCTGGTTATAGCTGATTAGAACAGAGATGAGCAACTGACTTATGCTATTCCCCTTGAATTTAGAGTTTGAACTTAGAAATCCTGGTCAAGTTTGTCACTGGAGCTGCAGACAGATAAATTCTGGGTTTGAGGGAAGGGTGAATGTGGGACTATGCAAAATGGTAGGTTTGCCTAGAGTAAAGATTGAAGCAGTTACACGGAGATGAGTGAGCACACAGGAGTGTTGTGTGGATTTTTTCTGAGGCTTTCTTGTTCCTGGTTCCAGTTGTTGGCTATGCGAGATCCCTTTATACCCTTACAATTAAGTCCTACAGGAATCGAACCCAGGTTTGTCTGCAAGAGGCCCAAACCCAAGTTATTCACCAATTGAGAAGTTAAACTGTAGCCATCCCAAACTGAGAGGTACCCCATACATCATCCTGGAAGGTACAGTGAGTCCTACGGACAATTATGCCAGGTGTATGACGCATATAACCTCCTCTCCGCGTGCTTGTCTGAGAGAGAAAAGGAGCCAGACAGCAGCTCTGCACGTGCACGACGTGGCAGTGCTGCCCCGTCGGGGGCCATTTAACCTTACAGCCCATGGCCGGGCCCCTCAGGGCCTGGCTCCCATCCTCCTTGGCAACCTGAACGTCGTGTCATAGTCAAGGTTTCGGAGCATAAAATGGGGTTTCGCACTGAAGCCTGAGACACACCGTGAATCGAGTTTGGTTTGGCTATTTTCCCTGCTCCTGATTGTTTTTAGAGATGAAATAAGGGCAGGCATGAAAAGTGTCCCAGGTCCTTCGTCTCTGTACAATAAGGCAGTCGGTGGTGCAGGCAGAAATACAAGTAAAAAGAAGATAGGGCAGCTCTCTGCACCCAGCATATAGTCAACATTCAGTATGCAGCTATCATTCTTGTTGTTATTACCACGGCTATTATTATATGATTATCTCAGGGGCATGGTGGGAAAAGCTCCCTGCCTCCAAAATGTCTGGAGTCAAAAATAAGAGATCTTTCCATTCCTTTGGTTTAAGATTAATGTCCTGTAAAATGTTTTCTTACGTTTGTCATCTATCCCCTGACACCTCTGAAATGCACATTGTTATGAGCAAATAGCAAATGGCTTAAAAGATGTTAGAGATTTTCATTTGATATAAATCTAATACCCCTGGAAAAAGGTGTTTGTCATTCATATTCTGATAAAGCATCTCGCAGGTGTAAAATGCTTACCACTCAGGGTGCGAGAAATGGTTTTAGGTGATTCTCAGATGAACATATGATTTTAATAGTTATGTGTTTTTAAGATGATTGACAAGAAAACACACGTAGAACATTACGTGCATGGTTTTTAATGAGGCTAAAGTTGGTAATAAGTAAAAGTAGAGTGTCCATTGAAAGAAAAATATTAAGTAGATAACTCTATATAGGGAATACAAAGATAGGAAGACAGTACGAGGGCAGTTTGTGGGTGACACATATCTGGGAATCTCTGCTTTAGTGTGACTTCTCGGTTCATCAGATGAGTTCCAAAGAGGCCATTAAGAAAAGAGAAAAAATGATTTTGGTCTCTTGAGGAATAAAACGAGGGCAGGTTAGAGGTGAGTGTGAAGGCCACTAGGACCTGCTGAAGAGGATATAAAAAGCCCCTGACAGAGAAATTTGAGATCCTTTATGTCAAATGCAGCTGCCTTCAATTTTTTTTTTCTAGTTCTACCCAGACCAAAGGAAAAATGAATGTGTTTCCTATTGTCCTAAGAGAGTGACTATGGCTTTCAAAATTGCTTTACTTGTGAGCAGGCTGTGCACTGAGAGATTCGTTTATTTATTTTGTGATGGCAGAATATACTTTGGCTCTATTTGATAGAACAATAGTTTTTACCAAATGTTGGTGCCGGGGGAGACCTGGTTAACCTCATCCTTTTACAGACAAGAAACCTGGAACACGAAGAAAATAAGTGATATCTCTAAGGTATCGCAGATAGCTGATGTCAAGGTCTGGACCACCATCCCTGTCTTGTGACTCTTCCTCAAATGTGCTCACCTTGATGCTGACATTGTCAGAGGCAATAAAAAAGTTTAACCTCAGGTAGGCCCTGCATTATGGTAGGGAACAGACAAAGAGAGGGTCCCAGTCCTTGACTTCTTTTCTGCCAGTCTCATACCTTTGCTTGTATGATGCTCTCTCTTATGTTCCATCATTCTAGTCTGAAAAACCATTACAACATGTTACATATTTTACATTTTTAAATACTCAAAAAACCACTTGTAGAGAATGTGCTCAGTGTAGGCAGCCACTTCTCCCGCAACCCTCTTAGTCAGAATTCTGCGTATCCACCCTCATAAAACTTTGTTTAAAGAGTGTTTGATATGGTATTTGGTGGGAAGTTTTTTCAAAACTCCATAAGCCAGGGAACCTGAATTAGAGTGTGACTGAGTTCTGTTAGAAATAATACTCTTTCCACTGCCCTTTCCCCAATGGTTGCATTTCCCATATACAAGAAGCTTGGAATTCTTCAGCTCATGGGAACAGTTGTTTAGAAAGGGGAGAATCTGCTAATGATCCTTGGCATCTATTTAGAGAATAGGTATGACACAGATTCTTATTAATAGGAATATACATTGTACTTATAAGGCAATAAAGATCAAAGGTGAGTTGGCTGATGACCTGGAACAGCTGCCTTGCCTGCTGGCCTTTCCTCCATTATACTTCAGAAACAACTATCTTTTCAAGAAAATACAAATGTTGCTGCAAAGCTGTAGGGGATCTCATTATTCCATCAGCCCTCTATCACAGTCTTGATGAAAATGGGGCATTTCATTTCCTCATGGGTGCCTTCATTTGAGAATCAAAGATGGAGAGAGCTCTGCTGGATTTGAGTCTCTGGTTGTGACTGCCCTGCCCTTTCCATCCCTTCTGTTTGGTGATATGAACTTCTGAGTTCTCCCTTTTGGGTCTAAGACCATTTGGAGTGGTTTTAGCCACCTGCAACCAAAAAGTCCTGCCTCACTCTGCTTTGAGAAGATGAGCATAGTAACCTTGTGTCTATTCTTCTCTTTACCCAAATTATCTATATTGTACAGTGTTAGGCTTTTGAGATATTTCTGGAATGCATTTTTTTCAAACATTGGTCTGAAATAATGATTTCAGTAGTGTGGCATAATGGAAATTGTCCCTGTTTTGTTATTTTTACTGTGACTGAGAGGCATGTAGTTCAAGACTGTTTTGGGATTTGAAAGTCAAACACTACATTGCCATGTGACTTTGCCCAAAAGACAGACTTACCGTCCTTCTATTTCTCTCTGGTAAGATGAAGACATATTACCTGCTTCTCCTGCATATCTAACAGAGAAGGTTTTGGAACACTCCACATGCCTAGGCACCACACACAGCAACCAGAAGCTGCTGATTCTAGATATGTTGCCATGCAGAAATGGCTAGTAAATTGACCACTGGAATTGAAAACATTCTATTTAAGTTTCGTGGCATTCATGTCCATGGAAAAACTCTAGGAAGCTAAGAATGTGATGAGGAATTGAAATTCACCTTGGAGGCTGTCTTCTTAATTTAGATCTAAGAAATACTTGATCAAAACCATTTCTTTTCTTTTCTCATTTCATGCCTTTTATAGGATAGCTGCTAGGCAAGAGCTACAACTTACTATTAATGAATAATTAACACTCTACTTAATAACCCAAGCCTCCCTTTCCTCTCCTCTCACTAGCTGTCATTGGGTTCTCACCTTATGTTCTGTTTAATAACATTCTTCCTCACGCTCTCACCCCATTGTCAAAGCAAGAAGGAATAAAGGACAGTAGATTGGACATGTTCGTCTCACTGACAGGTTAAGGATTAGGCCAGAGCCTTACATATTGGACACTAACAGGAAAGGTCAGGAGGTTGTTCATTCGTTATTCATTCATTCATTCATTCATTCCAGCATAGAATTTAATGTCAGGGTCAGACTGTCTCTGTTTCTATACAATTTCTAGATGGGTAAATTTGGGAAAGTTATTTAACCCCTTTGTGTTTTAGATTCCTTATCTATGAAATGCAAATAATAGTCGCACCTATCTTATAGGATTTTTGTAAGGATTCAGTTGGGAAATGCCTACACTATGCCTATTATAGAGTAAGCATCCAATAAAAGTTAGCTCATTCATTTATCCATGCATTCATATAGCAATCTATTTGGCAACCATTTATTAAGTGCTTATTTGTGCTAGTAACTGTGCCATGTGCTAGGGGATACAGCAAAAAACAGAATGCAGTGTTTTCTTTAGGAGCTCACTGGTTGGATCAAGTTGGGGGTGCAGATTCCATAAACAGTTAATTGCAGTATAATGGCAAATGCTCTAGTCTCCAGCTACATCCATGTTATGTTATGAGGACTATGAGAGTTTAGGAACTGAGAAGTCTAACTCAAGTGAGTCTTTACAGAAGAGGCCACCCAGATATCAAATCCTGGAGGATGAAGCAGTGTTACTGGATAGACCGGGCGGTCATGCCAGGCAGTGAAATTGCATGTTTAAAGGCTTGTCCCTTGGAGGAGGTCTGGATGGGGAAGAGTAAGAAAAAGAAGACAGAAATATTGGAATTAGCAGATTTTGAAAATCTGTGCCAGGCCCTTTGGAGGGCTCCTGGTCCAGAGTGAAGAGCCTGTGAAGATTTGTAAGGAGGGCCACAGCTTTATTTTTTGCCTTTGAAGAGAGGAGTTGACAAACACATTATAGAGTCAGTGAACCCAGCTAGAAGGGCATTACATTAGTCTGGGGAAGAAATGGCTAGGCGACCTGATCTAAATGTACTAATAATGGCAATGAAGAACAAGAAATAGATTCAAGAGAACTGAGGGTATAGAATGGGAGAACTTGTTGACTGATGGGTGGTAGGATGTAGAGAGGAATTAAAAACAACCCTGACACTTCTGGCTTAGGCAGCTGGGTGGGAGGTAGTGTCATTAACTGAAACGGGAAAACAGGAAACAGAATTGGGTTAGGGAGAAAATGGAGCCTTCTATATTAAAATCCGTGGTACTGCTGTTTCTCGAGTTTACCTTTACTTCTCCCATGAAGTAGACTGGTGGTGCTTTTGGTACCGATGCAAGGGTAGCACCTGCATGAAGGGTGGTAGAAGAGACCAGGCCTGGGTGGCAGGTACAGGAATCCTGGAAAGTCATGGGCTAAGTGAAATCTCTGTGGGCAAATAAAGCTTTTCTTTGTCTAAGAGAGAAAAATCTCCATGGATTTTCAGATTGTTAAAATAATAAATGTTCATTGTAAAAAAGAAAAATGGACTTATACAGAATTGAAGAAAAAGAAGGTCATCCTGAAATGCCACCATCTAGAGATGACCACACTGATGAATTTGGTGTTTATTCTTCCACGTTGTTTGAGGGATGAACTCAGTTCCTACATGCATGCTGCTGCTTATTATCTTTTACATGATCTGTCATCTACATATAATTCAGCATGTGGGTCAGTAGATCCTTCTCATTCTTTTTAATGGGTGCTTGAAATCCTATTGTGTAAATATCCTTAGAAAATGTTCCTAGATGTAGAGTTGCTGGCTCAGGCATTTACAGATGGCAAATCAAATCTTCCTGTTTGATTTACTTTTGATAATTGGCAAAGTAAGATTAGTTAGCCTATTGATTTCATTGTTAAGTGAGAGAATACATGTATGAGTTTCTTATTGCTGCTGTAACAAATTACCACAAATTCAGTGGCTTAAAACAGCACAATTTTATTATCTTAGAATTCTGGAGGTCAGAATTCGAAAATGAGTCTCAAGAAACTAAAATCAGGGTGTCAACAGGGATGGTTCCTTCTGAAGGATCTAGGGGAGAATCTGTTTCTTGCCTCTTCTAGCTTCTAGAGGCTTCTGTTTCAGTCATCACATCATGTGCTCTGTCTTGCTTTTTTCTTATGTGGACCTTTGTAATTACAGTTAGGGCCCACATGGATAATCCAGGAAAACAGCTCCATCTCAAGACCTTAACTTAATTGCATTTGCAAAGTCCCTTTTGTCATGTAAAGTAACATAGTCACAGGTTTGGAGATTAATATGTGGATGTCATTGGGGGAGGGGCATTATTTAGCTTACCACACAACAAATATTTCAAAAACAAGATGCCAGGATTAAAAAAGGATTGAGATCGGAAGCATTACCTAAATTAGGACCTGTACCATCCTGCTGCTTTGAAAAGTGAAGGCTATGAGTGATGTCTGCTGTACTCTTCTAGGTACCCTGGGGCATAGCAGAGGTTATGACATAACTTCATCCTCTGAAGACAATAAAATCTATCATTTTTAGGGGGGAGGCATGAGTGAGGTCGGATAGCAAGGTTAACATTGGAAATGGTGGAAAGTTTCACACGATAAAATAAGCATCATCTGCTAAATGTGATGCAGACTAAATGAAAGAGAGAAGGTAAAGGAATTCAAAGTTCTTTATAGATCTAACTTCTCTTGCTAGAATGAGATTTCACACTAGTACCTTTAGATTTCCAATTCTTTCTAATAAAAGTAGAGTTTGCCTGTGTGTGCTAGAAAGGAAAGCAAGCCAGTCTTGAGGTCTTTAAGCTCTCTCAAGAAACAAAAGTAGCTTTTTATTCTGATAAAATTCTACTCAGCCAAGGTGAATGATATGCCTGTAGTCCTCATTACCACAATCTTTCTTCTGTACTAGGCTTTCCAATGGAGATAGGTTTGTTTTTACTCCACTTTCTTAGGTTCCACCCAATGAAAAACATGAAGTCTCCTGCCCAGGGGTTTTCACTGCAAGTCTGCTTTTGTCTCCTGGCCTGTACTGCTTTCTATGTTGCCCCTCAGCAATAACGCATTTATTTCGATGCACAACCCACTTGGACCAGTTGGGTAGCAGACTTCAGTGCTGCTTTGTTCCTAACAAGAGCATCGACTGTATCCAGATGGGCCAGCCATGGTCTTCTTAGAGAAGGCCTTCGTTCAGAATCTCTTCATCCACTTTCTGAAGTCTCGCTTCTTCTCAGCCCATGGTATTCTTTGCCTAGCTCTTTGAGAAGGAAGACATCATAAAGATTGCCATAGCCCTTGGCTAGGACCCTAACGTGGCTGGAATAGCCCATGATCTCTGGCAAGCATCTTACCTTCTTGATATTTACCCCACTTTGCTCATAGTCCCTCACAAAATATAATTCCTTCTTTTTCCATTATGGTAGAATTTCAGTTGCATGACTGGTGCCTTCCATTACACATCCCTGTGCAGATAAGTGGGAAAATGTGACCAAATTCTCACCCATTAAATCACATGTGATAAAGAGTTACTTGCTTACAAGGAAAATGCTTGACTTGGACTTCCTGTCTTTCTCCCCTCCCATGATTGGAGATGTGGACATGACAATGCCATGCTGACCCTGCAGAAGAGGATAACATCCTAGGCGATGGTGGAACCACCAGGTGGGTGGAACCTGGGCCCCAGAAGAGCTCATGGAGTAGAACTGCCCCTACTTGTGTGAGAAAAAGAAAATCTGTATTTCAGCAAGTGTATTTGTGTGTCTTTTTATCACAGAGAACTTTGCCTTAGTGTTCCCATCTGAAAAATGCAAAAGTGGAACCCTAAGAGCTGCTTTCTACGGCCAGTATTCTAAGAGGGCCACATCCAAGCCCTTTTTCTTAGCTTTACTCTTCTCATTCTGACTTATTTCTACATTTTTCCTTCTCTATTTATAAATTCTTTCTCCTTCCTTGGGACATCTGGATCCCAATACTCTTCATTTACAATTTATCTTCCGCTGGTTGATAGCTGATTATAGATACATGTTTCCAGGAACATTCGTTTTACACTGTAACTATAGAAAGTACAGTCTTTATCAAAAAGATTTATACTGAATACATGTGTAATGATATGGATAAAATGTTATAATCTTGGTTGTTGGTCTAGCAATTCTTTTTTAGTGAGAGATAGGCTTTGCTGAGAAAATGCTTTGATAAGACGTGCTCATGAGAGAAATGAACCTCTGGGCTCCAGGCACCCAGGTTTCAGGCAGAAGAGGAAAGCTACTCTGTATAATAATAGAGTGAGAGGAAGGAGGAGACGGTTCTAGTTCACATGAGGACAAGGACAGGGTGAGATAAGTTAGGGATGTCTATTTACAGAGAATCCAGACATTCTTAAGAGAAGAATCATGTATCACATACCTTTTCCTAGGTGAAATGCAATGTACAGCAGGATATGAATCTTTCCCATGAGCTCTACTTTTCCCTTAAATCCTGCAGTATTCTTGGTCTGTTTGGCTTTCTAGGCGCTTATTAAAAGGCTGAGTTTTATGTTAATGATAGTGAGATGTTGAAAGTTATAAATTGGGAATTATCATCTCATTGACTGTTGTTACTAACAAAGTAAATATGAAAGGCAATTACTCTTCTGGTATTATTGCAGTGCTGAGCTCCTATGTCATCCATAACCGAGCAGTCTGTTAGCCACTCAAGCTCACAGAATAAATCCAGCAGAATATCCTTTACTGGAGGCTCGGATGCATATACCTGCCCATTCAGATTTGGGATAACACTGGATGAGGTGGTGGAGTTTAGGAAGCAATTTCTTTACTTTCCTCAACTCATTTCCTACCCTACTTTCTCTAACAGGTCTTCAATCTTAGCTCTTCCGTGTCAGACATCCTTCTTGGAGCCTTTCTCTGTTCAAGGTGAAATGTTTCTATTGAAGTTTCTCTCTTTTTACTTTCCCTTGACCATCTTAACCAGAACATCCTCAATTAAGTTTTTGTGAAGACCTTAGATATAACACACATGAGTAAAGTAACCGGATGTCAGACAATAAGGAGTGGTGATGACTGTGGCAAATTGGTGAATCTATATATATGCTGGCTAAAGGGGACAGCTGATTTCAACTCCTGATTGCCACCAGTCAGGAAAGGTGTTGAGAGTAGCCAGATCTTCTGTTTTCAACAGAAGATGGAAATTAGGAACTGTGTGTGATATTTAATAATTTTATTATATTGTACAATTTAAAAAAGGGATGTCTGGGGAAGGACTCAGTTCAGAATTCATCCGTGTATGACTCTTGGTTAACCCTGTCTTCTCTAAACTCCCCTAACCTGCCACACATTAGGTTGAAGAAAGGAGAGGAGAAGCCCTCCCAAAGTTTAGGCCTCTAGGAAGATTATCTAAAAAGCAACCAACCCTTTCACAGTGAGAAGAAAATATCCTGCAGACAAGTCTTCTGCAGGCTGTTGTGCTAAAAGTGTCATCTCACTAAGAGGTTCACTAAGTCCTCTGACTCAGGAATAAGTAGGGATGAGGAAAGGAGGACCATAATAACAAAACCCTCCTTTTTTTCTATACTTGGTAAATATCTCTCTCCACAATGCCAGGATTTTGTGCAATTAACTAGATAATTGTCTTTCCCATTTTTTTATACCAACTTTGTTTTTCTTCCTTCTATTACAACTAGGTGAAAATGTTTTTATTAACCAAGGTCACCCCAGTAATTTTAATAAAAAAAAAAAGAAAGTGTGTGTGTGTCTGTCCTCTCACATACATACTTATCCTTACATGGAGTCTGCTGATGGGGGCAGGGTGGTATTAATCTTGAAAAAAAAAAAAAAAGGAACTTCAACACTCCCCATCTATCCAAGTTTCTGTACATAGTTTGGGGTCTTAAGGATGTTTTCATGAATTTCAAAGGGTGTGGACTTCCCTCCTTCTTTGCTTTGCCTCTTCTTCCCAGGGGAAGGAATACTACTAGCTGTGACGCTGGGGTGGGAAGGTATGTTTAGAGCTGTAGGAAAAATCTGTAGTGAAAAGTAATAGAACTTATAGCTAAGGATTCTAAACACAAGAGTGAAATAAGACTGATGCGTATATGGATAAATCAATTCATATTATCAAGTAAAAAAATATATCGAATTTGTTTCTTGCTTTGTCAGATCATTGATAAGTGGTTTACAGGACTTAAAACAATCTTAATTTTTTATTTCTCAGATGCTCCTTCTGATCTATTTTAAGCTCTTATTCCACTGTAAGCTTATAGGTAGCTCATCACAGAGTGGTTTTCATTTCCATAATAAAGTTAGAGAAATAATTACTTAGCTTCAGATGTGTGCAGATACCCTAAAACCAATCTGCAGTGTTTTTTTCTTTTCTTTTTTAACAGCTTTGGAATCCAACTTTATTGGCTATGTCATTTCTATGTCTTTGTTACTGTTATGTATAATTTAAATAAGATGTTTTAAGTGCATTAAAATCATTTCACGTGTGTCACTGATGGCAGATTAACTTCATCAGATTTAGCTCTGGTCAAGGCAGCAGAATAGACTTGTGTTCTTAAATTATTCACGTACACAACTAATGTACCAGGCATAGATTGAGCTGGGCCCATGTGTTATTTGGCCTGTTTTCTCCGTGTCACTACATATAGACACATGATTGCTTTGTCTTAGATGACTTCTTACAATGCATTGATCTTAAACTAACATTCATCATAGGAGACAATGCAAGTGTCCATGAAATGGGATTTTGCTTTATTAATTGCAAGCTTTTTCTTAGGTGCCTGGCTTCAGAGCAAATATTCATTTACCATCCACAGAGAGGGGGATACATACTTTGATTATTGCCAGAATCACTTTCTGTCCTTAGTATGTTTGTGCTTAACAGGAAATTCAGTTCATCACAAAACGTTCAAGGCAGGCACATGCCTTTCATCACCACCCACCCCTTCTTTCTCTTCTGCCTGTTAGGCTTTCTCATTTTTGTGACTGTTGTGTTGCTACACTCCTCAGACATTTCCAGTGTTGGTGAGAAAGTCATGGGAAGGAGGCTCTGTTGTTATTTAGGCTGTGTTTACACTTTGGGCAGGCTTTGGATGAGGTTTGGAAGGTTAGTAAATAAAGAGATCTCATGTTTTAAATGAAGAGGGAATTACTTGAGATGGGTTTTGAACTGTAATAAGATGAATTAAGGTTTCTGTAAGGAAGCTTTGTGGGGCCATAAGAGAACAGAGTGCTTTACTGAAGGCTGCTCTGGAAGATGCTTTTGGAGGTTATCTTTAATACATCACTGTGATAGATTAGAGACAAGTAATTCATTAAGGGGATTTGGGACATACTACAGTCTTAAATGTAGGTATTTTGTTTCCAAAGATAATACTGTTGACAATTTTCCAGATAGATTTCTTTGCACGGGTGTGACAGAAAATACCAATATGGGACTATACACTCCTTTTCAAGTTCCGCAAAGACCGTCCCTGCAAAAGACACCCTATAAGATTCTCCATGCTTTCCCTCCGTGGTTGGTGTCTGCTGTTGAGAATTTTAGCTAGAATGAATCAGTGGTTGTAGCTTCAAATCCTCATCATTGCCTAGAGAAATATTCCA
This sequence comes from Eidolon dupreanum, assembly GCA_028627145.1. NCBI lineage: Eukaryota > Metazoa > Chordata > Mammalia > Chiroptera > Pteropodidae > Eidolon > Eidolon dupreanum. The sequence continues at coordinate 21,414,606 of CM053515.1, read as the reverse complement.
ATGTAATTGGATTCATATTTTTAAAAAAGTAGATAAAAGACTAAAGCAATCATCCAAGTGTTCCCAACACTTACATGTACTATATCATTAAAAAGTCTATATGCTCAATTTTTCTTATTTTCCTCATATACAAACTCCACGCCCCAGCAATGTGCCAGTTTCACATATCTGTTCATTTGCAAGAGTGGTTTCCTCTGCCTAGAATGTCATTCACCATTAGATAGAATTCACCTTTAGAATTCAACTCAGACATCAGCAACTTCAGGAAGCTTTCCTGATCCCATGGCCCCGAGTCTCTGCTGATACCACGCTTAGGCTCTTACTGAGCTTAACTATATTTAGTTGCTCAATAGACATGTATTGAGTGAATGAATACTGAATGGATACATAGCCTTCCTCCCATATTGGATTAGGAGTGTCAAGAAAACTGGAAATTAATCTATTCATATCCACATGTCCAGCAACTAGCACCATTCCCAACATGTAGTAGATACACAGTAGCCAAGTGGTGAGTGAATGAATGTTTATTCTGGAGGAGAAAAAGTCTATTCAAAGCTCCTTGGGATCCACTGCAAGACCCTTGATGTCCATGTCTTTTTCTTTGGAATTTTCTCATACTGTTTTTTGGAGGTACATTGAATTGTTCAAGGGGCAACCTACTTGGGTCAAGAAAATGAGACTTTGACAATGAAGTCCCCACCAAATTCTCATCGCTTTGTCTAACTTATGCACATCTTACGTGGTATTCCATAATTATTTGCACACGTTATTTCTTTGTTATTTGCACACATTACTTCCCTTCTGTCCCAAGCACTCAGAACTCTCTGGTGGGAAGCATCCGGTTGCTTTCTTGCTGTGCTCTGACAAAGTAGCTTCGGCACTTTACCTCTACCCTCACCCTTCCCTACTGTTTCCTCTGCAGAGGAGCAGAAACCTTCAGATTCACTTTCCACAAATAAATGGGGCCATTTCACCTTCCCTAGTGTCTCACAGATGCGTTTGAAAAAAGCAGAGGAAACCACAGTTGAGAAGAACCTGGGGACTCTCTTAAATGATAAATGAGAATTTAGAAAATTTCCTACAGTAGCTGTAATCTGCACTTGCTGAGCCAGTTGAGGAATTAAACTGCCATCTTTCCTCCCAGGGAGCTGAGATTTCTCTGCAGTCAGAGCTGCCATCTTGACCTTTCCTCTCACATTTTGTTGAGTTAGTCACTCCCCAGTTCAGCTTCTTTTCTTTGAAATATTCATCATCTACCTTTTTTTTTTCTTGGGGATGGATTCTTTGTTTTCTCCCCAGCATTTTCTCATGCCACTGAACTGCATCATGTGTTAATAAGCTTTTTACTGTGCTAAATTGCTTTGTTTCTGTAGCTGATTTGAAGGCAAAAAGGCCCTAGAGGGTGAAGGGGAAAGAAAAAAAGAAACATTCTAAAGTAATTAGAATGATTACAGCAGCTGAAACATTGCTTTTCTAAAACTGCAATATTTTCTCAGGAGATACTTTTTTTTTTTTTTCTTATATAGCCCATGAGGCTCTAGGACTAGTGTTTGCAAAGCAAATAGTGGCCGGTAGTTTTTCATTATAGAGCTGAATGAGGGTCATACATTAGAAATTTTCAAATGCATTATTGTGACCACCCTGGGGTTATCTCGCTCACTCTATGTTTGGTTGTAGTTATGTCACCTGCCTTCAAGACTATTTGAGCCACAGGCTTAGTAGTAACACTTGGTTAAAAACCAGTTCTCTGATAAATATATGTAAAGATCTATTCATTAAAAATGGTGAGTTGTAGCTATCTCTTCGATTAGAAAAACCAAAATAGTAAATATGGCAGCTATGAACTGACAGTTAAGAAAAGATTCTTCCCCTAATGGAATATTACACTGTCCTTGTACAGCGTAATGAATAGTACTTTTTTCTCCAGGGAAAAGTCGGGTCTGATTTTCAGGCTAAGTAGAAGCCAGTGAAGTGAGAGAGGGCTTACAGTGGAGAGTCTCTGTGGTTTGCATCATTCTCTCATGCTCTCCCATGCTGGTCAGGTAGTACGTGATGGCTCATTTCCAAATGCATTCAAACCTTTGCATAAGGGGACCATCATTTCCTTGTAATGGACATACAAATTTTAGACACTTTTTAGCACCCTCAAAGGCTGAAAAGCTGGTAAGGAAGCAAAGGTAAAGCATCAGAACAGGAGGCTGAGGAAGAGGTTGGGAAAGGAGATCAGCCAGTCTATACTTGAAATCCTTTCCCTGTGGTCTCCACCCAGCATTTGCTGGAAATGCAGCACTAGCTGCATGACTGCTAAATATGCTTATACCTCACAATGACGTTTTCAACATCAATGTATTTTCCATGTAACTCTAAAATAAAATTCCACTTGGAGTATCAACTTCCCGATGTATCTTACCTACTTTGCTAACTTCTTAGGACAAAATATATTGAACATAATTCAACCTTTTTCTGATGACTCAGGATGAGTTTTACAAACATTCAATAATTCTGTCAGCATCGCCAATGTTTGCAGTGCTATTTATTTAGTGTAGAGACTAAACCCTACTAAACAATTGAACTTTTATGGTAATCATGGCCAATTTTTAAGTTGTATTTCTGGCTTTCAGCTTTTTTTTTTTTTTTTTAATGATGGTCATTTGACTACTCTTTTAAAGTTTTAGGATGGACCAATAGATAATCAGGTATGTAAAACAAGATTTAAAGTCTCAGTATAATTGTAGGATAAACCCTTTCATGAAACAAAGTGCAGACATTTTGTGCTGTGTCTGTTGGCTGTGTAGAAGCTCGTTCCCTTTTGGACTCATTGCTGGAAGTCTGACATTCAGATAAGTGGGGCACTGCAGTTTGTGTTTTGGCTGAAGGAGATGTGTCTGCAGCTGGGAATAAAGAATGAGCAAACTTATGAATCATGATCCCTTTCACAGTACATTGTGAAATAATAATATATGAGCTTAAAACTCCCTGCCTTGATTATAGCTGTCAGTAAAGGGGAAATGTTGATTCAGGTTATAACCTTTCAATTAAAAATAAGGTGCACAAATTCAGAAAAAAAATGTTTTTATTTGCTCATAGGTACTGATGACTTCAGTGAAGACAATATAATATCAACAGATCATTGATAACAGAAATGTAATCAGGAACATGACATGTATTCATTACTTATTTTTCCATATTTAGTTTTAAATAGTCTTCAGTGCTTTGAGTCAAGCCATAGGGATTTTTTATTTTCTTCACATCCTCTTCTACTTCTTTTGGGGGCAGCTCCCTGTTCTTGTTTGCAATGTTATTCTACCTTCACTGACAATGGGTGGAGTGGACCAAATAGAATCATCTTTTTTTTTCATATTAAATCTCTACTTTTCCTCCATACATCTTCTTCATGCCACCCCCTTATAATAGAACAATTTTCTCTGCTTCCCATTCTCACAGTGGAAACTATGGCCTCCATAGGCTTCCAAGTTCATGTATTACTTGTCTAGCCACCCAGAATAGATTGAATCAACTCTTGACCCCAATCCCAAATTTGGAAGAATGTTAAGTTCAAAACCAGTCAACTATTCCATGAGTTGTGCTCATATTGGATCCCAATCCCAAATTTGGAAGAACGTAAAGTTCAGAACCAGTCAACTGTTCCATTAGTCGTGCTCATATTGCATGGAAATGTTGCCCCTACTCAAGTCATATAAGGATGTGTGTGTCTGTGGAGTGGTAACAGGTCCCCGCAAAAGGGAAAGTGGTTCCCCAAAAGTGCGGTGTCTACCACTTCCTATGTGTGCCTCATAGGGCCTAATTGTAACATCTATTTTTAAAAGGCATCAAGGTTGCCTTTAAAATGTTTCACATGCCATCTGCTCCTTATTAAAAATATTGTTGGTGGAGAGTGAGACTGAGCTATTAGTAATCATCATTTGGGATTTTAAAGATTGTTCTTATATGGTTTTCATGTCATCTAGCTGCCATGGAGAGATTGTACTTCCAGAAATGTGTATAGACCAAAAATCATAAAATGGGTGCATCTTACTGAATTGGCAGAAAGACTCAGTTAAGAGCAAGGCAAATAATGTTTAACCTCTTCTCTTCCACAGAGCTGAATCACTGTTGATTTTCTCTGTCAGTCGATTGCAGAAGGCCCGCCATGGTGAACTGAGTGTGTGTCTAGGGTGGGCACCTTGCATATGACTAATAGCAGCTCCACCATGAAAATATCCCAGCTGCATAGTAACCGGTCCCAGTAAACTCCAAATACCGCTGTGAAGTTAGTGGCAAGAGAAGTTTCCTGAGCATATATTCCTGGAGATTTCTAGGCATTGTGAAAAAGACTAACGATTGGTGATTTGAGATTTATGCATTTCTTATTGTTCTCAGGTAGGTATTGACCACTTTGTGGTAGTACTGTGGCACTGTGGTCACATTTGGTTTTTCGTTTACACAGCTTCTTACTTTGAACTCTGTATTTGCTCATATGACTGTGTAATGCATTATAAATGCTCAATATACATTTACTAAGTGAATGAATGTGTGTGTTTATAAAGGAAAAGGGGACATCCCTTCCTTTTTATATATCCCCTAGGTTTATTAGCTTAATACAATGCTATAAGAAATGATCAATTAATACATAGTGGATGAAGGAAGGAAGGAAGGAAAATAGCACATTCTAAAGTGCTTTAAAAGCTTTATTTGGAAATAAAAACACCACCAATTTCTCAAAGCATTAGAACTGAGCACGGGGACTCAGACTACATCCAGTTGACTGAATTAATGCACATGAAGATCTGGTAAACTGTAAAGGGGTATTACTGTTATCCCAAAAGGCAACGCTAGACTCACCCAACTCAAATAGTTTACATCTGTAGACCCCTTTACCAATTGAGAAGCACTTTCATATATAGTATTTCCATCGCTTTTCTTAACAACCTCATAAGGGTGCTATTTTATCTCCATTTTATACATAAAACAGATTCACTGAGAATGTAATTGGTTTGAGGTCACATACTTAACAGTGAAGTCACAGTTTCAACTCTGTATTTCTGAATCTAAGTCTGAACTCCTCCCTCTACACTAGAATAATCTCAAGGTAATAATTTTCCATTGAGTAATGTTGCTTCTTACTTATTCAAAGTGTAAAGAAAGAATTGGTGCTTCTTTGCTTCATCAGAAAGGAAATCAACCAACCCACAGGTTTTGAAGCTGTGCATGGGCCAAAGGCTAGACACGGAGGTCTCTGGTGAGAGCTGGGGGATTAAAGAGCTCAGGAGTGTAAGAATTTCTGTCAGTCACATGAATGACTTTCTAGGTGTAGCTTTCAAAGTGGATGTCTTTACTACTTCAAACGCAACCCAGCAAGAGCTTTGCCACTAGGTGGACACAACTCTTTAAGTCTAGCCTAGAAGGGCCAGATAACTTTAGCAACAACGCTGACTTTAGGAATTTGTTGGTGGCCCCTCCCATTTTATTTAACCAATCAGCAATTCTGGTGTCAGAGAGGTTTAGAAACTTGCCTAAAGACCTAATGCTAGCAAATAGCAAAGCTAGAATTTTACTCTCTCCAATAATTCTTTCACTTTTTAAGGTAAAATATTATATAGAACACACTGTTTATTATTAGTCCAAAAAACAAGCTAAATTTCAACTTAGAGCAAGCTTTTAAAATAAATTAACTTCTTTTGTATCATTATGCTCCTTTTATTACCAGTCTCTACCTTTTCTTTTATTAATTTGCTCTAAGTATTGTCTTGAATTTAATACTCTTTCCTGAGATTTCTATCCTCAACTTTTAGCTTTTGAGAATTGGATACCATAGACTATCCATCATTTAGTACAGAAGCAAACTTTCATTTTAACCCTAGAAAAGTAATTTATCAGTCTCAGCTGTATATGCAAACCATAGGAAGGTCTTCCTTTATGTTTCAGCCTTCATGATTTAGAGTAGAATGGACTTTCTAGGCTATTTATCTAGCCTATTACTTTTTCTCTTCCTCCCTGCCATGCTGATAGGCAGCAACATGAAGAAAAATCTTTATTCATTCAATAAATAATTATTAAACACCTGCAGTGTGTGGGGCGCACCATTCAAGACACAGAGAATGCATCAGTAGACTTAACAAAGACCTTGTTACCCTGAAATTTTCATTCTGGTAGATTAAACAGAGGAATAGATTTTTAAAATATATGTGCGTGCGTGCGTGCGTGCGTGCGTGTGTGTGTGTGTGTGTGAGTGTGTGTATATGAGTATATGAGGAGTTGTAAATGCCACAGAGAAAATAAAGCTAAGTAAGAATGATGAGGAGTAATGGATGTGTATGGGTATTCTGTACAGAGTGGCTGTGGAGGACCTCTACTGTGAGAGATACCGAAGTCACTGCTAAGGATAGTTTCCTCCCCTCCTTCCCAACAGGCAAGTTTTCTCTGGGGTTGCCTGTTGCAACAGAGTAAGTGAGTCCCAGGGTAGATGGAAATTCCTGCTCTGTGAGCAAGTCATTAGAAATAAATGATTGCCGAAGGCAGAAATCATTGTTTAAGGAACACTGCGAGCATCGTAGGATGTGCAGATGTGTGGATAAAAATTTTCTTGATTGTATAAAGCTACTCTTAGTGTTGGTTATGAAAGTTTTAGGTTCAGAAGTGATTTGAGACTTTCCTTTTTTAGGAGAGAGAAAATTTAGTTTCTCTTTCTTCTAAAGGTCTTGGTTATTGCCAGAGCAGTGACCTAATTAAAGTTGGATTCCAGCATGTAGACTGTCTCTGAATGTGCACTATCTTCTATGGAGCCTCTTGAGGACATTCGTTACCTAATCTCATATTTCAAAAAATTCTTTTGTCAAGACTAATGAATCTTATCATTTATCTCTGAAGCAAGTAGCTACACACAGTTAATATTTTATGCAGCTCTTTTATATGAATGTGACTGGAATTATAGCCAATCTAACTATTTAGCACCTTTCTCTGTGTGTGATAAGTTATCATGGCTATCTGCCCAGTCAGGTGGTCTGCCTTGTTTCTAGTTCAACCTTATGAATAGTGATTTTAAATCTCCTTTTGGAGAACACGGGGGAGCATGCACTGGGGGCACTGTGTGGCAAGAACTGGAAATGGGGGTGTGTTTAAAGGAAAAGGGGAAAGTTTGGAGTTGGATCCCATGGGGAGAGGGCGAGAGAAGAAGGTGGTCTAACTCTAATTGGTGTTGGTAGGGTCTGTGCTTGGGGATTGGGTGCAGAGCTCAATTTCACAGTGGTTGAAAAATGAGTCATTAAATCATTAAATAAATTCATGAGAAAAACTCAAACAGGCTATAAGAAGTTTTCTTCTCAAACCAGGATCCAATAGATTAGGCATATCTAGGATATAATTGTGATGTTTATCTTCTGTATTGTCACCCTCTTTTCTTTTCTTCCTTTTGTGTTTCTTCTTCTTGTCCCAAAGTGGCTGGTGCCTTGATGAGCCTTCTCCCACCCCAACTCCCAACAATTAATGCTCATTGCTTCTTTCTGTCTTCTCCCATGGGATTCTATCAAGAACTATCCTGCACTTCTATAATTTTCACTCTCATAAGCTATGTGACTCCATTCCCAGCTAACCTGGCATATTGCATCATGCACAACCTCTGGCATATAGTAGGTGCTCAAAATATATTTCTTGAATACATGTGGTCATAGTTTACTATATAACCTTTACCAAATACCACAGATATTTCATAAAAACTTCTTAGAAACATGCCTTATAAGTGGAATGTTCAAAGCCCTTAGGGATGTCAGGAAGAGAGATATTTATAAAGCTGAACCCTTGATGAAGTTCTTCTTTTGCCCAATCAATTCCTTAGGGCAGGGATTCTGAAATGCATACTGAGACTGAAGGTCATTCTCTGCATATCTATTCGAATCTGGCCCAGGTGTTATATTAATATATTTCCTTTCATTAACTCTGTCCCCATGTGAATACTTCTAAGGCTGACCTTCTTGAATCAAGAGACAGGACGACATGTGGAAAGTGAAGCAGATGCACTCTCAGAAGTCTCTTATTCACCCTCTGGCTCTGCCTCTTCCTAGCAGGGTGATATTGGGCGAGTGTCTTCATTTCTCTCAGCTTCTGTTTTCTCATTGTAAGATGGTAACTCTGTTAACTGACCTACCTACTGTGGATTGCAAGCTCATTTGTCATACTGGACACGAATCTTCTTTCCGATCTCTGAATTGTTGACAAAGACATAAAGCATGTTTGATTCTAACATTTGGATTTTCACTTTAAATCCCAGATAAGTGGCTTTCTGCTATATACCTTTTAACTGAGTTGTTGATCTTTATTAAACATTAGCAAAAGAATTGTGTCAAATTTACTTATTCATGTAGTAGTTGAGGACCTACCACATGTCAAATAATGTGCTTAGTGTTGTCTAGATGGTAAAAAAAAAATTATACTTCTTGTTGAAGAATTTACAGGAGTAAGATATAAAATAAACACATAAATAACTATATAGTTATACATTTATAATTAAAATCATGTTAGTTGCTCTGAAGAAAAAAAATGAGGTCTGTGAGAGAGAGGTTAGAGAATAAAAGCCTAGTATTGAAGGAGTGAACAGGAATAAGGATGCAGAGGGAAAGCATGTGGACAAAGTTTCATAAATTCAGGAAATTTAAAGAAGACCAGTGTGGCTAGAAGTGCGGTAGGTGGTGGGAAGTACTTTGACTGGATCAAATACTGGGTAAAAGGATGAGGTCATAGATGTAAGCAGGGGTTTGATCATGCAAAGCCTTATAACCCATGGTTAAGATGTTTGATCTCATCGTAAGTCCAATGCAAAGCCACTGAAGGGTATCGAAGCAAGAGATAGGACTTCTAGATTTATGTTAAAAAAGAAAGGAGAAAAAAATCTTCATTCTCTCTGCATGCTGTATGAATAGGTTAGAGGTGGACCTATGTGGAAACAGACTGGCTAAGAGTTTATTGCTGTAGTCTAGGCAAGAAATGCGGGTGATCGTGATTGTCATTGGTGCTGATCACTGCGTATTTCTAGCTCTCCTTTTTCTGGAACACAGTAGGACTTCATTACTCAGCTCCTTTTAAGGCCAAGTATTAACTTTTTAAGACTTACTTGGTGAACGAAACTGAGAAGTAATTTGTGTCATTTCTGGACAGAAAGTTTAAGAACAAATGTGTCATTTTTTGTGTTCCCTATCTTCCTCCTTGATGTTCCTGGAAACACGTATCCACGTGGAGCTTGCATCCTGTGAGCCCCTATGTGAGTGGCTATGATTAGTGGAATCCCCTGCCGACCAATGTTGGATATCCTGTGAGCTAGATGTACACCTTTGTTGCATACTGAACCATTCAGATTTGGGGTCATTTGTTACTACAGCAGAAAGCATCTTGACTGATGCAATGCTTACACATAAAATTATTTCAAAATTAATTTTCCAATAAATTTTCCATTTTTACAAATATGTTGATACTATAATGAATGACCGTTTTGAATTTTGGTAATAGAACTATATCTCATCTCTGTCGTAGTCATTTTATACAGTATTCTCATTTAGAGTAAAATTCTTATAACTTTAGTGAAATATAATAATAACCTGGTTTTTTAAGGGATATCTTTTCAGGACTTTTGTAATTCTTTTAGTTACTGTCTTTTACTCATTATCATTTGTATATCCTTCAGAACAGAGATAGAGATGAATAGCGAAACATATGGGTGGTTTGAATTATTATATTCTCTAAGTTGTTTTTTAAAGTGTTGGTGAATTTGTATGTTTCTCTATGTGAATATTAAGACTCTTGTGAGATGCTTTTCTATTTCTGTGTCATTTCCACTCCACTGAGGCAAGAAATATAATTTGGAGGGTTCAAATATCTGTTCTTAGTCTCATGGGCCCATTCAATAGGTATGTGTGATATATATACATACACACATATTTAAGATGTGTATGTTTGTGTGTATGCATATAAAACCTATATACTATATATATTTATATGTATTTAGATATGGATATATAAAAGCCAAATTGGTTCTTCCTCGCCACCTGCATGCCTATTTCTTACCCATTTCCCCACCCATGCTAACGGAGAGAGTGGGCTGTATATTTAAAGCATTTCCTAGCAACCTGCATTCTGGGGTTTAAATGGTTTGTAGGCTGCAGCAAGAACAGGAAGAGTTAATTGCCGGCTTTATTTTGTTGGGAGAGGCAGCTTTCATTTCACATTGATTTTCTGCATTCTCCGTGCCAATTTGCAACAGCTTGTTTCTCAGCCTCACATTTGTTTAAAGCTCTCTAACAGACTGATTCTATTTTTTTTCCCCATGATTTTTTATTTTTTAAACTTAGGAGAACATGTCTTTGCACGTGGTTAGGAACCCAGATAAGCCCCCCGCCTCCTTCTCTGGAGACTATGATTGGCAGCTCCCCCTGTCGTGCAGATGTGAAATGAGGAAAGCTAATTTTCCCACCGACTTTTTAGTTTCCATTACTATTTGTCATTTCACTTTGGTGCTCATTACAGACATCTTCTTGCCAGATGGAAATCTGCCTACTTACTGGGTGTCTATTTTCTGCCACTCATGGATCATGACAATGTCAGACAATATGTCAGTAAACTCCTTCAATATACTTTTTTTGCACTGGATAGATTGGTGACATTATGTAAAATACTTGATCCTGGCAGGAAACTACCTTTATGTTATATGTGAGCAAAGGAAAGGCAAGTCCAGAAAATCCAGGTTCTTTGAGAAAAGTTGCCCATGATACCAGAAGAGATGGATAGTGTTGACAACGCAAATGAATCATTTCATAGCCGTAGCTGTTCTCTGAAAACTGATCTGGAGTGACTAATGACCCATGTGAACAAGTGAAGTGTTGTTATGTGCCCAACTCACACTAGAAAGTCCTATTCTTGATGAGATGACAAGTCTCAGCTTGGCTCTATCCAGTGTTTCTTAGAGTGTGGTCTTAGACCAGAGGCATCAGTTTCTCCCAGGAGCCTGTTAGAAATGCACATTCTCAGGTCCTACCCAGTCCTACTGAATCAGAATCTCTGAAGGTGTGCCCAGCGATCTGTGTTTTAAGAACCCCTCCAGGTGATCTTCATGCTTGCTCAAGTTTGAGAACCACTGACTTAAACTAGCATGGATGTCAGAGAATGGGAGTGTTATTTAATTGGGTTGATAACCCAGATAGTTGTTTCAGTGATCTAGTTCTTTTTTCACATCTAGGCATCGGGCAGGGAGTGTTTCTGCATCTGATATAGCGAACCAGATAACTTCTAGAATGTTATCAAAATGCAAACTTGTTTTTATTTTCCAAGCTACTTTTAAATTTTATCCCCTGAAAGAGAGTCTTCTCTGCCTTGAGCAGCAAGATCCTGATAGCCACCTCAAGGCATTCTTAGGCAATGAAAGTCTTATGGATGTTTTAAGAGCAAATAGGTTTCAATGCAGTTGTTGGGTGCTCCTACCCCGGCTGGGCTGGCTGCAGTGGGAACCTCTTCTAGGCCTCTTTGTCTTTCCTCACCCTCCCTTCTCAGTACTCACATTCCCTGTTTACATTCTTACATTCTGGCAACTCCCTCCACAGTGATCTCCCTGTTGAAGTTCTAGTGCCTTCCCATAGTAGTCCTTTTGGGCAGAATTCAAGCAGTTCCAGGTTGGCTTTCTCTTCCCAACAAGGTCCTAAATCTGGTCCATGGGAAACCCTTCAGGAGCTGTGGTCAAGCAGACTGACCGCAGTGCAGCACTCGGTCTCTGGGCTCTGCTGCCTGAGTTGTCTGTCGGCCTCTAGATCAGGCTGTGTCAGCTTCTAGACCAGATACTGGTAAACTATGGCCCACAGACCAACTCTGGCCTGCTGCCTGCTTTTTTTAATAAAATTTTATTGGAACACATTTATGCTCATTTGTTTATGTATATCTGTGGTGGCTTTTGTACTATAACATGATAAAAACTGCATGAATGGCAAAACTAAAAGATTTAAAATCTGGCTCTTTGCAAAAATGTTTACCAACTTTTCTTCTAGATTTTGGGGGGTTGGGGAGGGAGAGAAGAGAGGACAAGAGCAAAAAGAGGAAATAGGAACTCAGACCCCAGTCCACTTTTCCTTTCAAACCCTAGGGATTTATCAGGTTCTCTAGGTGGTCTCCTTGAAGCACCCCTTCCTCCCTCTTACCTTTAAAAAAAGGAAGTTGCCACATGGCAGCCACTCTATCCAATAAATCTCTGTAGAAATCCTCTATTTTCCAGCTCTCAACACCTGTATTGCCTTGATATAGGAGAGGAGTCCAAGCGTCATAAAGCTGGTCTTGGGCACCCATTTTGAAAACACACAATTTAGGTTCGATACCTCTTTTTGGTGTCTGATTCTTATCATCTGAGGTCCTTGGCCAGAACTCATTGGATTTATATCCAATGACATTTGTGTTTAGATTGTTAAATAAAACTCACATGACCAGATCTTGATTTGAGAAAGATGTAGGGAAGCTACTCATGGACTAAATTAAAACTTAGCTGATATTTTCTTGTGTAACTGATACTTGAAGGTCAGAGGATTAAATTAAATAAGTAAGCATAGAAACTTTCTAAGATTATTTATGGATGACTTGTTAAAATAATACATTTTACTCTCTTCTCAAATCCATATCAGGCTTTTTCTGATCAAACCTAATGTTACAAAAAATCTAAGCATTGCTCTGCTCTTTCAAATAGGTTTCATGCCGATCTATGCTTCTACATCTCGAAGAAAAATCAGTCTGCTTTCCAACTTCTGATATGTAAACTGACTTGTGACATCTTCCAGTCAAGTGCTTTGTTTATTATTGTTGAAATTTTTTTTTAGCACTGTTGAATTCACTTCGTAGAAGTATTTGTCTAGAATTATTTTGGAAATGATGGAGACAAAGGCAAATGGTCCATGAAAAAGATCCCGCATGCTAGTAGGGAGACCATGTCTCAGATTCCCCTTGAGATGATCCAAAAAAAATGAAATAAAATGACCATGAATAGAACAGCCCTCACTCTAGCAAGTAGTTACATCACCATGTAGGTGAGCTGGTTTGATGAACAAGTAATGAAAATAGCTGCACCACGAAGCCATGGGTTTGATCATTTTATATTCTTAATACCCAAATCCAATGGACCATGTGGTGAACTTACCGACTTGGTGCCTTGCCGGAAACGGATACTCCGCAGCATCGCCAACCCACTGTACTTTGCTCAGCTTTTTATTTTCTAGTAGTGATGAGATAGTTTGCTAATTTATACTTTAAAAAAATATTCTGTGATGTGTTTACTACCAATTTTCATATCTACAGTGGAATGGTAGTAGCATGTCAGGTCACAAAGAGAAGAACTGCCTGCATCTGTTATTTTATAGACTTTAATATTTTTATTAAATCTTGATTTTCCTCAGTCTTCCTATGTTTATGTCCAGTGTGATTTATTCTAGCCCGAGATGGTTATGAGCTCATGCTACTTTACATAGGGAGAGTACAAAGCAGACTATTAAGAGAAAGTGAGACTTTGTGGCTAATTCCCCATTAAGTCCTCTCCACATGAACTCTAAAAATATTAGTTACCTTATATCTCCAAGCTGTTTTTAAAATTTATTCACAAGTGTTGAAGCTTGACTGGATGTGAAAATGCCTCCTTCTATAAAAAGGTTTTGAGTAGTTAACACAAATAAGCTCCTGGTATAAATACTTTTGAATATATTGTGCACACAGCACCACCTTCACCACCACCACTACCACACATAGACACATTTATACACATTTCACCCCAGAAGCTCTGGTATAGATGTAACTGTTTTAACTATGTATTTATACTATTTTTCAGAATATTTTTATTTCTTCAAGATTTAGAGAAGGTCTGCAGTATAAACAACCATGTTGCTGTTTTATTTCAGTAATTCCTTGCATTTATACCCTATATACTATAACTTTTTAAAACCTTTGCTGGAAGAGTAAAATACGAGATTCTCATTTGGTTCCTGTGATTTAAAGTCTCTGTGTGCATCTTAATTGCAAGTACCAGAGAGAAATGGCAGTAAGTTAGCTAATATAGAGAAGCAGGGTGCTGATTTGTATTCTCTTGCAGCAAACATTGGCTGAAGTCCTACTATGTGTGAAGCGTGATGCCTGGTGCCAGGGGGAATCTGAAGATTAAAGCAATACCGTTACTCTGCATAGTGAGCCTCAGGAATGCTCACGACCTACATGCACTGTTTTATCAGAGTTATCTAACATAGAAGATGATTCACATGAAATTACATTGTGCCCCCAAGTTATCTCAGTCATTGCTCTTTTCTCAATTCTTTGAGTTATAAGCAGCTTGCCACTTACTGGGAATTTTTTCCCCTGGAATTTTTTTTTCTTTTTTTATTACTTTTTTAATTTTTAGAATCTAGCATTAGTGCGAAATCAGAACATCATTTTTTTTAAAGACAGTAATTAGGCTTTTCTGCTTTGTACTTCATTCTTTCTGATTATTTCTAAATAGAATCTGTTTTCAGTAAGCAAAGTGGGGTTGTGTTTTACCTTTGGGGGGATGCCATAACAATTACTAGTACATTTGTTGAAGTACAGTCATTTGAATAGATAATGAAACTATAGAAACATTTTTCTTATTTTAGAAATCTTATTGAAATGTTGACATATATTTTATTAATAGCCACTCCAGTCCATGAAATACATTCATTGTAATCTTCACTAGTCCGATTGATAAATCAGATGAACAAACAGCATTTCATACATAGAAATGAGTTTCTCGTGAATGTAGCAACAATTACCATGATATTCTTATGCTCCTCTCATTCTCATCCTCTGTCCTTCTTTTAGCATCAAAGGTGTATTGCAGTTCTGTACATTCTAAATCTCAACATGAGAAAAGATCTAAGATTGATTCTACCTCTAATAGCAGAGACACGAACTAATGAATTTTGCATGCCAGAACTTCTTTGAGAATCTGTAAATTTGAGTTCAAATCCTTTATTGTTTCAGCTTTTCTCTTAACTGATACTCCCATCTTCCCCATTTATAAAGCCATAGTCATAAAGTAGACACAGCTGTGCTCTCAGTGTCTCTTCACTTTCAATATTTTTACTTTCTAAATATATTGATTGTTTTCGGTGCATGATACAAACTCACTCTTGGTTTTGTAACAAGGAGAGTTTCTCTCAGTTCTGTTCCAAGCAGGGAAGAAGGTAGTTTGGCTAGAGTAGTTATAGGAGCAAGTGCCTACTGGATAGGGCAAAGGCCTTGTGGAGAAGAAAAATCACTGGGACGGCATCCCTGGGAGAAGCTCATGCATACTTGATTCACATAGGTGTGATGTCCCTATTGGTTTGGAACAAGGAAGGGATCCAGAGACCAAGGAAGGGAGGAGATAGCCAACTGGAACTCTACAGAAGACAATTAGGAAGGGTTCCAAAGCCAGTATTTGCATCAGAACTTCTCATCCAGGGCAAAGCTGCTGGGAACCTCCCACCACACACACCCGCATATAGCACATCAGTATATTTGTCTAGTTGTACTTTTGGTCACAGTACTGCTCTGAGTGAATAGAAATGTAGAATGAGTAGCAGTAGGCTAATACATGATATGGAACATTAGACCTGGAGGGAGTCTTAGGAATCATTCATTCACTACTATCTATGTGTCAGGAACTGTTTTAGGTGCTGGGGGTTCAATGATGGGCAAGGCAGATAAGGTTCTTACCTACACAGATCTCACAGTCTAAGGAAAGGAAAGAGGAAAGGAGGCAAATAGTATTTAAAAAAACAAATAAATATCAAGGAATTATTAAATATTCATACGTGCTATAAAGAAAACAAACAAGGTCATGTGATAGTAATTGGAGGGCAACTTTAGATTAGGCAATCAGAAAAGACCTCTCTAGGTGGAGGCATTGTTGCTGAGATGTGGTGGAGGAAAATGAGCCAGTTATATGAAAATTTGAGGGTTTATAGCACCAATAGTATGGAATTTTTAAAAGAAATATTGATAAGAAATAAGTGAGAGCACTCCCAGAGGAGGGGAACATACTGCAAACCTGCATCATCTCCTTAATTCTGCATAGTGTGGGACTATTCTCATTCCTATGTTAGACCAAAACACACAAAGAAATACAGATACAAACACATGTGCACACAAACTAATGTGTGTGAAAAGGAGATAAAATCAAATCAATTATACTTTTGTTTCCGTGTAACTCTGACCTATGTCCTTGGAGAACCTCTGTCCATCTGAGTCCATCAACAGCATTGAAAAATGGGAGCAGGCAAGACTTCTTGGGCACTCTGCAGACAGATAAGTGTTTGCAATATTAGCATCACTTAGGGGCAACAAAAATGTATCTGACTTACCGTTACCATCCATCCATCCATCCATTAAATGATGAACACTTATTAAGAAGCAACGTCTGTGCAGAATATCTTACTGAGATCTATAACGTAGACAGTCTACAAAGTCCTTGCTGCCCAGATTTTAAATCTGTATCTGACAGATGTGGACACAAGCTCAGTGGGGTGAGTCAAATTCTCAAGTTAATATAGCCAATATGAGATAGAAATGGGATCTGGATCTCAGTATATCGGACTTCTGTTCCTTTTATTTATGAAGTATTTGTGGAACACCTATATCCCAAAGACTGCATTAGCCTTGAAATCAGGCATCAGACATGGTGCCCTCATGGAGCTTGCAGCCTATGATGGACAGCCTTCCAGTGTCTCAGCAGTAGCCCAAAGAAATGGAGAGGAGAAGATGATTTTCTCATATTCAGTTTTTGGAAGAACAGTTCAGAACAGTGCACAAGCCAGAATCCCCTGGCACATGCAGTGCCCAAGGCTGTTAGTCTTCTTCCGCTAATTGGATACTGGCACCATTAACTATTCATTGGCTATAGAAGAGGCTTTGATGAACTGATTGATTATCTCACAACAGCATTTCTGGCAAAAAGATGTTTACTTGGCCTCTCTTTCACCACTTCCCCTTAGGCGGCAGGTAAACAATAGCTGTTTCTTTCATAGGAAGACAAATAACAGGTGTGAGACTTCTGCAGCATTTGTAAGCCGGGCTTTCTGTCCAGTGTTTAGTGTGGTCATCTCTCTGACTACAGATGGGTAGAAGAAGAGTATGGCTTAGTGATAAAGAAAAGTATAAGTCTCGGAGTCAGATTGATCTGGGTTCAAATTCTGACTGCACTGCTTACTAGTTACAAATTATTTAATGTTCCTGGACCCCAATTCTCTCAGCTTTTTATTAGGAATAATAAGAGGATTTGTTGCAAGGGGTTGTTTTGCAGATTTTAAGAGATCATCCCTCAAGAGGACTTAACTGAGTATTGTAACCTAATTGTTACAGGTTTGTGTCATGATTTGGGTGTTCAAATTCTACCACTCATTTTCCTTTTGTTAAGAGAACTATGTCCCCAAGTATTAATGGAAAATAAAATACAAAATTATAATTTTTGAAATTACGTAATTTATCCATTCCCATTTTTGTTGTAACAAATTACCACAAATTTAGTGGCTTAAAACAACACAAATTTATTCTATTACAGTTCTAGAGTTCATAAGTCTTAAATGAGTCTTAAGAGGTTAAAATAGACATGTCATCAGAGCTTATTCTTTCTGGAGGCTCTAGGGGAGAATCCATTTCTTGCCTCTTCCAGCTTTAGAGCTGCCTGCATTCCTTGACTTGTGACTGCATCACACCATTCTCTCCTTTGTGGTCAAACAGCCTTCTCTCTGACCTCTGAGCCTCCTGCCCTTTTATAAAAACCATCACAATTTCATTGGGCACAGCTGGATAATCCAAGATAATCTCCCTATTACAAGATCCCTAATCACATCTGCAAAGTCATTTTTTTACTATGTCCTATGGGTTACATTGTATCTCTTAAAAAGATATGTTGAAGTCCTAATCTCTGACACCAGCAAATATGACCTTCTTCGGAAATAGGGTCTTTACAGATGTAATCAAGTTAAAATGGAGAGGGAGGCTAATTCAATTACTAGTGACCGTATACAGTAAGGGAAATTCAGACACAAATGCATAAAGAGAATACCATATGAAGACACAGAGACAAAAGTCACATACAAGAAGAACACCATGTGGCAACATAGGCAGAGATTGGAGTGATGTGTCTATAAGCCAAAGAAGGCCATGGATTGTACTGTCATCAACCACAGAAGCCCAGAGGAAAGCATAGAACAAATTCTCCCTGTGAGCCCCTCAAAAGGAAACACCCTGTTGACACTTTGATTTTGGACTTCTGATCTCCAGAACTGTGAAAGAATAAATTCTATTCTCTTAAGCCACCCATTTCTGGTAATTTTGATATGGTGGCCCTAAGAAAATAATATACTCTGTAAGGTAACATATTCACAGATTCTGGGGATTGGAACACACACACATCTTTGGGGGACCATTATTCAGCCTACACATATTTCTCAATCCTCCTCCCATCCTACACAAGACTCTCCAGTAAGTAGTACCAAAGAATACATTGAAGTTCTGGAAATAAAGGTAAATGAGGTTTCCTAAAATCCCACCCCAGTTCTAAGTTGGTAGAGCAAATGCAGGGTCCACTTACTCCACCATGTGCATGTGTAATAAGCTCAAATAGCATGAGAGGCAGGAGGCTAGGCCTGGGACTCAGGCCTGTGCATCCCCTGGGACCTTGCTACATGGGACATACCTTGGCAATGCAGAATAGAACTCAAGCTTTAACACACGGCACTGGATCCATTTAATAACAATACTTCTTTATGGGAGAAGAGATTAAGAGAACAAGGAAAGTTTAGAAAATTTCTCTATAACAACCCCTTCACCCATTGGAAGAAGGGAAGAAATGCCATTCCCTGTGGAATGATATAAAAACAGAGAGCAAAATGGGGAGAAGTCCCCACCCTTACCAATAAGTAATAAGCATCCAATGAATATCAATTGATATTATTATCATTATGTTAGCAGCTACATTCTGCCTTACCCTACACTCTGCCTTACACTGCACTCTAGATGGTTGACTCTCCTTCAGTTTCAATGGATACTTCCTCCTTGTTCATTTGGAGATGATGTATCCAATCTGTTTGGTACATACTCTGATAGTGGGGAAATATCCATCAATTATAATTTGCGCATAGCATCTCCCTCCCTATCTGTGTCACAGAAACACTAAGACCATACTACATCTGAGTTGGCAGATATGGAAATACTTTGGAGAGAGGAAAGCAGAAATGTACTATTACAGAGGAAAATTGAGTGGGCAAGTGCTCTCTTATGCACTGTACACATAATTATTTTTCTCATGGGGAAACTGAAGTTAAGTAATTTGCCCAAGATCACAGATATAAAATATCAAAGCCAGGATTTGAACTAAGGCTTTCTAAATCCAAAGGCCAAGTTTTAAACTATCGTACAGTAATTGCCACTGGAAATTAGTAGTCCATATTAAGTAAAACCCATTTGGTTGGGTACTTCCTCTGTAAAATGTAGTTTGGAAATTATGGTAAAATCAACAGAAAGTTTAAGCATAGTTTTCTACAGACCACATTTAGCTGGAGATTGGGGTTAGCTGAGGCCAATGAGAATGTCATGAGCTGAAAAGACTTTTCTAGGACCCAGTGATGTTTAGAAAATTACTTTCTAGGATGCCGTAATCCCTGCTGTCACAGAGTGAGTCTCATTCCTCTTGTTCCATCCTCAGTAGAGATGGAGACCTGCCAGCAACCGTTTGCACAAAATAAGCCTTTATTGTGCCTGAAGACACTTTTTGGACCCCTGTCTTAGTTTCCTTTCTGTGTCACACATGAGAAGCCTCATCCTGCTAAGATGGGTACTTAGATTCTCTGCTTTTCACAGCTCACCAGGTAGCTCTGAGCTCATAGCTCCAGGACCAAGCATTCTAGCAAGCATCATGTCTGCAGGGAGCTGCTTCCCTGATGACGCTGGTGTCATTGTCTTTTTGTTGCCAAACAGCTCTGTTTTTCACACAATTGATTGGGATGGCAGAAGGGACCAGTGGGGTTCTCTAGCAGAATGAATGGAAGACCCCAAACAATAGGTCCCTCTGCTCAGGCTGTGAGTCTTATTTCTCCCCAACAGCCATGTGGAAGCTACTGGTGGTACTAAGCTCCATGGGATACTCTACTTAAATCTGAGTTTCTGAGGGAGTGGATGAAAAACAAAGCTGACCTTGATTCTATTTATAGGGCAGATTTGCTGAAATGTAGGAAAATTATTGATACTCTATTTTATTCTGGTCAAATATGGAAGCTGTTTGTTCATAACGATTTAGGTACCCTGCAGACAAGGCCATTTGCATTAGCAAATGATGAGCCTATCCTTGCCCTTGCGCCGAAGCACAATGGGAAATACTTAGATAACAAGAAAGCACCCTGGGAATTCCCGATGCTATTTCAGACTAATAAAAGGAAACCTACACCAAGCACACAGTGTTCTAGTTTGGACAAAGGTTGTCCTAGCCCTAAGTAGTGGCTAAAAGGCAGTGATTGATGTTTTCCCATCATGGGGCGCAGTTGGTTAGGTTCTTACTTTGTTTCAAATTTATCGTCACTGAAGGACATTAGTTTGCTACAATATGCCAAGAAGGAAAAAAAAATTCTTTAAAGGTCAGATAGTTATTAATGACTTGAATTGAAGAAAGGATTTAAAAATCAACTTTAGTAGGTATCTTCTGAATGCCTTACCAATGACGGGCTCTAAAAATTCCCATTTATAAGTGACAGTTTTTTTTTTTTACCCTAGTTGTCAAAAGGCAAGATTTTTTCCCTCCTTATCCTGAGTCCAGATGCACTAGCTATGGTTCATCTCATATCATAATATCACATACATCACATTGGTGCAAATAATCAAGCAGGCACCTGTTTCATAAAACGCGGCCAACAACACTTATTCAGTAGCAACCAATGGCAGGGCAAGTACAGTTGATGGTGATGGAGGGTGAAAGCTAGTAGCAATAGAAAATGGCATAGGATTTATACAGGGAAGAATCCAACTAAGCCAGTAATGGGTCCACCAATACAAGCTTCTCCTTGGATCTTTCCTTTTCCTGACACCTACCTTGCTATAAAACTATATGGCAGGGAAATTCTTTGGTTATTGTCAAACTTGAGACTTCCCAGGATTTGAAAGCTGAAATGTTCTTATTCCTTATCTACTTCCAAGTGGCCAGTCACTCTTCATCCTTAAACACTGGGCACAAGGACAGGATTTTAAGCTGATCTTTAAAGGTAGAACTCTGTTCTCTTGGTCCTGGGGTTAGGCGAGCAAATATGAGGCTTTTGGTAAAGCTGATGAAGGGCCCATAGGTAGGCACTTCACTCGTAAGTTCATGCCTTTGAGAGAAGAGAGGCAGATGGAAAATGGCATGTGTAGCATTATGAGTTTCCAAACTCATCCTGCTTCTCCTAATGTTCTTTTGTGTTATTTTCTATCCCCCCAAATTTTTAGTTGAAAATGTTAGAACAGATAAGGCAGAAAATAGTTTCACCTAGGGCTTCTTTAAAATTCACCACTTAAACTCATTAAATTCATGTTTAATATAA
This sequence comes from Eidolon dupreanum, assembly GCA_028627145.1. Taxonomy (NCBI): domain Eukaryota; kingdom Metazoa; phylum Chordata; class Mammalia; order Chiroptera; family Pteropodidae; genus Eidolon; species Eidolon dupreanum. Next base: position 21,393,043 of record CM053515.1, on the reverse strand, counting down.
AGCAGAAGTTTGGAGCCTTGAGTAGCCAGGTGTGTTTAAGGGAAGGTATTAAGATCTGAGCTACATTTTCTCACCACTCCTCTTATGCACATGACTATCTCTAGTAAAGCACAAGGCCAGGAGCAGAAGGGCTGGTATTTGAATAATTTTTGTAAATAATCACTGGTTTTGTACACCCCTGGCAGAAAGAATCCTCACCAGAACCCCATTTTGGATGCTATAACTTAGTTGAATTTGCAAGGCCTAGCTCACTGAAAGCACCTATGCTCCAGTTAGATTGCTCTCAGAATTCATTTTTATATGAGTGTATTTATGTGTAACTACAAAACTTCCTCTTGTTTCTGGGAAATACATTAGTAACGTATCCTTGGCTCATTTGCTTTATTAATTCTTACATTTTTCACCCTAGTTCACATACCAGTTTAACAGTGATGACTGGGTAAAGCAAAAACACTGTGCTTTGGTTAAAAGAGTCTTAGAGGTAAAGGTTTATCAATTACATCACATCTCACTGCATTAGAATAAATGCAGATGCTTGCCTTGGCCTGGCAGGTGCTACATGATGTGGCACCCACCTTTTGCTTCCACCTCATCTTACTTGATTATCCTTGTTGGTCCTTAAACTCCCACTGTTGTTACCGCCTGTCTCTTGTTCCAGTGCTCCAATCTTCTTCCCATGTTATTGCACAGCAGTATCTTCACATAGCTGACACTCTCTTGAACTTCAGGTCAAATGCCACCTCTTCCAAGAGGCCTTCTTTAACCACTTTATATAGCATTAAGCTCTCTATTATATCTGTTTTTTTCTTTCTTTTTCTTTTCCTCCTTTTTTTTTTTGGTAATTCCTTTTTCACCTGTTTTCTGTCTTTCCTTTGTAGAATATATGATTTATGAAGACAGGATTCTTCCTCCTCTTGTTCACCCTCATGTCCCCGGTGGCTGGCACATATTTGCGCTTAATCAGTACAAGTGAATAGCTGAATGAACTGGAAGTCAAAAGATCTACGTTCTGCTCCATCTCTCCCATCATTAAGCTGTGTTAATTCCTGGAGCTCTCTAGGCCTCAGCTTTACTCTTGTAAAAGTGAAAAAAATTGAACCAGAATTCTAAGGTTCATTTCACACCTGACTTTACATTTTTACATTGGTTGTACTTCACTGAATCATGTTAGACTTTATGAGTTTAAAAGACTATTTCCACAAAAATCTATCATGTTTACATGTGTAAACAGCTCCTACTGAGTGAGCCTTTGACATGGTTTTTGGAACAACTGTGTTACCCATCATTCATTCAACAAGCATTCTTTGTAAATCAGGCACAGTGTTAGGCTTTAGGAATGCAGCAATGAGCAAGCACTTCTCTACTCTCAAGGTTCTTATATTCTCAAGAAGACAATAATTATAATAATTTCATTCCAGGGATAAGTGCCATGATGGGGGAGTGTTCTGTGATAGCCCACTGGCAGAATACCTAGCGCCAACATGAGACATCAGGGAGACTTCCATGATGCTGTGATGACAGTTCAAACAAGACCAAAAAGGTGGTGCTACCCAGGTGAGGATGAGGAGAGAGTTCCAGGAAGAGGCACTAACATGTCTAAAGGCCTCTAGGGAAGAGAGGGCACAGCAAAAGCTTTGCAGATAGGCCATCCGGAGCAGAGGCTGCACGGAGATGACTGGGAAATGCAGTGAGCATCGCTGTGTACAAGGCTCTGGTTCCTCCTGAGGGAGGCCTTCATTAGTGTCTTCTTAGACACAAGGTCCAGAAGAGGACAAATTGTTTGGTTTATGCAGCCATTAAATTATTTATTTTCCACAACACTAACATATTAATTCTACTTCTATGGAAGATACAGAGAATATTAGTACTGCCTTGCTATTTCATTTGACTTTTATGATAATACCTACACATGACTTCACATTTAATTGGGGTAAATCCAGAAGACTATTTGCAGAGAAGTTCCTTTTTTCCTCCCTTATGGAATATAGAAAATACTACTGGATGATATAGTGGATTGTCTTTTGTTTTGTTTTGTTTTGTTTTCTTTTTTTTTACTGCTCTTCATTTTTTTTTTCTCATTTTTCTTTTTATTAAATTTATCGAGGTGACATTGATTAATAAATTTATATAGGTTTCAAGTGTGCAATTCAATAATACATCACATATATATTGCATTGTGTGTTCACCACCCATAGCTAAATCTCCTTCTGTCACCATATATTTGACCCCTTTACCCTTATCTACCTCCCCACCTACATCTCTCCCTCTGGTAACCACTAAACTGTTGTCCATGTCCATGAGTCTCTGTTTGTTTGTCTTGACCATTTGTGGCTTTCAGTTTTATATTCCACATATGAGTGAAATCATATGGTTCTCAACTTTTTCTGTCTGACTTATTTCATTTAGATTTTTAGACTTTGCCAATTCCCAGTACAGCCTTATGTGCTTATTCATTAGTTTTGTGACATTTAGTCTTTATCCTGCTTGGTCTGATGTGTCAGATTCCCCAGGTTCTCAGCCCATGTTGTCATGGTACCAGGGTTTGGGTACTAGGTAATATATTATTGAGAAAATAGCACTTTAGAAATTTTTTTCCCTTAAAATCTTGATTATGCCTATGAACACAAAAGAAGTTATTTTGTTCTCATCTGTAAAATTCTTATAACTTCAAATTTTTGTTCTTAAGATATAAACACAGCTCTGCTATGGACTGAGCATTTGGAAGCTATGCCCCACTTCCACACACACAATATGTCGAAGCACTTCATATAATATGACTGTATTTGGAAATAACCTTTAAGAGGCAATTAAGGTAAATTAGGTCATGTGGGTGGGCCTTTATCCAATATAATTAGTATCCTTATAAGAAGAGATTAGGACCCAGACCTGCACAGAGAAAAGGCCATGAAAAGACTAAGGGAGAAGACAGCTACCTACAAGCCGAGGAGAGAGATCTCAGAAGAAACAATCCTGCTGACATCTTGATCTTGGACTTTAGCCCCTAGAACCATGAGGAAATAAGTTTCTGTCATTTAATTTAGTACTTTGTTATGACAGTCCTCACAAACTATTAGCTCTATCTCATTTTTTAAATGAATAAATTGAAGATTACATGTAATTCATCGATCTGTGAACTACACTAGTATATCTTTTATTGATTTGGGGGGAAATGTTTACATGTATTTTTCAGAAATGCAGTATTAGTGTTTGCTGTCAAGAATTTTATCAGCTTCGCCTGATAAGTCCACAAGATTTTGGGGGGTAGGAAATAAGAGAATATACAAAGGATTAAAACAAATGAGTTTGTTATTAGTAATTGCATTATTTATTTTAATAACATTAGTCACTCATCCCATCTTTGGACCATGGTTATATTGAAGAAATGTAAGCTGAAATTATAACACAGGCTTTGGAATGAAAATACAGTTTATAGTTTACACAATTTGTAAGTACTCTTTTGAATGGACAGGCATCAGTGGTTTAACTAGTTGGTGGTGTTGAATGAGCATCAGTGTAGAAATCTGGAGAGCCAGGTTCTGGTTTGAGGTCTGTAACTGGAACTGTGGAACCTTGGGCACTCTACTTATTTTCTGCAGATCTCACAGTCTTCCTCTGTGAGCTGAAGGGATTGTCCTAGATGACCTTGTAGGCCTATTCTATCCTCAACATGCAATGTTAAGTATGTGTCCCCAGTGGGTAAATGTGGCTGAGAAACATTTTACACCTATACAACTTTTTGGTAGGTTTAAAACCAATCTGTCCAGTTACAATTTTAGAAGTCAATTTGTAGAAAAACTTAAGCTCTGCTTCTAAACTTTTAAGGTGTTAGTAGAGGCATTATAAACTGTGATTTTTTTTTTCAATGTTCCTCTAGTTATTTCATCCATATTTTCCTCTCCATGGGGTCAATGTGGTATAGTATTGTAAAATAAATCTACCTTCTGATTGATAATATGAAAAATGCTCATACTATCAATGCCTTTAGAACCCAAATGGGTTGTCATGGCAACTGATGACATTTCTATCCTGCAGAGTGTACTAGGAGTACATGGCTTTTGTGTCCCTGCAAACTGTTTCATGTTATTTTTACAGTGGGAAAGCTGCAGCCAGTAATGGTGTGAAGGCAGGGAGTTATCCAATTGAAATTTTTACTTTATAGGCTTAATAGGTAGGGATGATGTCTTCTTAATCATTGAATATCTAGGCTTCATATTAAAGTAAGCACTTAATACATGGTTTTTGATAAATGAATGAATAAGTATCACAATCTTACTGGTACCTGACCTCCAGCATAAAATATTTAACCAATTTAACTTTGAAAAGTTTTATTTATAACAGTAAAGTAGACACTTTGGGGGTTAGCTGAGCAACATTTACTTACACCCAAATTTTCTTCTGGGGTATAACTCTCTCCCCAATTAGTGAGTTTTGAGTTGAAGTCACTTTTCTGCCAGCCACAAGAGTTGGGAAGGTGACTTAAGTCTGGCCAATTAGAACATTGCATCTTTGCGGCCATAGTAATTGGTTTAGGGATAGACATGTGAACCAGTTAGATCCAGACATGCTGTTAAGAGACAGAGGTACACATTCCTTTTTAGCCAGTCTTAACTCTGAATGTTGATTGGTTGGAAGCTGTTGGGAACCAGATTATTATCCGTGAAGCTTGAGGATGAAGTCATTATAGGGCAGAGCAGAACCAGAGGAGGGACTTGGACCTGGTGGCGTTGTTTGAGTCACTCCTAAAGTTAGACCTTCCTTAGGACTTATCAATTTGGTGAGCTAATAAATTTCTTGTTGTTTAGATACTTGGGATTGCATTTTATGTCACTTGCACAGAAAACATGTCCATAGAAATAGGCCCACAGCAAGGAATAGTGGGAAGATCCTGGTCTATGGACAAACTCTGACTATTTAGTTATGGGTAAATACCTCACTGAAAAGAAGGCCAATACTTTATACTGTCCCATTTCTCATGCTTATTAAGATGATCAAACCTGAAAATATATTTATGAAGTATTTTATAAAATGTAAAACTCATCTACTGCTGTCAGCTATTAAAATTTTTACAGTTATGAATAGGCTAAGTGAGGTGACAAGGGCATCCCAGACAGAGGGTACCATATGTGCACAGACTTGGTGATGGCAAAGACCGTGGTGTTTCTGGGAGTTATGGTGCCTGATCTGACCAGAGTGAACAACAAGAAGTGAGAAGGAGTCAGAGCTTTTGCTTGAGTAGAGGGCAGAAGCCAGGTCATGATCTGCTATTTTATTCTAAGAAGTACAGACACCATCCTATAGGTATTGAGGAGCCGTTGAATAGTTTTAAGCAGAATTATATCTTAATCATATTTGTTCCTTAATATCTGGCTACAAAATGGAGGATGGGCTGGGGAGGGCACGATTGGTTAAGAGGCCACTGTTATAATTTGGTGAAAGATTCTATAGCTGGAACTAAGACAAGAGTACCGAGGTAGAGAGGAAAGAAGCAGATTATGGTAATAATTAGGAAGTGGCACTGACAAAACTCGATGATCAATTGAATCTGGGGGATGAGGGAGAAGAAGGAATCAAAGATGTCTCCAAGTGACTTCTTAAATTGTGTGTGTGTGTGTGTGTGTGTGTGTGTGTGTGTGTGTGTGTGTTTCCTCTTCCAGATATCATGGATAACAGGGCATCTGTAGTTTTCTTGTGGGGACTGAGGACTGAACTCATATTCAGGTGTTCTCAGGAAGGGGAACTGCCTTTCATTTCCATCTTGGGAGGAGACTGAACTTGAGGAGCCTGATGTATCATATGTGGCGATAGATAGATAGATAGATAGATAGATAGATAGATAGATAGATAGAGAGTTGATGCTTAAAAATCCAAAGAAAAATGACTTGCTTATAGCAGCCTAATATATCTTGGAAGGTGATATTTTTGGGGAACCTACAAAGGAGAAAGAATGGGGCAAAAATAGCTGTATTGTGCTTCCCGATAACCCTCAAAGCCACTCCGCTCATGGCACTGGCTTGAATTGGCCTTCTAAATGTGAATTTCATGCTTGGTGTATGTCATCTCAAAACCAGTGGAAAGAATTTGGGCAGACTAAATGAGATTTGCGTCATCTGCTTTGGCCTCTGTTCTTTTCTATCATGTCACGTGTCTCTGTGCTTCTTTTCTACCTTCGTGAATTTAAGCTCCAAATTGATATTCTGGTTTCTCAGACCTTTTCCTAGCTGTGGTGTGGCAGGCCACAAGTGCAAGTCTGGGTATGTCTTGGTCACTTATTTTTAAGTGGAAAATCTTGTTTAGAATGTGCATAAATAATTTTTGTTTGTTTGTTTCTTAACTTCAGATGATTTAATGTGGATGTTTCCTGATTTAGATTCTCATAATCGGACAAACCATTTCATCTCAAAGTGAAAGCAAATGATTCTCCCAAGCCCCACTTCTCCCCACAAGGAGGTGATTTTATGACATGTACTGAGAGGATGTTGTTCCTCTGAGCCCACACTTACATTTACAGTTGAGCTGTATGTGAATCTGTTAGTCGGGGGGTCAATCAGGCATCTGTTTACATGGATCGACTTATAATGGGGAGGGGTGCTATGTGTTGCCTAAAAGAGTAAGAAGCTTTTCTTGTGTATGCCTTGGGGCCTGGGATAAGACAGAATGACATACTATGAGAACTCCACCTGGCTTCTTTGGCTGGGTTTGAATAACAGAGGAGTAAGAAGGTAAGCCAGAACTGAAGGGATTTGTTTTCAAAGGCTTAAGTGAGAGAGTGTAACAGACAGAGAGATGGCCACTGTCTCTATCTATCATTGCACAGACATTACAATTATTCTCATAACTGGCAGCTTGGGGAACATCCAGAGCTAGCACACATGGCATGGGCATTGATTGTAGGAATGATAAAAATGAGAAACGAGTAGACTTGACTTGAGCACACCTGAGTCAATTCTTGAGATCCCCAGGAAGTAACTGAGAGAGACTCTTAATTGGAGGGCCTGAAGCCTTCTAAAATAAGTGGACAAAACTTGAATAGGGTTAGGGTAATCTAGCCGGTTTGTTACTGAAAGGCATGTGGGGCCTGGGATGTTGAGTAAGCCATAAAAAGTCCTGGGCAGAGAGACATTTGTCTAAATATACAGCGAAAGTTTAATCAAAAACCTGGAGTGAGTTCCCTGGTAGAATTTTAATCACTGTTTCTTGTCTACTTATCACATTCTCTCTCAAATGTCATCTAAAATCTCTACTTTCTGAGGACAAAACAGAGAATGTGAGACTAGAAACAAATTGTCTGGCTAAACTCTGGGCTGCTTTTATGTAAAATCCGAAAGTGCCATTAACTTTGTTGAGCTGATAATCATCAAGGCTGTGGTCTAGTGTTTGTGAAAGAGAAGCCAGGACCAGGCTCTCTGAGCTGTTGATTTACATCTAAATGTTTCTGTTTGATTGTGTGTTGATCTGGGAATCTGTTTGGTGTGCCATGTACTCATCTTCCCACTTACTTAGACAGCTTGAAAGTTAGAACATCCACATTTTAAAAATTTCAAATAGATCCACAAATGGAAGTATTTATGCTCCCCTATTTCCGTGAAAAATACAACAGGCTGTACTGGAAATTTTCAGCAAGTGCTATTTATTCAAATTGCTTGGCACAGGTCCATCTCAGTTCTGTTGCCGAATAGTACAGCCCTATGTGTTTCATTTGGTTGTCCGATTGGGGGAAGTGTATGATATTATTGAACAATATCAAAAGTCAGTTTCACTCATCATTTTTGTCTGCTGAATGAATGATAAAGGAGCTTATTTAATGGGGGAAGAATAGAAAACAAGCTAATACCCAACAACAAGTAGACTGTGATATTCTATAGAAGAATATGTTGCCATTTAAAATGAAGATATGGTTAAGAGAAATGTCTAATAACATGAGAGATACTCATAGTGTCATGCTAAGTGAAAAGTAGGTTACAAAAATGAATATATATCTCTGAATGGGATATTCACAGCCCTTGATATGTGGCAGCATTGAGGCTGTGTTTGCTTCACTTATAGGTATAGTCGGTCTTTCTTCCTTCCTTAGACCACATGGAAGGATGCTGACTTCATTGGCAGTATCCCCTAAAGCTCTGTACCCCAGGTACAACTCCCTCACTAAAAGCTTGCATTGCTACTTGCTGACTCAAGACCATTTGAAATAGAAAGATAATGGTCAACATTCTTTTCTGTTGCTTGTCTGTTTCAAAAACAGTTCTAGACACCAATATCCTCCTTGTCTTTCTGATGCCAGCATTGGTATAACAGCCAATTACAAGGCATTTGTCATCATTGCTATACCATAACTTGGTAATTTTATTTAGACAGGGGCATTTTCTGTTGATAAATTTAGGTAGATTATCAAGTCAGAATACATTTATTAAAACACCAATTAGATCCTGCTCCCTCATCCATCACAAGACCTGTAATTCTTGTGTGGTTTCAGCAGGGTGTACCAAGAACCATGTTTGCCTGAGTGAACATCTTAAATCAGACTGGCATTTTACAAAGATTGCCTTATCTCAGAATTTCAAGGCAAGCCACTCTTTATATATTCTATGAATAATAAGCAATATTGTTTTAAAGCCTTACTTCTCCACTGTTGGGATACAGCAGGGGAAATAGCAAGTCAAGGTGGCTGAATCTAAAAGGTGATTATTTTCCAAAGGGAGATAATTTCCCAAGGTGCTTGTGGAGTTGGAAAGAATGCGCCAGTGACATGAGCACAGTGGAAAGTTGAATTAGCAGCAGTTCTAGTCTGGAAAAAGAGATGGGAACAGTGAGAAGAGCAGGTGCTGTTTCCTGAATGATCGTTTTGGCTGTTCCTAAGCTGAGCACAATGCTCTTGCCCTCCTCTGTCCCAGCCTTTGTTTTCTGCCCACATCAGTTGACTAGAATAATACTTCTTTTTCTTGAAATGTCTTTTCTGTGTTGGGTATTCTGCTGCATGCTACCTGCCACTGACACCTTGCATGAAAACACCTGTAGCAGGTGGCCGTAAAAGTGTTCCTTCTGAAAAAGAAAAACAAAAACAAAAACAAAAAACCAGATTGGTCAGGAAGGAAGCTAAAATCTAAGGAAGCAGAGATGAGAAAAATGGAGTAGACTCACTTGGATGACAAACCGTTCAGTAAATCTTTATTAAGCACTTATTTGGGGCAAGGCATTATGAGTGTATTTGTCAGGGACTTTGGTTGAAAGTGTCAGAAATCCAGCTTGAGCAAGCTTAAGCAAATGAGAGTTTATTGGAAGGATACTGGTATTGCTTACAGAATACCAAAGAGAAGAGAAGAAAGCGGGGCCCCCTATGGCTTCTTTCTCCCTCTGCAAGTTGCTCTCATTCTCTTTAGCTATAGGAGAATCCTCCCTGAGCGAAAGGGAACATGGCCTCTGCCAGTGAGCTAACACCATTTTATTCGAATGACTCAAGGTGTAGAATTTTCTCTGACAGTTCAATTTAAGCAACGTTGTGCAGGACACCATCCCAGCTTGCGTCACACAACTCCAGTCATGGGGCAAAGATGGTTCGGTTGGCTGTGATTGGCGGGATCTGAGTCATATACCTATCTTTGCTGTTGGTGGTATACCACAATTGACAGTTACCATGAGAACCACATGTTTCGAGTTGGAGAAACACTATTCACCAAGAAAAGAAGAAGAACTACTATGAAAAAAGATGGGAGTGGGAATAGCAGGCAGACAAATTTTCCCTGAGCAGCAAAATGGACGTGAACTAAAATGAAGAATATAAAGATGAATAAGGTAGACAGGGATATACATGGCCCTCGAGGAACAGACATCCTGGCAGGAAACTAAGACACATTCACAAATACCTTTAACATCCAGAGATCAAAGCCAAAAGTGAAAAAAAAAAAAAAAGAAATTAAGAGAAAAAGGAGAAATGCAAATGAAAAAAGGGAGAAACAGGCTGAGGAGAGAACAGATAGGACTAGCTCTTATAGGAAAACAAATGAGTGAAGTAGTAAGATGACTAAAATGACAGCAAAGGAAAAAAGCAGGAAATACAATATGAAATGTATAAGCCCAGCTAGTCTACATGATGTCTCAGGGTATATCGTCCCCATGTAAGCTCCTTGTGTGGTCACTTTTTTTTTCTTTTTAACAAGCAAAGAGGCAACACCAGAAATGTCACTTTCCTTTCTAACTTTGCAAATATGCTTACTTTCTAATTACTAATGAGCATTATTTTATATTCCATGGATATAACCCACTGTTTCCTTAAAATGAAAAGATGAAAAATTTGAAATGAGAATTGCTGACAAACCAAGTGGCAGAGAACACCCAAAAAGAATGGGAGGGGAAGAGGTGGGGCTGAGCTCAGGCCAGGAATGAGGGAATGAGGTCTCTGTGTTTGTATGTTGGCGGGGCAGATGCATTTCACTGGGAGCCCAAAGGGTTGGCCTCTAGGCCAGGCTCTGACTTGCCTGTGGCACCAGCTTGCCATGTGGCCTCAGGCAAGTCATTTCACTTCTCTGGACATCAAATTTCTTCTCTCTAAAATGAGAGAGATTGAATTAAATCAGGGATGGCAAATTGTCTCACCAGATGTGTCAATACTGATCAATGCAGTTAGGGGTTTTGGGTCTGGATTCTGTGAAAAAGACTTCAAGCATTGAGACAGGTAACATGTTAAGCCATCATCTGTCTTAGTGCTTTAGTGGAGTTGGTTTGCTAGGATTTTTCCATGTCACAGATGAGGCATTTTCCCCTCTGGGGAAGATTATGAGAAAACTACTGCAGACTCCCATTCTTCCAGCTAAACAGAGGCTCTCTGTCTTTACTGGTAACATCCCTGGGAAGAGTTTTCTGCATATTGTTTTCCCAGTTTTTATTTTATAGTGGTTTGCAGCTGTTTGTTGATTCATAGTCCTTCCTGAGAATCTAATAGTGGCTATGGACCTCCTTCCCCAAAACATAAATATCCCATATTGGGATATTTTGCGTAAAATTTTAGGGCTTTCGTAGTCCTCCCAAAGATCAAAATGTAGCCACAGGAAGCTCTCTAGGATCATGGATATTTAATGCAGTGTCACCTTATCATCGTGTCAAAACATTTCTAATTATAAATTGTGAAACTGGAAAAGAAATCTCATTATGTATTTAAATAAAGTTGACTCTGTCAAAACTAAGCAGCAGCCCACCTGCATATACATATAACAAACATGGTTAGTCTGTTCAGTGGAAAGGAAATCAGGAAAATGTTTTCTTTTTTAAATGACTGGTCATTTCACTTAAGTATGATAGCAATCGAGTTAGGTAGTCAGTCACTTTAGAGAGGTGAAGGGACTTGCTTTAGTTTTCTCTCAAGTACAATGAAGGGGTTGGATGAATGACTTCTTAAGGTTAATATCAGTTCTAACACCTTTCCTGTCCTAATATATAGTTAAGTAATGCACCAGGTCACCATTTACTAATGGAATGGAGGTTAGCTCTTTAGCTTAGTTGGTGTTAGCAGATGAGTGGCTCTTCAGCCTCAGGGTACACACAAATCATCTTGCATGTTAAAATGCAGATCGCCAGGTCCACACTGCAAAACTTTGAATCCCTGAGGCTATGAGAAGAGGCAAGAAATATGCATTTTTAAAACATTCTCCTGATGATTCTAATGCAGATGGCTCCAGGATCACACTTTGAGAAACACTGAGCTGTAGGCATTGTAGTGTGAGGCAAAGATCATATCTTGTTTTTATTCTGACACAATACCTTGCACGAAATAGGTACTTAATATGCACTCATTAACTTAAATTATTCCTACTTTAGTGAATCGTAGGAAAACTGCCTGGGCTGGAAGCGTTTTGCAGAGCACTGTGTGCTGTAATATATGAAGTAATGGAAAATGTTAACACCAAGCCATATGTCTTAGGAATCACAACGAAATTTTCTATACGATGTTTTTTCAATATGTTGATCATTTTAAGCTGCTCATTTTCTAATCCTGCAAAAAGAGCCATGTGCGCTCCACAACTCAATAAATGAAATAGATGATATGGTAACTTACTTTTTTTCTTATTATTCTAATGCACCTTGCAAACAGATGCTTTTGATAATATGTACATTGAGATAATCTTAGTGCCATTTCATCAGTGTTTGAAATTACTCTGGATTTTATTTAAAAATAAAACCACTTTTTTTTCCTTTTTTAATCTGAGTAGGATATTTTTCAAATGAATCATAGAATGAAGGTAAGTGGAATCACCATGTGTTCTGTTCCCTTTATGTGCTAGGAACTTTGCTGAGGGCTTTGCAGACATTGGGCTGACCAAGCCTCACCACAACCCCTTTAAGCAGTAATTGTTATACCCTTTTTACAGATGAAGACACAGATTCAGAGAAGTAAAGGCAATTGTTCAAAGTCACCTAGCTAGTAGCCAATAGAATTGGAAATTGTTTTTAACTAACTTTAACGACCCTTTTCCAGCACACATATGTTATCAGGACTTACTGAAATGATTCCTTTGGAAAAAAAAAAAACAACATGTATCAATGACTATAATTCATCAGTGGTCACATGGGCCAGAGAGAATGGTTTATATTGGCACAGATTTATACCCCAGTGGCAAATACTAAAAGTAAGCCTGATTATAATTTTATAAATAAAGCTCCTTGATATTTGGGGGAAAAACTAGGTCACTAATAAGACTCTTCAGTTTATCCAAACAAATTGCCATCCTCTGCTAATCTAATACTATTATATCTTCTAAATCAAGCCAAATTTTCCTTGAATTACCTCTGCTTTCTTTTTGTACCACTTTTAATGTTCTCATTATGTGCCAATTCATATGTATCTATGCACACACACATATATGCATATACATATACACATCTCTATATCTAGTTAATATTCATAGCTGACAAAGGAGATAAACATTATTGCCGTAAGTATTTCTAGATTACTATGGAAAAAAAAAAGATTGTAGAGTGATCAAGTGATTTATTCAAGGCCAAACAATATTAAGTGGGAGAACCAGGATTTGTTCCCAAGTCTGTCTGACTTTGAAAGTCTCTTCTTAAAACTTCTTACCAGCTACAGCAGGTGTCACAAACTCAAGTGCCCATTGGAGCCAGAATAACCATGAAAACGAGTGAAGCAGCTCAGGTGTAAATAAAGGAAGTGCCTTGTTCTCTTGGCTACTCCTCTGTCTTTCCATTTTGTATAGGGGCCTGGCACAGAGAAATATTTCTCTGATATTAGAAAACAATAGGGCAAGTGCGGTGATAGAGTATGACTGCTACTGATTCCTAGTTTCTAAAAGCAGAAGAGATGAGTGCAGACTGAAGGGAGCTGTGCCTCTGAGAGGGGCTTATGTGACTCAAGCCAACGATTGCATGAGCACATAATGACCCACAGGGGCCCGATTTTCTGAGTTTTCAGAAAAATTTGGGACTCTGGGTTTTTGTTACATCTCTTAATTTTTAAAAATTGGCTTTTTTTTTTTTTAGATTTTATTTCCAAGCATCAGCTAAATAAAGCATGTATGTGGACCAAGTGAAGGTTCTAGACCACTTGTTTTCTACCTCTGTCATTATTACTCACTTGACATTTAAAAAGTAATAGAAACCCAGCGTACGAAGTAGCATCCAGCTTTTCTGATTTCCCAAGTAGACTGTGATAAGCTTCTGTTACTTCAGCTTTATCATATTCCCCCATTCCTTCCTGTGCCCTTGGTAGAGTTAGCATGTCTACAATAATGATGTTTGAAATCCTTAAAACTTTGTCTTTCTGCTCTAAACGCTGTGTTACAGCCTTTTGCTTATGAAAAACGATGTGGTGATGTGTGTTTTGCAGTCTTTGTAGTTGCTGCCATCGGGTTTTTCGGGGAATGCACTGTTGTGGAGTGCTGTGGTGTCGTCTGCTGACTGTGCCGACCGGAAAGGATATGGGAAGTGGTTCTCGCCACACACCAACATCACCAGTGGACAGAGCCCTCAGCTCTACTAATCTGTGAAATTGTTTCCTACTTTCCAGCACACGAAAACCTAATTGCTTTCTTCAATGAAACAAAACTATCCACTGGGCCAGTTTTGTTGAGCTGGGAGATTACTCATCTGTGACAGCTTATCTCTGGGGTTGTTAAAGGAACGGTTACTGTTTGGACAAAATTAACCTTAAAGAATGAACTCACTATGTGGGTATCTCTACCTTTATGGGTGATGTTTGTATCTTATTTTAAAACCTGAAATCCACTCCCCAGCTAATAAGTGATTTTCCTTTACTTGATATTAGAAGTAGTCAAGTACTTATGGTTGATATAGGAATTAATACTTAAATTAATTGTATTCCTCAAAGGGCATAATAGTATCGATAAACATAATATTCAGCATGTGGATCTTAAACGAGGGTGGGATATGTAGCTCCTGGAATACTCTTGCTGAAATGAATTACAGTAATCCTCTTAAAAGGCCAGAGGGAGGGAGGATTAAGCCCCATTGGCCACATGCTTCATCTCATTTACTTAAGCCCATGTTTTTTAATCAGTTTTGATGCAGTGCTATACATTATACCCTTTTGCATATGATACAGAATGTTGATTGCAACTGGACAAACCTCATAATGTTTTGAAAGAATCACTCAAAGCAAACTTCTTCATTCTAGTTGAAGTGATTAGAATATTGGCCTAATCAGTACCTAAAATGCATGTCATAACACAGTTGGATCACAGTGGTGCTTACTATGAAATAGGTCACATGAAACGCTGTGCTCTGCATTTTTAATGTAGCACACATCTCGGAATGCAACTGAACAAGGGAGCCTTTAGTCTGAATATCAATACATATTTCCTCATGGTGAAGGCTGTTGGCTGATGGGACCATCTTTCTGGGGAAATGAGGGGAGCAGAGTTCTTTTTGTCATTTCAAAGTAGAACAGGGAAGAATGGAACTGAGAAATGTGTGGCCGGGTTAGGCGGGAAGTGGCCGGAGGTAAGTGTAAGAGATTCTGTGGGTCCATAGTTTCTTTGGGTTTCTTAAAAATATTTTTATAGTATTGGTTTTCTTGCTTCCTTACTCCTTTTAGCTTTATAAAAATGGTAATTCACTAAAGAAAAATAAAATCATATGGAACTGTATAAAGGAAAAACTGATATAGGCTTCTCACCCTCTCTGAAGCAACCTTGGTTTGAAGTATTTTACCTCTCTGTAACCTGCTTAATTTCTTTATCTAAGTCAAAGATACAAATATGATCACCCTTTAGGTTTGTTGTGAGATTTAAATTAAATAATGTATGGAAAGCACTTATAGCAGTGTCATTCCAGATTAATGTATCTATTGATCTAATCTACTATGATATTCCTTTGCTTGCTTTTCCTCACATCAATTTATCAAGAATATTATCTCATGTCCTCTTATATAGAACTGTCTCAATCTTTCAAAGTCTGCCTAATCTTTCAAAATGTGAATATAATTATCAGTCACCTGTTAATAGATATTTAGGCTATTACAAATTCTGTAATAAATATCCTTGTACATATACCCTTCCATATTATCAGAAATTGAATTGCTAAGACAAAGGATCTACATACATAAGTTTGACAAATATTGTCGATTGCCTTTCAAAACAATCGAGTTGATTTACACTTCCGTTAATAGTATATGAGCGGTCCCTTCTTCCCACACTTTTCCAGCATCGATGGAGGTGATTTTGTTGGGTGGTAGCTGTTGTTTTTGTGTAATTGTGTGCTCATGAGTACTCTGTGGGGTGCGTGTGTTACAGTTTTATTTTAACTCCACTCTCTGGCACATTGCTTTCAGCCATTTGCACACCCAAAGGGCAAAAAGCATCTGTGTTTGCAGAAGCATATTTATAGAGCTGCTCTATCTAGCTCCCCATGGAAACCACTTTGGTTTTAACTAGGTGACCTGTTGTGCAGATGTGACTCCGAAGTGGAAGATGTCCAAGTCTTGACTCTTTTCTTTCTCTCTGTTGGGCTAAAGCTAAAGTCCTGTGGGACTTTAATGAATGTTTACTCTGTGGGACAGGAAGACCTGGTGTGGCGGCAAACGGAGTTGACTGACAACCACCTATTACGATTATCCGGTTCCCTAAATATGTCTCATGCTGCTCTGCCATAGTGTTGAACATTCACCTCTTAGGATTTAAGTTTTAGGGACCGTATGAAACACCGTGCACTTTATTTTAACCCTTTGCGCTCATTTAAAAATGCTATTTTTTGTGTCCTAGGGAAAGGGCATTATGGAAAGAAATCTGATCTTGGGGTCGGGAGACCTAGATTCTCCTCCCAGGATAGAAGGTGGTTAAGAGACTAGAGGTCTGGGTCCAGATTCCACTATGCCAATACTTCTTAGACCATGCCGGAGAAAATACTTAACTTTTTTAAAGATTTAGTTTTCTTCCTGTGTAAAATGGTTATTTCCTATGGGTAACCATCAACGTTCTTGATTCTAGATAATAAATATTGACTGTGGATGTTTTAAGCAAGAGGGTATTTATTGTAAGGACATCAGGACTCCTCAGATAAACAGGAGGCTACAGATTCAGTTCTGGAAAACAAGCAGAAGTTCAGGTCCTTAGGGGGCTGGGTCATAGGCACAATCTAGCTCGGGTTTCTCATCTGCTGCCCTTGGCCTTCACAGTGAATAAATTCTTATAGCTCATTTGTATTTACACCATTTCCCCAAGGTCCGAATGTCTGAGTGGGAGTAATCAGTTGGCCAAGCCCGAGTTAAGCGCCCATACCCACGCATCCAGGAACTAGGAGAAGGAATAACTTTCATTTGGGCTCTAGTGGGAGACATGATGCTGCCTCCAAGACCACAAAGGAATGATTAATAGCATGGATCTGAGATCCAGATGCCAGGGGTTCAAGTCCTGACCCCACTACTTAACCTATGTGTGCTTCATGGGTAAAATGGGGATGGTTAAGGTACTTACCTCATTAGGGTTATTCTGAGGATTGAATGAGTTGATATGTATAAAGTTTTTAGAACATTATCTGACTTACAATAAGCTCACTAGACATTATCCCTTAGTATTATTAATTTCCCAGCTAGGAAGGAGTTAATACTGATAGCCAAACACAAACACAAAAAGTAACAAACCTATCCCACCAATACCTACACTCACATGCAGTAAGCCTTAGCACTGATAGTTGTTTTTCATATTGCTGTTTATGAATTCCAGCTCTGGAACTAACTTAATTTCCTCAGTCTGGGCTCTTTATGACTTTGTTCATCTGTAAAATGAAAATGTAGACCACATGACTTTTCAGGTATCTGACAATTCTAAAATATTCTGAAACAGGATTCGAGAGAAAGCAGAGAGTCTCTTTTGAGAAATGGTGGGGAAGGCAGAGAGTCTCTTTTGGGAAATGGTGGGGTTCTGGCCTAGAGATTGGTTTCCCAGTGAGATGAACACCCACCACATGTGGCTGTTGAGCACTTGAAATGAGACCAGTCTTAACTGAGAAGTGTTATAAGAGTAAAACGCACAGTAGATTTCAAAGACTTTGTACAGAAACAAAGAATGTATTCTAATAATTTTTTAAATATTGATTATAAGTCAAAATGATATTATATGTATATATATCATACATATATATGGTTGAATAAGATGTATTATTAAAATCCACCCCACTCATTTCTTTTTACTTTTTTTATGTGGGCACTAGAAAATTTTAAATTACATATGTGTCTCACATTGTATTTCTCTTGGCCAGTGGTGGGCTAACTACATAGATGAGAATTCCGGAAACATTTTAATGTCCTTTGATCCCTGTGTTAGTTAAGATATTTTCATTTTAAATTGATAGAAATCCAACTTGATGTGCTCTGAAAGAAAAAAGAGTAATTGAAATATAATGGCTCACACATACTGAAAAGTACAGGAATAGACTGGCCTGTCTTCAGACTTGACTGGATCCAAGAGCTAAATCAATGTCATTAATACTGTGTGTGAATATATATGTAGACTCTGTGTAAGTCCATCTCTTTGCTCTGCTTTCTGCGGTGTTGGCCTCACTCCTAGGCAATTTCTCACTTTATGATAGCCACAGTAGTAATAAGTATATAGCTTTATACATCCTAGTCTAGGAGAACAAGAGATGGCCTCATCTGCTCAGTTCTAGCTTGAGTCATGAACTCATACCTGCACCAGTCGCCATGGCACAGCAGATTCTGCTTTGATTAGCCAGGCCTGGGTCATCTGGCACTCCCTGGAGCACACAGTTGGAGATAGCCATTTGAACCTCATGGACTGAGAATGAGGGTCACCAAGAAAATATTGTTTCTGTTACCAGACCAAGTCAGGATAACTTTTAGGCAGGAATAATCAATAATCAAAGGCTCTTTGTGGGGAGAAATAATGCTCCTTTTCCTCTGCTGTTTATCTCATGCTCACCTGAGCAATAAACCATAAGTCATCTTCTTTCTCACACACTTCATCCAGTTGGTCGCCATATCCAACTAACTTGCCTCTTAGACAGCTTCGTAAGTACCTCAGCTTTCCCTGCCTCTTGCACTAGCTTCCTATATGTTCTGCCTGGTTCTAACCTCATTTGGCCAAAATCCAAAATCTATTCCCCACACTACTTCCAGAGTAATTATTTATTTAATAAAAAAAAAAGTTTAAGCCCCACAGATGTAGAAAACTATACAAAACAAAATGCATGGCAATGAATTATTCTAAAGCAAACAACTTTGTAACCACAAACAGGTAAGGAAATAGAACATTGCCAGACACTCCAGAAGCCCTTTCCATGTGACCCAGTCCAAACACAACCATTTTGTGCCTCCATGAGCAACCACCACCCTAACTTTCATATTAAGCATTTCCTTGACATTTTTTTAGTTATCCCTTCATCACTTCCTTTGCTTTATAATTAATCTCTTGAAAACTCAAGCTGTTTGAACTGTAGAGTTTCTCAGAGTTTAGATGTGGCTGAATGAAAACCCATATTATAATGCAGTGTGCTCCTCTGTTCTCTGTATTTTCTGCAAAATAACAGCTGGGTCCAGAGACTGGATCCCACTCAGAGTAGATTCCTTGCCTAGATTATGGCAAACATGTCTGGTTGTCTCTCACTTGGTGATTGGTAGCTATGCCTAAAACTATTAAGTCATTGTAATTTGTGGAATAATGACATGCTAATTATATTACTTTATTTTTAATTAACATTATTTATTTTTAACTCTTTATTGAGCTACAACTCACATATCATATAAGTCACTCATTTAAAATGTACAATACAAAATTTAAAAATATATCCCTATGGTTGTTAAACTGTCACCACAAATTTTAGATCATTTTGTTTTCCCCTAAATGAAACCCTGTACCCATCAAGAGTTACTTAAAATCCCACCCCAGCCTACCTTCAAGTCTTGGGCAATCACTAATCTACTTTCTGTTTCTATAGATTTGCTTATCCTGAACATTTCATATAAACGGAATTATATAATATGTGTTCTGTTATACTTGATTTATTTCACTTAGCATAATGTTTTTAAGGATCACTCATGTTGGAGCATGTATCAGTACTTCATTCCTTTTTAATAATGAATAACATTCCATTGAATATATTATGTTTTGTTCATTCATTAGTTAATGGATGTTTGGATTGTTTTTACTTTTTGGATATAATAGATAATGTATCTATGAACATTCCTGTACACATTTTTATGTGAACAGTTCTTTTAATCTCTCATGAGTGTATACCTAGGAACAGAATTGCTGTATTATATAGTAACTCTATATTTAACTTTTTTAGGAACTGCCAAACTGTTTTCCAAACTGACAGCATCATTTTATATTTCCATCTTTAATGTATGAGGGCTCCAGTTTCTCTACATCCTTACCAACACTTATTATTATCTGACTTTTTAATTACAACTATTCTGCTGGGTGTTAAGTAATATCTCCCTGGATTTTTGATTTGTATTTCTCTAATGACTAGTAATGTTGAGCTTTTTTGATGTGTTTATTGATTACATGTAGATTTTCTTTGGAGGAATATATATTCAGATCCTTTGTCCATTTTGAGGTATTTATTTGTTATTATTGAGTTGTGAGGGTGTTTACATATTCTAGATACAAAAACCTAATCAGATATACAATTTTCAAATATTTTAGCCAATTCTATGAATTTTTTTTCTTATTTTCTCAATGGTATCATTTGTAGCACAAAGTTAGTGATCTGCAGAAGAAACCATTGCCCTTTGCCATAGAATTTGATATATGGTTAGTTCAAAACTTAGAGAAGCTGAAGAGGGACATTTGATAGGACTTGGAGGTGTTTAAGGTCTGGCTGATTCTAGAAACCAGCAAGGTGATCTAGAAGATAGCAACTACATGGGTAAGGTATTGTCCTATGCAGAATAATGACTTCTGTTTCTGTGCTTTCCAAATCTTATGCAAATTTGTTTTATAGATAATGCTAATCTAGGAATACACAGGGAAGAAAATTCTTGAAAACATAATTGTAGCTTGGATAAATTGACAAGACAGTAGATTCCCACTTCAAAAAATGTGTATTTAATATTAACCACATGTCCTTATCTTGACATCTCTCTAATCATTTTGGTTAGCTATATTTTGTTTTAATATAGATTTCCCAGAAAGCTCTCATGAGAAGTATATTCCCTTAGTGCTTACAGTTGATTATAGTTTATACCTGTAAGTTAGTTTTGCTAGATATGAAATCCTTGGCTTATATTTACTTTCCTTGAATGTCCTAAATAAGATACTCCATATTTTTCTGGCATAAAATATTGCTGTCAGAAAGTCTAATGATAATTGAATATTCTTTCCTTGATAAGCCACATACTTTTTCTTTTCCTTAAAGTCATATATGCAAATATGAAATGATTAAATTTTCTTGATTTATAATTTTTAGCATTTGCTCTTTTCCCTTGCTTGAGTTTTCTTCTGTCGAGATGTATATTATCTGTTTGTTGAAATTTTTTTGTGCCTATCTTCAATATTTCTCATTTTCTCTAGAACCCTTTTGATTTCTTATTTTTATAAGTACAAAAGCCTCTGAGGTACTTTTAACAACCCTGATGCCCAGATTGTACCCTAGACCAACTAAATTGGAAACTCAGAGGGTGGAACCAGGAATCCATATTTTTGAAAGCTCCCTAGGTGATTCCAGTGTTTGAGAACCATTGACTAGAAACCTCTTTAAAATGTGTTCTGGCTCTTATCTTTCTGCATCTTTCCATGTTGATATCTCCTGACAAGCCCACAGATAAGCCATGCTTTGTTCATATCAAACTACTTATAGTACTAAAATTCATCACCCTGCTGATGCTTTTTGTCTCTTTGCATATACTGTCCTCTTTTCCTGGAATTACTTCATCCCACTAAAATAACTTCACCTGATAATCACCATATAGCTTGTAGGCAGCAGATCTAAAGATATTACAAGTATCTGGTTTTAACATAAACCAAGTAAAATAGCTGATTCATTGTAAATTTGAGTTTTCTTTCTCTGTACTGTGTCCAGTTGAAACCTGTGTGGGAATATGAGCTAGTTCCTGCTTGAAAGTGAGACTTCAGCTCTCTCTGATTATCTCTGTGAATTACTAGGGACCAAGTTTTGGTTTTGGGAAAGTTTATTGAGAAGAATGAGTTCATGACAAGGACCTCTATAGGGTATTTGCTGCTCTGGGTGATGATTTATATTCATAACACTGAGGCTGAGGTTGGAAATTAGAGCTGCCACTTTAAAATATGCTTGGTCTGACTCTGGAATTGTGAGGAGTGGATTCTTATCAGTGGTTGCATTAAAACAGCATCAGAGACAAGAGCAAGTGTACTTTTTAAATGACAGCTCTAAGGAGACTTCCTGTTTTATATTAAATCATGATTCTAAAAGGCTAAGCCCTGGATTAAAGATTTTGATTTGTCTCCATATTCTCTTAATCAGATCTCCTTCTCTTAATTCTCCACCCTTAGGAAAAATGAGAAACCACTTCTTCCTAATAGCTTTTATTATATCATTAGTTCCCAGTAGATACCAAACAACTCATCTTGGTTTGAAGCAAGATAGATTTTTGGTACAACTAGTGAACCACTGTGAAGCTGTTAAAAATAATATCAAGGATTCATCTTATCATTTGGAAAGATGATGATATAAAGTCTGGAAGGATTCACACGAAAATAATAATAGTGAATCTTTGTGATGGAATTACAGGTAGTTTTAAGTTTTTTTCAATGTTTTAATCTGATTATTTTATGTTCTTATAATGAATATATGTATAGATACATTTAAAGAAGTTAAGTGTAGTTAGAGAGTTTTTCCTCTAAGATAGTAGAGGTTGCCTTTTTTAAGATTATTGAGGGGTTTGTACAATCTCTTACTCTTCATATATTTTTCATCTGAATAGCATAAACTAGTCTCTTGAAGCAACTTCATCTGCTTCCTCAATTCTGTATTTATAATTACTAAGTTATAATTCCCAATTAAAGGAGAGAAAAGATTTTTTGTTTGATCAGAATAATCAATTTATTAAAATTATTTTTACTCTCTGATGTATACCTGGGATAGATGACACGGGAGGACACAGGAAAGGCCAACTTGTGCTTCTGTGTCTGCTTTTGTGTAATGCAGATCAAGTCACCCCACAGAGCTCAGCTGTGACTCTGCTGGGTCTGCCCCACCAAGAGATAATGGCTAAGAGGGAGATATTAATTACATGTTAGAAAGGACAAATCAGTGCAATCACAAGGGACTGAAACACAAATCTCACTTTTTTTTTTTTTGGAAGCTCTATCAAAATCAAATTTTAATCATGAGTTGTGAAATAGAACACAGGCAGTTAGGAGCTGCTAAAATTTTAACACATCTATTGAAACAGAAACCCAGGCACTTTATTATCCTCATGACCAGCTCTGGGATTTCATAATTAAATCTTTCAGTTTTATTTATTTAGACTCTAAGCAAACTTTCAAAGTGAGTTTGAGGGGCTTTGTACTTGGAACATGAATGCACTGCATTTCCCGAGGCAATTTGGAACTGGGGTTTCATCACTTCGACACCCTGCCTCAGAAGCAGGTATTCTGAGAAACTTCTCTTGAGCTTCTTTACTCATTAACTGTGAGAAGGATCCCAGACATGTCCCTTAGCTGTGTGAATATTCAGGAGGGAGGGAGGGAAGGAAGCATGTTATACTTAGGAGTGAAACTATTAGTCACGGCATATTCATTTCTCTTGGTCTGTTCTTTTTGGTACTACAAATGGATGCTTCCCTCTTATCTTCCATCTAAGCCCTTAAAGCTGGTTCTAAATATTTCCCCATTGGGCAGAGTGAGTGGAAAGATGTACACCATCCACATTTAGACATATTCCTTTCATTCTCAAAGATGTATTGAGGAGCATTGGATCTAGCATAATCCTGAAACTGAATATGTGGCAAATTCTCAGATAATCTGAGCTTGAAGATACTATGTAAAATTTAACCCATCTCAAGGAACAGGATTGGTGAATCAAGGAAGAGAATGAAACCTAAATATAGTACAGACTTATACTATGACAGTGTATAATCTTTGTTCCAGACAGAAGAAGGGAATGAATCACACAGATGTGCCTAATTAGTGTTAATACAGTGGGGAAGGTGGAGAGAGAAAGGAGAAGGACAGTAGAAAGAGCATTGTGACAGGAAAGTGTCCAGATTTAAAAGTATTGGGTTAACTTTGGGATACCCACTTCCAGCATTTGAAAACGACTAGTTGACCTTGGTCATGTGCCAAATCAGTGGCCGAAACTAGACCAAAATGAAGTAGAGTCTTTGATCACCATGATGATAGAGACAGTATAGAGGCTCAGTGAGGGGAAAAAAGAATAAATGGCACCCCAAGAGAACAAGAAAGAACTCCTGGAACTTCTCCAAGTGCTCACATCAGTAGAGAATTTGTCCACCTTTCTCTGAAGTTCCAAGCTTCCCATCCTATTGTTTGAGAAACAGTACGGGCTACCCTCAGCATATCTTAGTACTCATACCTGAGATGGAGGAGCTGGCTGGGAAAAATCATTCAGTCTGGTACTGCCACAGATACACAGCAGTGGAAGTGTGCCTGGGAGGAAGTGGAGATGTCTAATATGTTTCACAGCATAAATTTGGTCCTGATAGGCCCTTTCTTCCCTGGAGTCTTTCTTCCCTGAAGCCTGAGCTATCTGCATCTTTTTGCGTTGTTAGGAAGATGATCTGTAGGTAGAACTCATCTTAGACTGAGAAGGGATCACTATTTGTCTCTGCAGCCTTGGCTCTCACCCCCTTCAGTGCTCATATCCCTCCTGCTCTGTGGTGATGCCCAGGCTCCCTGTGCCTGTGGCAGCCTCTGATGCTTCAGAGAGCCTTGATGAAGTCCCCCAACCAGCATGCTTTGACTTCCTAGTCTGATCACCTTTCTCCCTCCATCAAAGGGGTCAGAAATATCCCATCCCTCCAGTCTTCCTCTTACCTTGATGTTGGAAAGAAGCTGTTTCACCCTAAGTTGTCAGTCTCTCCTTATCACTTCATGATGTCCTCATGGCCTGTGTGGATTTTCATAGGAGACTCCTGAAGACAAAATGCCTTGAGAAATGATAATGGCATTTAGACTCAAAAGCCCTCAGTTTGGAACCTTGGGAAAAGTCCTTACATAGTCTGAATCACAATCTGTTAATTTGGCAAATGGAAGAGAGCACATTTTATTTCATAGGATAGAGTAAAATGTGATTATACCTATGTAAAGCCTACTAATAAACTATTAAGCATTGAGTAATTGTTAGTGTTTTATTTTCATCATAGTAGAATTCTTGATTGACTAGCGAAAGAAGTATTTTTGGCAGGAGAGGAGGATCCTTCCATCAAAATTCTAAAATTGGACTGAAATTTTAAAATGTACTAACCCTTTGCAAGAATTAATTTCTCGAAGGTCTCAAAGGTGCCCCTTTGATTCTAGTGTGACCTCATGGAAAGGCTACCAGTGTAATACTGAACACAGTCAAACTTTTAAGTTGCTGTCTACCATATGCAGATATTTTTCTAGGCACCAAGGGATACACAGAAGATAAAAGAGATGAAGTCCCTTGGTTTCATGAAGCTTACATTCTAAAGCATACCAGGGACCTTAAGTTTTGACAAGACTGGTACAAACTTTGGTGTTTTAGAAGGGCCTGGGAGGTCACCAGCTCCCTGCTTTACCCTGAGTGTCGCAGCAGGCCCTTCTTTCTTTTCTTCAACATGGCAGCATTGAGGAGTGTGCATGCACCCGAGTCTCGAGCAGATGGGAGAAAGGCAAGTGGGAGTACCTCAACTTCCTTTTATTTCTGCATGGCCCCTTCTTTTCCAAAGTACAAAACTCTCTCTCTTTTTTTTTTTTTTTTTTAGCCAAAATCTTTTTCTCTACTTAATGAATAACTCACTGTGGCACCCCAGCACCATATGACAAGAGGAAAGTACATCCAATTTCTATAACAGTACCTAGTTTTACTAAATAATAGAGCATTCTCTTGCTGTGGTAGAAGTCATGCTGGCAGATAATTTGGATACCAGAGACGGTAGAGAGGAAAAGTCAGAAAAGGAAATTTAGTGAGCTTGCTGTGGGGCCGTAGAGCCAGCCCCAGCTACTGCAATCCCTCTGGCTAAGCAGTGGGATGAGGGCAGGATCAAGTGAACCCCTAATTGGATGGAGAGAATTGGATTGGGAGGATGAGTTGACCCTGATGGGTAAGCAAGGGAGCAAGGGATGGTAGCAGCCTAAAAGGTTAGCAGTAGGGTGAGGGAGGGGGAAGGAATGCTTCTAGGTAGGACTGGCAGTGTTCAAAGAGAGCGATGAAGCATTGAAGTGGAGGCTTCAGTAGCCTATATTTTTTAAGAATGACACTTCCATAGATTGGAAGAGCACCCGCCTGAGAATATCTGAGCATAGCTGCAGTTCTCCAGGCACAGTCGTCTTGGTGTCCTGGGTCCATGCCTGATTCTCCTGCAGCAGCATCACAGAAAGGAAACTTGTGCCCCACATTTGAAGTACTAAAAATACGACCTTGATTCAAAGATAAACTGTAAACCATCACCATGTCTCATACTATGTCATTTAAAAATTGTACCAAACCTACATGATCTTCTACCCACACAATAAATGAATGGGACATACATCATCCTCAAATATTAGGAACAGGAGTATGATTTTGGAACTTAATCCTTTTCAACAAGTTTATCTAAAAAGACACATGTAATTCTCTGCATATATTCACTACTTTAAATTCTTTATATATTTTCATTCTTTTTAATTCTTCCTATATTTCCACTCCCACACACAAACAAAAGAGTGTAACTTTTCTGGAATAGGTATAGCATGAAAACAACATACTTCTTTTTGACATTTAACACTAACATTTTAAGTTACGACAAAATGCATGCTTTTCTTCCAACTAAAATGAACTGTGACTAAAAGCACGGCCTGTCCCTCTACTCGCCACGTGCTTCTTTCTTGTCTCTGACTTGGTCTATCACTTTGTTCCTTTCCATTCATCCCCTCTCCACTCACTCCGCCTGCCCTCACACAGGCAATTTATCCCAGGCTAGACTCCTTAGGGGGACATAGTGCATTGCAATTTGAGTAGCAAACTTCTCTTGCCTATTTTTCATTCAGCTGAGGAAGATAAGTTGCCATGGTCTCAGGTTTACTATTCATTTTCCTTAATGCATGATTCAGTGACTTCACTTAGGTGAATGTATTTTTGACTGATAAAACTGGATAGATCTAGGCTTTTGGATGCATTTCGGCAACATTGCTTCTTGAGACCACACCACATTTCTTTTTTTCCGCAGTGGATGTAAAAACAAACAAAGCACATCCTCAAGATGAGTATTTAAAAAAGATAGACAATTTGGAATGGCCTTTCCTTCAATAGTCTCTTACAAGCCTTATACTATACAAACTATTTTTATTCAAAATCGATATTTAAAGATCTGAGAGGAGGGGGAAATGCAGACATTTTCTAAACAAAATATGCACATCGCCATAGATGACAAGTGTAGTTGAAGCTTCAAGTGTGGCAGTTGAGGAAACAAAGGAAGCTATGCTTAGATGAAACACAAGCGTGTACTGGAAAGGCAGTAATCTCTGGGCTACAGTCATGTGCCACATAACGACATACCCGTCAATCTCGTAAGATGATAACAGAGCTGAAAAATTCCTGTTGCCTCGTGACATTGTAGCTGTCATAACATCATACCGAAATGCATTATTCGTATGTCTGTGGTGATGAACGGTGTTTACAAAGTCTTCAGTGGTGTCGTAGGCCTTCACATGCTCTCACCACTCACTCACTGACTCACCCAGAGAAACTTCCAGTCCTGCAGGGTCCATCCATGGTAAGTGCCCTATACAGGTGTATCATTTTTTCTTTTGTGCCGTATTTTTAGTGTACCTTTCCTATGTTTAGATATACAAATACTTACAACTGTGTTACGATTGCTAACAGTATTCAGTAACATGCTGTACAGGTTTGTAGCCTGGGAGCAATAGGCTAGTCTGCATAGCCTGGGTGGAAGTGTATTTTGTGATTTCTGCCCAAGGGCAAAATTGCCTTATAACACATTTCTCAGAATGTATCCCCATCATTAAGCAACACATGGCTGTATATGTATTTAAATATAGTGAGTGTTTAATTAATCCATAGTCAGAGAACCTAGTTGATTAAAAGATGTGTCATTTATTTGCTCACTCAAATGACCATGGTAGGGTGACCCTGACATGCTGAATTCTTTGCTCTTTTATGGAAATAGTAGGTGAACAAGCATGATCTTTGCTGGTAAGGGGCTTAGAGTCTAAGTAGGAGCCACTCACAGAAACTCACCATGCTGTAAGTGTAAGAGAGCTGTGCCCAAGCTGAGATGGGAGGGTAGAAGAAGGGCCAGTGACTTGACCTCTAGGGGTTGGCCATGGAGGAAATCAGTAGGCTTCTTCGAAAAGGTACAACAAAGCTGACACTCCACTGATGAGTTACCCAGGCAAAGGGAAGAGGGGACGAAAAATATACTTAAAGCAAAAAGGACAGTTTGAGTAAAGTCAATGAGGCAAGAAACTGAATGTACAAACACTAAGGAATAGATTTAGGGAATGGAAGGAGACCAGATTAAGGAGAGAATCAGATAGCAGATCAAAAGTCTCTTCTGTCCTGCTAAGGAGAACCATCCAGTGCCAATGAGACCAAACTGAAGACTGATGATAGAATGGTAATAACACCCCAAATACAGATTCTACCTCAAATTTATATGCTGTGTTATTATTATCACTATTTTGAAAAAATGTCTTCATGAGTATTCTGATTCAACAGAGAGAACCTGCAAAGGAATAAGTAGGTTAATAATACTGTCAAAGTTAGGGATGAGAAAAATACAGGGATTTTAGGAATTTGGCCAAGGCCATGTAACTTGTTGGTACCAGATCAGGGCTTGGGACATGGGTCTTGTGCTGTGACATGGGCAGTATTCCGCCTGCCTGTGTAATTGAGGCACCTTTGTGCAAAGCCTTCTCCATACAGTGAAATCCAGCCCAGTCATCTTCTCACCAGTGGAGTTGGTCAGGTGAACTTCTGTTTGGTAGAGTATAGTAGGGCCAACCCCACTGATGGGGGTAAAAAGCTCATAATGTATCATTCATTCTCTTCATATGAGAGAAACAGATTGAGAAATAATTTGAAATACTTAGTAATAATACATTAGTAATAATTACTTACAAATAGTAATAATATTACTAATATAAGTAATAATAATAACTGGTAACAACAGTGACCAATATATTTATTTCAGGATCCAAGCACCAAACAGAGCACTCTGCACTTATTTCTCAAACAACCCCCTGAGGCAGTTACTGCTGTTGCCCCATTTGACAGGTGAGCAAACTGAGGTTCAGTGACTTGCTCAAGTCATGCAAGTGACAAATAGAAGCACGATTCATTCTGACATTTGTCTAACATCACAGGCCAAGCTCTTTTCAAACCATGTGAAACTGTCTTTCTCATGTACTGCTGCTTGATTTATATAACACCTGTATTGTACCATCAATGAATAACTAATATTTAATAAACCATGTGAAGATGGCACATGAGAAGGCAGTAATGAACCACGTAATGAACGCTACTACAGAGGCTGCTATTCTATAGATACAGAAGCCCCATCCCATGATCTTTACTAACTACTCCTTGGTCCCTCTATTAAAAGAAAATAAATTAAAAGAAAAAAGAAAAGGAGAGAGGGGAAGGGGCAGGGGGAGAACGTGACAAATGTCTTAGACCCTAATGGAATTTGGCTGTTTTTTGTTTCGTGTGTGTGTGTGTGTGTGTGTGTGTGTGTGTGTGTGTGTGTGTTTCTTTTGTTTTTTACTAATTTAGCTTCAGGGGCTGGGCTGTAATGGAAATCTATTAGAAACTCTGTCCCTTGAATAAAAACCTAGTATACAAACCAAAGGAATGATAGAAAGCTGAACATACTGAAAACCTGTTAATTTTCAATAGTGTTTGAACTTCAGGTTTGGCTCCTGTTCCTAAGAACCCAGCAGAATATACGGCTGCCTTCTTGCATTTCAATGTGTTTGCAGCTATGTTCTCTCTCCCTGTTGTAAAGAACACACAATCAGGTATTAAGATGTGACAGGATGATAGAAATGGAAAAGTGAAGACGGCACATGGGAAGGCAGTAATGAATCGGAATGCATATTTATCATCGTCTGTCATTGTTTACAAACAATATAATGATTCCTGATTTAGAATTGAATTCCAGGCTCCTAATTTGTGAAGTCAATCAAACAACCCCAGCAGGTGCAGATCAGCAGAAGGACTAACCAAGTAAGTGTTCTGATATACAGGATAGAGCTGGAGACAGCAAGAGCATCTTCTGTCAAAAACCAATTGGTTTAAGATTCAAAACAATCTATATTTTCAGATGCCTTCACCATTGACACAACTGTGACATAATAGGGAGGAACTGGATTTAATAAACAGAAAAATTCTCCACTCTAATACCCAGCTTAGACAAATCCTTTCCTTTCCTGAGCCTCACTTTTCTCATCTGTAAGCCAGGAATAAGGAAATTTACCTCATAGAGCCCCTGCTCTCCATGTCCACTCCTAGAAGTCATCATCAGCTCTTGCCTGGACTTGGAATAGCCTCCTAATTGGCTTCCCTGCCTCCATTCTTGCTCACCTATAATCTTTCTCTGGAGAGCAGCCAGAGTAAGCTTATAATAAAGACAGATCATGTAATTTCTCCTATAAAGGTCATCCTTCTTGATGCCCTGGTCTCTCTCCAACCTCATCTTCTACCATTTCCCCTCTCTTAGCACATTTAAGCCACATAGGTCTCCTTTCCTTCCTTGCACATGCCGTCTTATTCTTACCTCAGGACCTTTGCATCTCATGTTCCTTTTGCCTGTAACGACTTCCGCATGGTCTTCACAGGCTGGCTTTTTTTAGATATTAGGTCCTCACTCAAAAGTCAACTTCCCTGAAGATGCCATCTGACCATTCTATTAATTAAAACTCTCTCACCCCAAGTCACTTCATCATATCATCATGTTTTATGCTCTTCACAGCTATCATCACACCTAATATTTTATTATCTTTTACTTGTTTATTGTTTGTTCTTTTATACTGGAATGTGAAATCTCTGTGGCCAGCCATATTCCCATTGTCTAGAGAGTATCAAGTAGAAAGCAATCAGATATCATATGAGTGCTGAGTGAATAAATGCAAGGATCAAATGAGGTATAATGAATGGAAATGGTTTTTTAATCTATTAAGTATTGTACAAATACTGGGTTTCACAGTGCCTTCTCACCTGCTAAGTTATGGCTCTTCTTAAATCTTTGTCAAAGTAAAATGAGTACAATTTTCAGCCAGGAACTCTTTCAAATGGGAACTTGCTTTCCAGAAACTTATAATTCAATGAAAGACAAAATTAGCACAAAGAGTAAAATAGAATTTCTTATAAAAATTTTAAGATATCCTGTTTCATTTTGCTAAGGTTAGTTTTCTGTTTTGTACCATGCCACTCTATACAACTGAATGGATGATGTGTGTCACATAGAGTTATTAAAACAAAGGGATTTTTAGAGAATTAGAGGAAACATAAGGGAAATTTGAAATAGTGTTCATGAAAAAAGAGATCAGGATTTATCAATTTGATATTCCATAGGCCTGTAAGAATTCCTAAATTGGCCTCATTTCCTTCAACCTCACCTCTCCCCCAGCCTCTTCATCTTCTTGACACCTTTTCACCTACCTATTAGCCAGTTGGATATCTTCTTTGGAAAATGTATATTTCGTTCCTCTGCCCATTTTAAAATCAGATTTTTTCTCTCGAGTTATGTACTTTATATATTTTTAATATTAACCCATTATCAAATATATGATTTGCACATGTTTTCTCTCATTCTGTAGGTCGCCTTTTCATTTTGTTGTTTCTTTTGCTGTACAAAAGCATTTTAGTTTCATATAATCCCACTTAATCGATTTTTGTTTTTGTTGTATGTGCTTTGGTGTCATAGCTAAAGATCTTTGCTAAGACCAATCATCAAGGAGCTTTTCCTCTATGTTTTCTTCTAGGAGTTTTATAGTTTTACATAACAAAAGTATTTTGTTCAAGACTTTAATCCATTTTGAATTAATACAATCTCTGTCAAAATTCTAATGCCATTTTTCACTGAAATAGGGAAAAAAATCCTAAAATTTGTATGGAACTACAAAAGACCCCAAATAGCCAAAGCAGTACTGAGAAAGAACAAAGCTGGAGGCATTGTACTTCTGATTTCAAACTATATTACAAAGTAATAGTTATCAAAACAGTATGGTCCTGGCATAAAAATAGACACACAGACCAATGAAACAGAATCAAGAGCCCAGAAATAAACCCTCGCATATACTGTCAACTAATATTTGACAAGGGAGCCTAGACTACTCAATGAAGAAAAGATAGTCTCTTCAATAAATAATGTTGGGAAAACTGGATAAACACACACAGAAGAATGAAATTGGACTCTTATCTTACACCACTCTTTTGGTTCTCTTTTATAAAAGCTCTTTCCCATCTATTTTTCAGATGTTAACAATTGAGAGTGTGTCTAATTATCAATGCAGAAAGAAGAATGTATTTAATAACATGAGACCAAGCAATGTACAACTCACATATCTCTCAGTCTAACTTCCTCATGGTTATCACAGGGATTGCACTATTTATTTTCCATTCCCTCTGGTCTGGAAATCTTTAGTGCTAATTTATGTTGGTAGCACCCCTTTGCTTTTATTGCTTATTGGATACATTTGTCAAACCTGTTGAACAACTTTTTTAAGTGAATTAACCATGGAGATGTAAAGGTGGGCTCCACAATTGAAGGATATCTCTCCCTCTAAGAGAAGGATGAGTTGGGCAATCTAATGAGGTTGGGCATTTGTGTTCGGTTTTAATGTGATTTAACAAAAGAAGGAAAATCATATATAAAGGAGTAACAGTGAACTATTATTGCAGTGTACAATTTGTCTCCTCTTTCAGCAATTCTTGTAGCTCTTGAAGTTACTGCAGGTCAAGAATGGCCATACTTCCTCTAGAGCCAGGAGGAAGATTTATATATGAATAGATTTGTTCATCAGTGGTGTTTTCCTGTATATTATCAATCTATGCAATTGGGATTGGTTTTTTGGTAGACAGCCCATGATGAGAGTTGAAAGTAGAGATAGTGAAGCAATATGAAGGCAGGTTTTAGGGCAACTGTCTATCAAAAAGAAAGCAGAAGAAACAAGAGATTACCTATATAGTTACCTTTATTGAAATCACCTTTTAAATATTTCACATATTGTGATTAATATTAATGTTGCCATTTGGGTATCAAAAGTAATTGGTTCTCTTTTAAAAAGCCATTATTAGTGGGCACTGGATATATCTAGGCACTGTGATCATGCTATGAACAAGTATTTAATTCTCACCCTCCTACCAGAGAAGTATTGTTATTTCCAATATTTTTAGATGAAGAAAATGAAAGTCACCAGCAGAGCTGAGTCCCATTCCCATTTCTTTGACTCTAGATCCCAGGTTTTCAACCACTAGGCACTCTACCTGGCTCATTATGGAATTCCTGGGGTCAGACCACCCAAGTCTGTGTGAGAGCTAGTTTCTTAAAGACTTCAGGTTAGTTACTTAGCCTTTCTGCTCCTTAGTTGGCTCCTCTGTAAAATGTGAATAACAATAGAGCCACTTTATAGGGATGTCATAAATCTCAAATGAAATTCTGCAAGGCAAATGCAGAACAACACCTGGCATAAGTAAACACTCAATTTAATGTTGCCTATTAGTATTGCATGATCTTAATATAGGCTGTGGGCATGTGGGGAAAATCCTCAGTTAGAGCCTCCTTTGTCCCATTTCGAAATCCTAATTAAAAGAATAGTGATTAGTCAGTGGACTAATCAATCCCACTTGCAGAGATACATGTTTAGACAGAGTTGCTAAATGCTGTAGATCTTTCTAGTCTGTTATCATCTGAAGATAGCCTGGTGAAAATGAGGTATTGTGTTCCCCCTGTGACTAGGCATGGCCAAAGCGAAGAGGATGAAATAGAAAAAGGGATCAAGATGGGCCATGGAACTTCCCTATGCAATAGACAAGTGAGAACTTTTGGGCAGGAGTAATCAAGTATGACCTTAGCTGAAGAATGCTGAGACTAAGAGAAGAAAATAAAATAAGGAGGAAGAAAGCAAGAGAAAGTCAAAAAGGATCTAGAAAATGAAATAAATGTGTCATCAAGGAGCACTTAAAAGAGCAAGGCAGTAGACTAAGAAGTCAAAATTCACAATTTCTTGCCTTATACAAACCACTGCATTCCTCTGTTGAGAGAGAAACCCCATAGGTGAAAAACCTGAGCTAGGAAGCTTTAAGCATCACCAAAATTGGAAAATGATGTGAATAGAGATGAGGTATTGAATGGTTAGGAAAGTTAATTTTTACTTAAGTTGTATACTGCCTTAGAGGTTGTTTTATATGTATCAGTAAATAATTATGACTGAGGATCAATGAAAAATAAATGTTTACATACATACATAAGTAAATATTCACTTCTGGATAGGCCTATGGATTTTGCCATTATCTCTACAGGTCAGCATGTTTTTATCACATGCATATTAAATGTCTAGTGATGTTCCTAAATATTTTTCATTCCAATGACCTTTACATGTCAGATTTTTCAATCTTTTCTTTTCCCCTAGTACAAGGTTCACTCTAAACTAAAAATTACTTTCTGTATACATCATTTATTTTTTTCTCCCATTCATTTATCATGCAGATATTTCCTGAACATCTACTATGTGCTCTGGAACCTTGGCCTGTATGCTCCCTGGAGTGTGCATTAGAATTCAGAAGGGGACAAACACAGGCCTTATGGTCTGATGTGGGAAACAGACACTAAACAAGTAAACCTAGAAACATCCATAATTGTACATGGTGATGGTGTGAAAGAAACAGGCTAGAGATTGAGACTGGCTAAATTGGGTTGGGGGATAGCTAGGTTAAGCCGATCTGAGAAAGTGATGTTTAAACCAAGCTCTTGAAGACAAAAAAAAAAAAGCTAAACAGATGAGAATCTGAAGAATAAGTATTCCTATCAGAGGGACAAACAAAAGCAAAACCCTATGGTATGTATAAGAAAGGGTAGCAAGGCATGAACTTAGATGATGGCTTTATTTTCATTTCCTGACTCCTCATTCAGGCACCTGTTCCAGCAGGTCAAGAGCTGTGTTTTTCTTTTGCATCTCGGGCAGGGTGAGTGTACTGTTATTAAGCCATTGCCTCTTAGCTCCAATCTACTGTGCTGTATGACACTGGGACTGGGATTCAGCTGACCACACTTCCTGTTTGCCTAGCCGGCTTCCTGCTAGATTCTATCCATCGGGGATGATGCAGGAAGACTGAGACGTGAGGCCAGGAGGACTCCTTGTCTGCTCATGCTCATCAGCAACAGCCCATCTTTTATTTACCCCAGAAGCAGCTGGTCCCAGTTCCCAATTTTTTTTTTTTTCTGTAATCTCCAGAGTCAGGCCGCTTCAGAAATACCGGCACCTGCAGGCAGCATGGCCTCCTCAGATGCCTGGGTCCCACCTCCACAGGGTAACTCTTGCAAGCTTCTGGGTTCTAATAACCCATCCTCTTTTATTTGTCTCCCCAGCCCTAAGGGTGGTAACTGCCTCTTGCTGTCACTATTTTTATCTCTTCATTGTCACCTTCTTTTGCATTTTAACTCCCCCAATATCTATTTCTTACATTAAATTACATTAAATTCCTTACATTAAATTCTCCCTGTTAAGATAACAGGCAGAGTATCTGTTTTCCTGACTGGTCCTGACTGATGCATAGATGGTTCAACTGTCTGTCCTTGCCCAAACTTGCCCTCTCTTAATGAGGAGCCCCAGCTGGGCTCGTCCAAGGCCAAATGTCCATGAGGAAAAAAGGTCAACCACAAACAAGAAATGATGATTGTCAAGCTTGAAGATGCATTTTTCTCAGAAGCTTGCACAGCCTGCCTATTCCCAATCTCCACTATGCAATATCTTTTCCAAGGTTAGCAGAATTATAAAAACATCAATTTGGCCGTTATTGACTTTTCAGCCGGGATGCTAAGAATGTCTTTCAGCAGCCCCAATAAATTAAATCTGGCCACCTAGCTCACAGACGGGCAGGCTCCTGCATCACTGATGGAGAAGACAGAGGAAAGCAGTTTTCCCAGCTGTCGCTGTAAATGGCGTGTGTTGCGCTCACAACCATTAGCAGGTGGAGAATTTGAAGTGTGGGTAGATTGCAGAGCTGCCTCTTTTAAAAATGCATAAGCACTTTGTGAGTTTGCTAAGTTGTGTTTTCCTCAGCTCCATTTGAATCTTTCATAGGGGAAAACATTCTGTAGTCTTCCTCTTTTTTCTTTATCAATAAGAACTTCCACAAGGCAACAGTGGAATGGAATGAGGTCCAGTCAAACGGTTGGCTCGATTGGCCCTCAGTGTTTCCAGGTTGTAAAATATTGGAAGATTCGGGCGTAAGGACTTAGAGCAATCGAGTTTCCTGTCCTTCCCCAAAATTCCTCCCGGCTCTGGGTTTAAATTTAGTTGATGGGCCTACAAGTAAATTTTTACCCTGGATAAATCATCCATTTGTGAAAGTCTAAGCCCTGCACTGAAAAGGGACCTTCTTTCCAAAACTATCACCAGGTCACACACTCTGCATCAGACACTGTACCCACACCAAAGTCAGACATTACTGAATCTTCAACATACATTTTCCAGACGAGTCCAGTTATAGCATCAGTGTGCTTCTTGACATGATGCTCCAACCAGACCTAAGAATTGGTTGTGGAAACATAATAATCATATCTGACAAGCTCTCGATTTGTTTTGTTTATGTAGATCAGTGTCTGCTTTATACTTGAACAAATAGGTATAAATGACTTGAATGCTTATTGGGTGCCATAAACCATGAAACACCTTTACATTAATTATCTCATTTAATTTTCTTAAAACCTCCATGAGGAAGATACTATTAACTTTATTTTTCAGATGAGGAAACCGAGGCACAGAGAGGTGAAGTAAATTATTCAAGCTGACAAATTGTGGATCCTGACTTGGGAGCATGAAATCTGTCCTGCTATGTTATCAACTTGATACAATTTAGCATATATGTTTGGCTCATTCATTTATTCATTCATTCATTCATTTATCCAACATTTATCAAACTTCTATTATGTGCCAGATACTAAAAATGGTATAATAACTCACAAATTCAGCAATAGATATTTTAAAGTAAGGTAGAGCTGGGAGGCCCTTTGACCAGCAATTATTTAATAAACCCCAAAAAGGCAATAGATTTTTGCTTTTTTAATATCAATAAATCAGACTTTTCTTGGAACGAAGCGGTTTTCTCCCCACATCTGGCTAATCAATTGTATTCTATTTTCTCCTCAAATGGAGAGAATTATTATAGGCAGTATTGAAACCTCAGCAAATTGGGAGCAAAAGTATGTTACAATTTGAAGTACCAAGGTATTTATGAGATTGTTATTTGCTATAATTGGGAAGGATTCTCAGATGCCTTAGGGTTACCTTTCACGGATTCCTTCACACTTTCCAGGACTGGGGAGCACACATCAGTGGGACTGCAAGGGCGAGAGCACCCACATATTACTCCTTTGTTCTGGTTTAAAACCTCTGCTTATGGTTGAGTTCTTAGGAAGGGGGTAGTCAGACAGACTGTGATTCCAGGAAAGACATGGGTGGCTATCTTCTCACGTCTGATTGTTTTTCAAATTTCACTGTAACTCTTCACACAGCACCTCCAGCTAGACTATCTTAATCCCATCTTTCTCCTTGATTTCAACATAATATATGGACTTCAGAAGCCACCTTATGAATTATCTTGCCAAAATGGTAAAACATTCAAATGTTCTCATAAAATACTGAAGCATGTGATAGTATGATAGTCTCCACTAAAATGAAGTCGTTCGATTTCCCTTTAATAGTGTTAGCGCCTAGAACAAGTGGAAAGTGATGTTTCTATTTGCCTGGAAGATGGAGGATCCCTGCTGATAGTTAAAGCCACGATTGTCCCAGCCTCCAAGGTTGGAAGTAGCCGAACCCGCGTCAGGGTCTCGGCTTGGACACGTAGTGGAGGGCTGTGTGCCAGTTTCCACGTCAACACGCACGGCTCCCCCACCTGATGGTGTTTGTATTGTTAAATGGCTTTTAGAAAAGCTTCAGATTTCCCTCCAAGTCCAGTGATTGTTGTAACTTTACCTTTTCACCTGGGCAGAAAAACACAGGCTTGCATTTCTGTTGGTTCAACAGGGTTTAGGAACAAAATATTTTGTTTTCTCGGTTTAAGGTAATAGGCAGACATATCCCGGCATATATTTCTTCTCCTTCTGTTTTCTGTCATTCCTCTGTTCTGCCTCTTTTTTTTTTTTTTTTTTTTCAAAGGTTAAGTTCAATATCTGAACTTTTCTCAAAAAGGATCCAACTAGATCAACTCTGGATTGGTGTAATTACTTTTTCTTGACTTGATTCGCTGGAGCCATTTTTCCATGGAGTCACATTGGTATGGGAACAGGCAGGTTTGGTGAGGCAGAGGCAGAGGCAGACTCTCCCTCTGAAGGAGAGGAACAGTCTCCTCAAAACCAGGCTGGCCGAGGGCGGTCACCTTCTATTGCGGTAATTTTCAGTTGCCAGCTGGTTCACGTTGGGCGGTCTGTTGCAGAGAGGGTATTTATTTGTGATAGACTGGGGTAACTAGGACATGAGTGCCATGGTAATTCCTTTTGCCTAATTGGATCGTTACACTGCATTTAATGGGTATATAAATACAGTGATTATTCAGTCACATTTTTAAAAGTGGTTTGAAAGAGTGGATATACATTAGAGATAGTCTTGGAGTTGTGATTTACTGGGAATTCTTTGTTTTACTCCCTCTGGAAAACTGTATCAAGATAAGTTGCTATAAACAGTTAAATCACTTAGATATGTAGAGCACAAGCATTGTACCAGAAGACAGGGCATAACTTTCCTTATAGTTTCCATTCTAGATTTCCTCTACTTCGACCATATTTGAAATGGCAATAAAGTGGGATCTTATTATAAAGTGGCTCATTATTTCTGAGAATAAGTTATAGTGCACATAAAAACTAGGTCTCCTATAAAATATATAAAATACTACATCATCCTGGTCCCAGTATTAGTATCATAAAGGGATTTTGTTTCCCTTTATTTTTTATAGCTTAAGTGCAATGAACTATATGAAGTGTCCAGTGCATAATATATGATCAGCAAATAGTGTCGGGTTCATGACTCCAAGACTGTGGCTGTTTGGAAGGCTGGATGCAGTGAATGATATTTAGGCAACTGCTTTGTGCCATCATTGTGAATTTTCTAGTTCAGGGAGCCATCAACTGTGTATCTGAAAAAAATAGCTCTGCCTTCAAATAGCAAAATTCAGTGCTGTGAATCAAGACTCAGGGGAATAGGAAGGACTCACACTGGTTTAAATGTAACTTAGTGGATCATGTAACTAAAAAGTCCACTGATAGGACTAGCTTCAGATATGGCTGGATCCAGGTACTTAAAAGTCATTATAGAGGTACAGTCTTTTATTGAATTTCTGCATTGTTCTCTGAGCAATTTGCTGGGATTACAATAATGGACACTTTACTGTGCCCATTTTAGGGAGCTCATGATATAGGAGCTGAGATGCAGAAGATAAAAAAGAATTAGAATGTGACATTTGCAATAGCAGAGACACTTACAAAATAAAATATATATATATATATATATATATATATATATATATATATATATATATATGATTTGGAGGGAAAAAACTGACAACTATTTCTGAGGAGAGGTGAATAAAACTTCAGAGTGAAGTTAAACCTTGTACAGTGTTTGAGAAGAGAAGAAGGAATTTTACAGACAGACAAATTGAAGAAAAATGGTTAGTTGCCTTGGATATGGTATTTGGGAGATCTGTATTCAAATCCTAGCTCTGCCGCTTACAGTTTGTGAAAACTATGGCAAGTTGGCTTAAACACTCATGGTCGTAGTTTGCTTGTATGGAGCTACTGACTCCATAGAATGATCATGAGAATCTGATGAGTTGATGGGTGCACAGAGCTTACGTGGAAGCTGGCACAGAGTGAGCCCTTCCTGCCTGATAGCTGTCGTTCCACTCTTACAGACCCCCTATTGTGCCTGACTACTATCCTGCAGAGCTTTGAATTAGGGTTTCACATTAGCCACAGTAAAACTGGCTCGCATTTATTGAGTG
The DNA here is from genome assembly GCA_028627145.1 of Eidolon dupreanum. Classification (NCBI taxonomy): domain Eukaryota; kingdom Metazoa; phylum Chordata; class Mammalia; order Chiroptera; family Pteropodidae; genus Eidolon; species Eidolon dupreanum. Next base: position 21,353,215 of record CM053515.1, on the reverse strand, counting down.
TTTACTGTGTACCACATATGGTGCTTAGAACTTCACTTGATTTATCTAAGTCCTCCCTGGACTTACAATTCCAAGTAGTATGAAGATTATTATCCTCATCTCAGAGATGAGGAAGCTAAAGGTTTGTGAATTTAAGGGGTCTGCCAACATAACAAGGTTAGTAAACAGTACTGCTAAGTATCCTGACCCATGGCTGTCAGACTCCACTGGCTGTGAGCTTAAGCATTATATTGTAATTTTTCTTACAGAAACCATTATTAACCTCCTCCCCTCAATGGACATGGCTTCTGTTGCAGCCACTTCTTGTAAAGATATGGTTGTGGGTGCTTGCGTGTGTGTATTCAGGTGCTATACCGCTACTCCAGCTGAGCTGGCTGGCATTAATTGCTTGGGTCCTGTGCTTCCTTGCAGGTGAGCCTTCTCGATGGTCACCCTCACATTGTGATTGTTGCTGCAAGAATGGCAAGGGTGACAAAGAAGGGGAGAGCGGTACGTCTTGCAACGACCTCTCCACCTCCAGCTGTGACAGCCAGTCTGAGGCCAGCTCCCCCCAGGAGACGGTCATCTGTGGGCCCGTGACACGCCAGACCAACATCCAGACTCTGGACCGTCCCATCAAGAAGGGCCCTGTGCAGCAGATCCAACAGTCCGAGATGCGGCGGAAAAGCGATCTGCTCCGGACCCTGACGTCGGGCTCCAGGGAGTCGAACATGAGCAGCAAAAAAAAAGCTGTTAAGGAAAAGCTCTCCATCGAGGAAGAGCTGGAAAAATGCATCCAGGATTTCCTCAAGATCAAAATTCCAGATCGGTTCCCTGAGAGAAAACATCCTTGGCAATCTGAACTCTTACGGAAGTATCGCCTATAGGGGAGGGCTGGGGGGCGGGAGAGGAAACCAACGTGTAAGCATTTTGAAATCAACCTCCTAAAAGAAATTCATATTTGAAAAGAAAATCAACAACTAACAATACACATTTGTTAGAACACAATGCCCATGGATATACTACTGCCTATTTACCTAATTTACCTTAACGCATAAATCCACAGGGTAGATTTCTTCTCAGATGTGGAAGTATAAGAAAATCTTTTTTGGGTTATTTATTTGTTTGTTATCTTGGTCCCACATACTGAGTATCTTATATTTAATGAGAGCCAGCTACATAAGTGTAGCTGAGAGGCCTTGGGAGTCATTTATCCCAAACTGGTTTTTCTCTCATCTCTACCTCCCTCCTTTGAAGGAGAATATGGTAGAAAGAGATGTGGCCTAATGGCATACGTTTGATTTTTTAATTTTCCTTTTCTCTTTGTTTATGGGGTAAGGGGAGAATGGCAGGTTTATATGACTTTTCACTCAAATATATTGTGTGCCACTTTATATTGATTCCGTGTGCATGAGGATTTGTGCAACACAAGCACAACAAAGTCTGTATATACACACAGCGCACATGACCCCAGGGCCTGGAATGCTGTGGGGTGCGCCCGGGCCCAGCGGCACTCTCCCAGGGCACTTCAGACAGATGAGCCTCTGCTCTTTTCTTAAAACCCTTTTGGGAAGATTTCCCAGCCTCTCTTGGCAACACTTTCTAACATCGAATAACCCTCATCACCAACAAATAGTCTTCCTTATTTTGAAATTAACACCCTCAGGCTCCATTTCACTGCTGATGCTCTTTCTCCGCGCTCAGAGAGGGTGAGAAGAGTTAATCAGTTTTTGTATTAAACGAACGTGCAGATGCACAAAAATCACTGCTAAATGGCCCCACACTCAGCCTTCTCTACCGGGAGCTGAGCAGTCCTTCTTTCAATGTTTTCAGAGATCTTACTGCCCGTGTTTTAATGGTGTGGCCTTTCCACATAAACCACCTTAAGTTCTCTCTGCATTCCCACATAGTTGTGGAAGTCAGAACACCACACAGTTCACACTCGAATCAGGGTCCAGCTTTTTCTTTGTTTAAGAAGGAATTGTATTCTACACACCTAATCATATCTCGTAACTTTTTAAACCTACAGTGCTACACTGCTACTTTCTTGTAGCCAACTGTGTTTGCCTTTGGGATTCTGGGATTTGACTGTGTCCATACGAGGATTAGCTGTCATTTCTCTCATGTCTGTGAACAACCCAACTAGATAACTGAAGCTCCAAAATTAAGGTTTTGGCTTTCTAAATTATCTTTCTCAATTATATCTTCGACTTGTATAGACACAGCCAAAAATAAACTGTTAATAGCCATCCAGCCATGTGACTCTGTATTCTATTAACATACCAGTAGTTCTTTCCTAGAACTTGTGGTAAATGAAGATTAAGAGACCAGGTTTTATTTTTAGCATTCCTTATGCATTTCAGTGGGAACTGAAAAATAATTTGTCAATTATTAATTGTGTGCCAAGCACTCCTAATTTTTATTGTGTGTGTGTATGTATATGTATCACAGGTAATAAAGGCAACTGGATTATGTCTGTAGGAGGGAAAAATAATGACCAATTGCTTTTTGAAATTTTTCATTGATGCACATTTATTATGTAAGAGGTTCTGTCTTAATTCCTGCTATTAGTACCCATTAGTATATGGATATCTTTCTGAACTTTTGTAATTCTTGCCTTTACACCTGTGTGAGACTCAGCCAATGTCTTCTTGTGATGATTTGAATGAAGTTTAAAGGTTTACTTAAGTGGAAAAGAAAGTTTATTTGGAGAGTTGAGTTATCAAGAGAACTATAATTTATAAATTTAAGTGGTGGTCTTTTATGTGTTAATATATTAGCAGACATTTGATCTTAACTACAACATAGCTTTGTAAAGCCTACCAATATGTCTTCATTATTTTTAATGTTTCTTAACGTCACATCAAAATACCATTCTCCTAACAATGGAAAATTTTGCAAAGAGTCACAGAACTTAATAGGTCAAAAAGAAGTTGAATTTGGTGAAAATACCTCCAAACTCACTTTGGTCAAATGATTCTTGTGCCCCTACTGCAAGTGCTGTCAAAGAGTTGGGGCTTAAATAAAATGGCCAAAGTCCCAACTTCCTTTAATTTCAGATCTGGCTTTGATGGTATCAAGGTAGAGGCACACTAGTAAGTATTAGAGAACTAGTATGATGGCAGTCAACCCACTACTTTACGTACTTTAAGTAGGAAATCAACTGCTTCAAAGAAAATATTCATGGCATTATTTCTCTGTCCCTTGACCTGTCATGGATTTCTTTTTTGCTTAGGCACTCTTTCATAGCCCCAGTGACAAAACTAGGGGTAGGTCATCTGTTTAACAACAAAGTTTTTTCATCTGGACCAGTGCTAGACTAACACCTACCCCAAATAGTCCAAATAGCTAAGATGATAACATGGTGTTTGATAGCTTGGCTGTTGGTATAGAGATAAATATAGTCCTGGTCAGTGAAGAACTCTGAGGAGGCACCAAGTACATGGAAATCTTCAGTCCTACTTTGAGTGGCATTATCAAGTGACATCTTGAGGCCTGCAACATTGGAAATGAGTTCTGGGTAAGTGAGTTATAAGATTAAATGCTCTGGTGGCCCAGGTAGTCAGTTTGATTCAGACTTGTTTTCCTAAACTTAAAATCGTTTTAAGAACTTTTAGTTCAATTCTGGACAGAACAATATATGTGGCTCTCTTCTTAAATACCGATTATGACAAGGGCCATAAGTTGCTGATGCGAAAAAATGAATAGCATCCTATGGGTCAAATGAATGAGGAATCATACATGCGGAGTCCCAACTTAGGTTGCCTCCTGGGAAATCCTGCAGTGCTAAAATCCAGTGAGTTTGGGAAGGTTATTCCCTACAGGTACGTGGCTCTCCCGAAGTAAGAAACATATTTATATAGTCCTCCTACCCACTATCAAAAAGGGAGTAATCAGTGTTTATCAGGAAAAGGAGAAGACAGGAAAATAAAACTGCTAGATTATTGTGGTAGGGTGCTCTTCCTCTCCCGCTAAGAAAAAATTGCACTGAGATGTGGCCATTAAACAAGAAAATGAAGAAATTTCCAAGATATTCAGAGATGTTGTCTTTTGTTATTGTAGGCACAGTCATCTTACTAGAAATGCATGCATGGTGAGTTAAAATAAAAGGGGAACAAAGCACAAATCATAAATGTTCCCTTCACTCTTTATTCCTCCATAGTTTTGTCTATCCCCAATTGATTCATTCAGGGCAGATACACTTATGAAAGGAGAGTCAACGTGGAGTTTTTCCCTGTTCAGTTGGCCTTGTTTGATTTAGAGGCATTTTTATCCATATGCACAGATGTTGTTCATTCTGGGCCCTCTTAGTTGCCACTGCTTGCACTTCTGGATTGCTTTTGCTTTTCTTGGTTTTAGATTCCTCTCTGATTATCCTTTGTCTGTGCCAAGCAAAACAGTCTACAGTGAGATATTAAAGGCATGTATGGTGTTTTGCAAAATCACTTGATGTCATCTCCCATAATAGGAAGCAAAGTTTGATTCTCATACTTTTTCCTTTGCTTCAGTTTCAACTTTCCAACTCCATAGTTATCATAGTGGATTAGCCCACAGTACTTGAGCACTGGTATTTCTGCCATGTCCTGGAAGATATCATGTCATGGAATCTGATGAACCTTGGTCTCCTAGGTGATCTTTACTAGAATTAATGAGACACTTTCTGTGAACTTTTAGGAGGAATTTTTTGTCACCTTCACCTGACATAGCAGTTTTCAAAGGAAAAATGAAGACTGTTACCCACCCCCACCCTGCCCCCAGTGACTCTGAGACAGATAAATATTATTGCTAATTTGTATGCAAGGTTATAGGTTTAGCATGGACCATTTCTCTTTTTAATGTCTTGATGTTGTTGGTATCTCACAATCTTGATGGCTCACTGTTTCAATTTATTTATTTTCTTTTATATTATCAAAATAACACACTAGAGAAAGAATCAGAATAACTGTTCTGTGTTCTGAGTTAAAATGGAGTTAGATGTCATTTGTATAGGACTGAACAATGATTAATATCTGCAGAGAAATTAGACCAAATGAAACCTGCTGGAATGAGGTTGATTTATATTGCTTTCATCATTCTGGTTTTAGATGAAATAGTTATTGCTCTCCATACCACTAAAAGAAGAGTCTTAAACTTTAATAATCACAGCATTGTGATGCAACCACAGAGCTTATTTGTTTTAATGGCAGGTTTTTCTCATTTTGCCATATACAGTGGAATGGAGATTCTTTTTCCAGTGACCTCCACTGCAAACTTTTTAGCAGTGTTTGTTAATACTCGGCATGCACAAAAATCATTTGTAGCACTTTTTAAAGTGCAGATTCCTTCACCCTAACCTCAGAATGTCAGATTCAGAAACTTAAATTAGGGCCAAGTAATCTTTATTTGGGGCTAGCATCTTTAATGATTTGGATGGGTTGGTCTGTAGACCTTACTTTGAGAAACTCTCATGTTCAGAGATAATGAAACATTTTTCTCATTTCCTAGTGGCACTTCCTCACTTCCTCTCATTTTCTTTCTACTACAAATAAGTCAAGGCATGCATTATTCTTTAAGAGAAAAGTCCCAAAGAAGATCATCACAGGACGAGGGGGTAGATTTCCATGATTCCTTTGCCCTTTCATCTGTCTGTCGACCATAACCTCTTCTCCATTTTGCATGTGCTTGTGCCTTTTATTTACTTTTTTACCAAACTGAAAGCCTGAATTAATATAGTTTTATCCCTGGGTAGATGGGAGCACATCTCTGAGTGAGTTATATCCTAATGATGCCCAACAGGGAATAAAAATAATGACCTTGCCCAAGGACAGTTGCTTGTCTCCAGACCCTTATGCAGTTGGATTTAGAGGGACTTAAGAATGATCTCTAATTTAATGCTGTGTAAGTCCCCAAAGGTGGGTTCATCAGCTGCACATACAAACATCATCAAAATGAATATGGAATGATCAGTGAATTTAGCTGTATTTCATCAATAAAATCCTGAGTCATTGAACTGCTAAGTTCCTCCAATTTGACATAATCAGGACTATGAAGCTCTTGGAGAGTTGGAGTTCCTGAAACCCAACATTAACTAAAACTTCAATCAAAACCCATGAGGGAGAATAAATACAAATAGGAGTGAGTTCAAAATAGTGATCATTCCATGTATAATAACACAAAGTTTTGTATTTTTCTAGTTACTCTGACCATGAGAGATGACTGTATTATGAATGTTCATACAGAAAAATTATGGAAGGTTTCATTGATCCAGTTGGTCCATAAAGCAGAATAATTGGAGAGGTACCAACTCCCCACATGCTGTAAGAAATAGAGAACTGATGGCTTAAATTCATGCTTGTCATGATTATCAGTGAATATTTGAGCTAGACTGCTGCTAGGCAAGTAGAGAATAGTTCATGAAACTAATGAACTTGAGCTGCTAATTAAGACTATTTGGCTAAGATTTTTAAAAATGTTAAATTTGATTCTGCTGACCTTCCCTCCTCTACTTTCCAAGTGGAATCTCTTTACTGCCCCAGCTTCCTAACCTTTAAAAAATGTTCCTCTTATTTGTGAACAAATTATGTTTATTGGGTAAAGAAATTTTAATTCCTTAACTGTCATCCTTGCTTTCTATACTTTGAAAAAGCTGAAGGAAAATGTGCCCTGGCCCAGCAGCTATGAAGGGGTTTGTCCTGGGACAGAAGGGTGACGACTTTCTTGTTTATCAGCCTCCTAAAAGCACTTATATGCCAAGTGGAGGATTTAGTAAGTCTCCTTTCTTCAGCAACCTCTTCCATCTTGTCAGTTTATTCTTAGAGTTGACCTTTAGCTAATTCACCTGCATTTGCACAATAAAAATCAACATTACTTCAGACTCTCCCCCTGGCTATATAGGCTCCATCCATCACAGGTGGAAGGAGGATTGATGCACAACAAAGTAATGGAGAAGGGTTGCTTTATAATTGCAACTCTGTGTGAGTGTGTGTCTGTGTGTGTGTGTGTCTGTGTGTGCAATTTTTAGGCTGGTGTTGAGTCAGCAGCTAATGTCTGTGGTAATACTATTGAAGTACCTGGAAAAGTCTTTGGTTACAAAGTTTAACAGCACTTAATTCAGCACGATGGTTTGTTTGTACTGAAAATGTCAGCCCTCAAAAATGTTGAGTAAAGCCGGTCTCCTGATGCAAAATTCAAACATTACAGATTTCTGGGTAAAAATCAAACTCAGTTTCATTCATATAGTCACTAGTAGCATCTTACTCAAAGAAAAAAAAAGAAAGAAAAAAAAAAGAATGCCTTGAAATCTAAAATATGCATAGACTTAGCACTAATCTTTAGCAGCTTCTCTCAGTTGCCCAGTGGTCAGTGGTTTCCTTGTACGTGAGAGACAATTTCAGGAGATGCTTTTCTCTGATTTTTGTGGGTTATGTGCATTTAAGGCAGTGACCCTCATCCAAGGGCGTGTGTCCCCAGAGCACTTTTGGCAGTGCCTGGGGACATTTTTAATTGTCATGACTTGAGAGGGGGGTTACTGGCATTCAATGGGTAAAGCCCAGGGATGCTGTTAAACATCCCACAATACACAGGAGAGTACCCACGACAAATAACTATTCAGCCCCAAATGTCAATAGCACTGAGGTTAAGAAATCTTGAGTTAGAGTTTGGCTCAAATTTTTCAAGGCATTGTTACCATGTAGACAGGGACTTCTAGGTCAAGAGATAGTATTAAATAGAACAATATAATTAGTGCCACCTTAAATCTGCATAGGGTTTATTCGAAGCTAAATACAAGTATGAACTATTTAGAGGGAGAAATGTGTCATTTTTTTCCAGGGCTCCAGGAGCAATAGGCAAGCCTAGGTCTCTGTCTTCTGCTTCAGTCTCTTCCTGTCCCTGAAAAATGATACTTCAGTGAAGTCATCAACCTTTTAACAGCTAAATGTGTTTATTGTAAAGCACTTTAGGAGCATTTTCAGTTCACCTGACCCTATCTGAAATGTTTTTCAAACCAATCAACAGTAGACAACAGGGTGCTCTCAGAAATGAAAGAGGAAAGGGGAGTAAGAACAGGCCAATGGTTTCATTGCCTTTAACCGCTCATTGCGGACTTTGTTTCTTTAGATTGACTATCCCCTCACTAAAAATGACACTTAGATCTTGGAAAATATGATTCTCAGACTCACACAGGTGGCCCCTTGCCCTTGTTTTCAAAGATGTGACAAGTCTAAGCACAGTCCCTGGCTACTGAGCCTTATTATGTCATGTGTATGTACTGACTTTTTAAGGACACAAAACATATTTAAGTGTTAAATAATTTGACATTTTTTTAAATTTAGCATACTAATCTCCCAGGGATGGAATATAGGACCGATTATTCTATCCCCAATGTATACAAGGGAAACCAAGGACCCAGAGAGTTTAAGTCAGCATTAAATTATTCATTAGTTCATTTATTCATTCAGCAGGTATTTGTTGAGTGCATAGCATATATAGGTCACCGTGGTGAGATTCTACCAAGGAACCAAACTTGGGATTTAGACTAATATTATTTCTTTATGTAGTTCTGAACAACATTCTAGATTTATAGTTTAGAAATTATTATAAATGTATATTAAGGAATTATTATTATGTGCCAGAACTGCACTGAAGTGCTTCTACATGCCTTATCTCATTTAATTCTATAATAACCCAACGTAGTGGGCCCTGTGACTGTCTTCTTTTTACAGATAAAGCTAATGAAGGCTCAGATAGGTAAAGCAGCTTGTAACTCGACAGTGGCAGGCCCAGTTTTTCATCTGGGTTTACTTGACTCCAAAGGCTGATGGCCGAACCACTTCACTACACAATATTTACCCTCTGTTCTTTGTATTTCATCTGTTTCTCATTTTGTCTACTTCAAGCAAAAGGTAGCAAGGAAGAATTCAGCCTGACATCCTTCCTGAAATTACTAGCTATTTTAAATGGCAAATTCCATGAGGCAGGCATTTTCCTAAAAGATAAAGGAAAGGCATATTGGAAGGGTAATTTTGCCTACCATAGACTGTGCTTTTTGACACAAGCCTGGTTGTAGGCTGAGTATCTGGTGAGTACTGATACCCTATGAAATACAAAATGGCAAGATAGCTTCCGTGTCCGGAGCACCGCACCTGCAACTGCTTGCCATACTGTTCACAGGTCACCAGGTGTGTGTGCCCACATGTGTGCACATGCAGGTATCTGCTGTTTCACCTTTTGGCTTTTTAAACAAGCTCAGTTTTTGTTCAAGACAGATTGGAAATCCAAATATGACTGGCTGCCCCTAGCATCTCATCATTACTGTTCTAAGTTGGAAAAATGAGAGGCAGCTACAGAAAAGAAACTGCACTGAAATATGTGAGTGTGTGTGAGAGGGTTGTGTGTATATATGTATTGTATGTGTGTGTTTATGTATAAAATGTGTATATATGTATATATGTTTGTGTATCTATCCTAATGTATATATCTATATCTATATCTATATATATGTATACATGCATAAACATATCTCATAATTTGAAACTAGAATTCTAAGTTTGAGGGATGATGATAATTGATAATGATGATGATGATTTATATTTGGTTTCCTAGACAGTTTAATATAGTTATGTTTTCCAAAATTCTCTTTCACTATGATGTATTTATGGTACAGAAAGTATGATTAAAATACCTTGGTTTAACATCTATAAATACAAAACCAAACAAAAGTGCATTTAAGGAAAAGCCAGGCTTATAAAACCTGGCTTTCTTATTTGAACAATTTGTTGGAATTTCAAACTGTGTTTTGAAACACGTTCATTCAAAAAAAAAACAAAAACAAAAACAAAGCACACACTAAATGAACATGATGGTGTTTAGGAAGAAAAGAATAAGAAAATCTAGATAATCTATTATGTCTATAATAGCACAAATCCAAGGTTATCACATGACTGCTCCTTCATCTACCTATTGGTTAATTTACCTTTTCTTCATTGATTTCACTTCATCATTCATGGGGGTCCCTGTGGCCCTACAGGATTTATAGGTGAAACTAATTATCTGTTTAATTATTTTAAAGCTATAGTAAATAATTTATAATATGTACATTGTAAATATATACTAAAGCTCAAGGGCACATTATAATAATAACCAAACACTTTCTAGCCTCCTGCAAATAACTCTTTAAACCTGTTTATACAGATACCAAAATAGCTGTTCAAAGAATGAACAATATAAAGTGAAAAGAAAGAAAATATTACCCATCTGTTTTGGCATCCTATAGACATAATGATCAAAAGATTAAAATTTGGGCACGCTTAAGGATATAGTAAGTTATGTATTCATTTGTAGCCACGTGCTTTGTATATTGTGGAGAATATGAAAAGTGTTTTCAGTCAACCTATGCAAACAGAACTTCCCTGGTGCTTCTTGGGATCAGTTTGTCTGCACACAAGCCCAAACCTTCAGAAACTTAGCCTGGCTCTGAGTCAAGGGCTCAGCTGAGAGTCGAAGCACAGAGTCCTCCTCTCAGGGACCTGTCAGGCTTGCTAGTACAATGAGAAGAAGCATTTGCAAACTAATCCAGTATGGCCATTCATTTTTTTCCCATAGGCTCCCTGTGTGTGCAATCTTAAAAACATAGGAAAGAAAATTAATTTTGTATCAATTAAATGTTCTAATTAGGTTTAAGGGCACTTGAAGGTCAAGTGGTTGTTTTCTCAAAAACTTTGGAGCAAAGGGGGAGGTTTTACCTCATCCTCAGCTTCAAGTTTCTCTCTTGTTTTCTTTCATTTATTTATTTTTAATTCCAAAGGAGAATCTTGAATAAAGAGAATTTTTCTTAAAATATTCTGCTTAGTTTAGAAAAGGACAGATTCACATATTTTTGTAAATTATGGGGTGGGGGGTGGAGAAGTGAGGGTGCCAAACCCTTCATTACCCTGTTGTTTCTGACCTAAGGATAATTCACGAATTAGTGGAGTGGTATCCTACTCAAAAAATACAAACATAAGCTTAGGGAAGCTTCATTTCTGAGAATCCCACTAGCGGCTGTTAATGGGATCTGCTGTAAATGGGTCACCACTTGGATTAGCGATGGCATCCAGCTTGTTTCTCTGATAAAAACTTAGTCTGCAAAATCAAGAATTTTTGGGTTGGCTGAAGGAATTAAACTAGTGATCACAGTTGAATTCCCATTCTCCTCATCTTTCAGTTGTGTCAAACCTAACAAACAAAATAATTTGTTCAAATTAAATCAACACGTTTAAATATTATTAGCACCACCCTGACTTATAAAGACCTGTTGCTTAGGTTACTTGGAGTTCTCCAATACAGTTTGCCGGGGATTATCAAGTTCTTCTTATACCCATCTCTGATGCTTTGAATGTGATATCACCATGGATAGAGGAGTCCGAATTTTATTGGGACTGACACTGAGTGGTGATCTATTGGGGCTTTGCTCATGTTACTTTTTTCTGACCTCGTTCAAGTGCTTGATGACTTGGGTCAGTTTGTTGCACATTGATGTATACCAAGTGACACCCACTGAAATTACCTCTTCTCCTTTCCAATGCAGTTCACTTGTACATAAGTGTAATGTCAAATTGTTTACAGGTTCTGTTTGTGTGTAATTGTGATAGCAGATTTAGCTCAAACTTTAAAGGAATTTGTTTACTGATTGGTGTTAAAATGAATGTGCTTATTGCAGTATAAACATCATTAATTATTGACTCACATGAATGCATGTCTACATGTCATCAATTCCCAACAGCTCGGTTATTCAGCAAAAAGTCTGTGAATAGCAAATATACATAAACTACTGTGATTCTGATAACTCAATAACTGTTATTACCTTGGTATATAACACTGTAGATTTTAGCCTGCTATATTTATTTCTTACCTATTTGTTTTTATGAGAGAAACATGGTAAAAGATAGTACTACTAACTACTGTCCCAATGGAATTGCGCATCATTTTGGCAATCATTGGTCCACCCAAATGGCAACTGCCTATTGATGGAACAATGGCCCTGAGCAACATATACATACACTACACACACACACACACACACACACACACACACACACACAAAATATGTATGTGTGTGTGTGTGTGTGTGTATATATATATATATATATATATATACACACACACACACACACACACACATACATACACATACCTATGTATGCAATATCTACAATGCTAATTACTACCATCTCACTGCCAATGGAAACAAACTACTATTTTCTTTGGAATCATTGATGGATATAAAATATTAATTTGCTATTAACTGCTTTCATATTCTGTTTAGTTGTTATAACATGGTAAATGATACAGGTGCAGTTATCAGTATTGTAAAATTGTGTGGTGAAAACTACAAAAGTTATTCTGTGGATATATTTTAACAGGCAGACCAGAAACTATATTTCAGAATCTTGTGTGAATATAATTACAGAAATAGGTAACTATTTTTTATGTGTTTCCATAAATGACTCCATTTCGTATACATTGTAATTTAGCACCAATCATAATAAATCATTTGGTAACATTTAGTTGTTATATATATATATATATATACACATATCTATTTTCAGTATACATAAGAGACTGATGATTCAACATTATTTCATGCTAACTCAAGAATTTTAGATGAAAGGTAATTACCATTGCAATTAGTTTATTTCTGGTTTGTTGTGGCAGCTTGCTGGATTGGGGTATAAAAAGGGAGACTTAATAAGTTGGTTATTTAAAATTCTTAGAATGAGACTGCAAAGAATTGAGGCTTTGCCTCTGCCTCTTCTTAATTGGGTGGCTTTGCACTATTTATCAAGCCTCTTTTGACCTCAGTTCCCTTGTCTGTAAATAAGGAAGAAAAATAATAGATATCTCATAAGATTCCTGTGAGAATTAAATTAGATAATTCAAGAACAGTGTTTAGCATAGTGTCTAGTACATTAAATAAATGCTTAATAACCCCCATTCATTCTTTTTACTGTTATCCAAAATGCACATTTTAAAGAGGAGTTTGACTTCAACATTCTGAATATATATATGTTTTAGGGCATTGCCTCTAGGGCTAAGCAATCAGTATGTTTTTTAATCACAAGAGAGCTTTACACAGAGAGGAAAAAGAGAACCTACAGCTTGGAGGGGCTTTAGAAATAATTTAGCCTTTTGCTGCTGTGAGCTGTGATCAGCAGAACACTTGTTCAGAGATACATATTGAAAAAGGGGAGGGAATTGGGCAGGGTACAGCTTGGGAAATGCGACCTTTTTACATCCCCCGCTTTGTAATTTAAAAATGTTTTTTACTATATTTCAAGCCCTGGGAGTTATACAGTATAAGTCCTTTCAAACTTCATTTCACCCAGAATCTCTCCAACTTCTCACAAAGATTTCTTAGTTTTGAAGTACACATTTTGGAAAATGCTAATTTAGTCCAATTTCTTCCTAGTACAAGAGGAAAAGCTGAGACCCAGAGAGGGGAAGGGATGTGTGAGGTGTGGCAGTCCTAGGTCTGGAACCCCATCCATCTACTCAGGCTCGGACACTTCCTCCTCAACCACTCCCAGGCAGGCTCACAATGGTCATGGCATTGCTCTGAAAAAGTCCTCGAACTTCACAACATCAGACCTGCACGGACCTAAAGAGTCCCATGAGGTACTGAAGGTCAGGCAGGAGCAAGGTGAGGACCCAGTGGACAGGAATCCTTCCTTAGACTTAATCAGCCCTGAGACTGTTCAGGGACAGGCATAGGCTTGCTCAGGCCTCCCTAAGCTGTCATCAGAGTTGGATGCTACTGCGACACAGATATGGAGCCGTGCGGCCCCTCAGCCTGCCAGGGAAACAGAACTTAGACAGACCAAACTGGAGGGGGATTTTTCTATGAATTCTTATGCGGGAATCTGTGGGCTTTCCTCCCAAAAACTGCTTAAAGAGAAAACCTTGGTGTTGAGAAATTGTGAAGTCAATGCCCTCCAGAGCCCCAGAAACCGCTTAAGTAGAGCCAAAATGTTGTTCGATGCAGGTCACAGGGAAAGGCTTTGCCTCCACTGTTCCAGAATATCATAGACAATGAAGGATCAACGTCAAGAGGAGACGTTGGCTGCAGGCTTACAGCCTGAAAGGATGAGGAACAGCAAGGAATCGATTTGTCCCCATTTTTCTGCCTAGTACAGCAGCTAGGTTCTCAACAAATCAAAGGGCCCTAGAACCTCTGCGATGTGGGTAGTGAGGAAGCAAGGCTGCTCTCTCTACTCACCTGGGAGCCCGCATGGAAAAGAAGGTGTGTGGGGAGCCTAGCCAGGAATACACTGTTTGTGGATCAGGAGAAAGGCTCCCTCTTAAGCTCTTTGGAGAGAGTTGGGTGGAATATTCCTTATCCATCTCAGCACTGTAATTACAAAGAACCAGTGACTGCAAATGGCCACCATCAAAAAAGTCATCCTTCTGACAAACTGAGTTGAACAGGCACTTGATCAGAAGTGTCATAGCTTTTGGAAGGAGGGCAGTGAAGTAAGGAAAAACACCACCTTCTCGGACAATACTTCTCCCCACCTCTCATGTCAAGCTGAAGGCAGCATTCCCTCTCATGCCTACCGCACATCTAGAGCCCTGTCAATCCTGGCCCAGTGGCAGCTGCCACTGAGACAAGTCAGGCAGAACATCTTAGGCTCCAAATAGGCCAGACTCACCTTACAAGGTTTAAATAGATATAACGTGTCAGCAGCAAAGGCCCAGGAGGGCAGATTGTTCAAATGCTCAGATTCCCCGAGAGCTCCAGGTACATCCAGGGAGCTATAGTTTAGTCTCAGCAACTATGCCATGAAAGCATCACAAAGAAAGCTTGGGCACCAAACTCAGTCTTTGACTCATTTTCCCCTTTCTGCCGGCTCACCATAATAAGAAACAAAACACTTTGTAACTTGAGGGTAGCCAGTACTTTGAATGGGACAGCTGTTCTCCGTGACGAGGCCTGGGCTGTGAGGTGCTGTCCAAGCACATGAACTCCCAGGGGGATTTGAGCCTCCAAGACACCGAATCACTAAGCCACATGCACCCCTGACACAGATAGAGGGTTTTTCTTCTTTCTATCTCAACTGGCCTCTCCAACTGTGCATCTCTCCATTTCCGTTTATCTGTTTTTATTCTGTTTTCTCTTTGTATGTCCGATATATGAGAATGTATGATTAATAAACCACAGCACCCTTTACCTGACACTCTACCTCCACCCCCACCTCCACATGTCTCTCTAGGCTTCAGTTTCCTCATCTGATCTGTAAATAAGGGCTTTGGTAGGAATGCTTCTACGTACCATTTGTCAGCTCTCTTCTCCGCTAATCTTTACTTTGGCCCTGCTAGGTCTCCCACTTGGGAGCATGGGTGAGAGGGGACAGAGGAGGCCTTGGTGGCTCCCACAGTTGACCATTTCAGTTTGTCTTTGAGAGAAAAACAGATGGTCTACCTAAGAGAGAACAAAGGACAAGCAGGAGGTAAGTAGAATGCTGGTGGATCATTCAAGCTGTGTTGTTCCAAAGTTACTGTGAATGGATCAGCTGTCCTTACTCTTCCGTCTGACACTGGGCCTCCCAGAGGGTGAAGTGTGTCCCTAAGCCATTTTCCTGTTGACTTCCACATGTGCCCAAGTTTAGTGACTTATCTCCTGCCTTACCTCGAGTGACAGCTTTTGTTTCAGCAAGCCCAGCATGAATTTCCACGTTATCTTCACCATGGACAGATGTGAAGGGATTGGCATGGGTAGGTAAACAGTACTGTAGATGGAGTTGGAGATGGAAGCACCACAGCTGGCAGTAAATCGTTCTTCCTCCCCTTTGTCCCTGGCAGTGTCCTTTAGCACCTGGAAATAATAAACTGTCTTGTTTTGTTTTGTTTCATTTTTAATATAAGGAGATGGATGCTCTACTATCTCTGCTATGTGGTATTAACAAATGTTCGTAGGTACAAGAAGGGAAAAAGGTTTTATTAACAATCACGTCTGTACCTGGGGTATAAGAGAGTTTTTCTTTTTACCTGATGGAGCGGATGGATTGCACGGTAATTACCTTGGTTTACTCTTCAAGGAGCTGCTACCTGCAGGTCCCTTTGTGAAGCCCAGTCACTGTGTTCACGATGGGATGAAGTCCACAAGGTGTCATCTGGCATTTTGAGGTTCACGGTCAGTGTGCTTGTTCATCTAAAGTTTCCAAAAGCAGAAGTACAAGGTCAGGATTCAGAATGGAGGGCATTGTTTTCCTCTCAGAGTCATTTTTTACATAACTTTACATGGGTCTGGATAGCTGCCAAGTACCTAGCACTGATTTTTATGAGGCTTTAGGGAAATGCTCAAAATATGGCAGAATAAAAGTTAATAAGAAAGCATAGAAAAGTTCAGAGCAACTATGTCCCATAATGTGTAGTCTTATCATTAAATAAATGTCAACAAAAGGCAAATAAATGCAAGGGGCGTGTCATCCATCTTTCACTCCACATTCCCCTCTGCTCTGGGTTGTAGTGGGGAGGTGGACTTCAGAAGGTCCTTGGACATCACGGGAGCCAGTGACCCTCAACTGGGTCCAACGTTGCCCCCAGGGGACATTCATAATATCACTGTCACCATAGGTAGGGGCCAGGGGAGGTCTCTCTGCTGGCATCTAGTAGGTAGAGACCAGAGGTACTGTCGGACATTTATCAATGCATGAGACAGCCCCCAGCAACAAAGAATTATCCAGTCCAAAATGCTAACATTTCCTGCTGCAGTTGAGATGCTGATATGAGTGTGTGTGTGTGTGTGTGTGTGTGTGTGTGTGTGTAAGGGTTAGTTTCACCTCAGGCCTCTGAAAAGGTATGTGGATAAACAATCATTGACAAATTTTCTCTGTGCCAAGGAAATTTCCTTGATGGGGAGCAGATAATGATTTAGTTCATTCTGTAATGATATGGGGCACAAAATTCACATTATTCAAATTGTTTGGTACTGTGTTACAGAGTGAGAGCACAGGTATTTAGAGTATGCCAAAGTTAGTTTAAAAATATCAACCAAAGCAGTCTTGTGGGAAACACACTGATTATCCCAAAGAAGCAGTTTGGCAGATATCACCTAAGCTCCTCTTGTGGTCAGATGGAAGAACCCAGGAGAAAGAGCCACTCAGCTAAAACGATGCTGAGCAGGAACAGTGAGAAGCGATGGAAAGGGATGGTGCTAAGGTCAGGGAACCCAGATTCTCTCTGGCACACACTGGACTCATTGGAGGACCCCGGGCAAGTCATTTAATAGCTCTAGAACGCTTTCTCTCTTATTTATAGAAGAAAGAAAAAAATTAATATTTATTATGAATCTACTACTTATGAGATATCTTTAAAATTTTCTTTTATTGAGTCCTCATCATGACTTGATGAAGTTGATATTGGTATCTCCATGTTACATACGAGGCTCAGAGAAGTTAATTTACCTGCCAGATATCACACAGTTAGAAGGTAACAGGGCCAGGATTTTGTTGTAAGTATCCTGTCAGCTTTCATTTTTCACCTTTCCATAGATCCTGTTTCCTCAACCTGTAAAATAGATGATGCATGGGTTTTTGTGCCAAGATTTATTGATTTAATGTGCACAGCCTCAGAGGAACATAGACATTTAATAGATGCTAAGCATTATTCTTTTCTTTATTATTTTGATGCTCATCTTAAAAAAAATGTTTCTATGAAATGGCTGCTGAGAAATGAAATTCACTCCTTATTATTAGATACTAATTATGCAGCAAATGTACAAAGTTCCTTTGGAATAAAAACTCCCCTGATTTCTCTTTTCTGGCTGAATCAAGGGAGGCTTGGGACCTAAAATCCTGACTTGGAGACAAAATTCAGGCTTGAGCGCCCCATTTACCTAGCAAGGGTTCTCCTGCCCACGGACAAGCTGGTGAGGAGTAAATGAAGCCACGAATAATGGCACTGAGCTAAGTGTGTCCACCAAGAAATCAGGAGTTGCCTCTCTCCTTGGTTATCAGGAGAGAGATTTTCCTCTTTTGAAATACTCTCCAGGGATTCTCAACTATTAGAGTAAATGATCCCAGTATGGAAGGATGAATAATTCAGTGTTAGCAGTAAATGTGGGGGAAAGCGTAACTGTGGGAGACACTCCGGGGCATCAGTGGTGTTTAGAGGCATTCCCTTACAACACGTGGTTTTAGACACCCGTAACGTGCCAGCAACTCATACCACCAGCACCTCCCTTACGCCAACACCATCAGGCTGCTTGCAAGCTCCATCCTTAGAATCACACCTCCTGTCAAGGCCTCTGGCGTTAGAATGCAAATGTTTCTTGGGAGCAATAAATGCATGAATATATTAGCACATATTAACACTGTGTTTGTTTATTAGATTAGCTGTCCCTTAGAGAGCAGATCCCTGGGGGACTGGGAGCTATTTTGCATTTGGATGGTGTTGAGAAGGACCACCCAAGCAGGGTTTGGTCTCCATTTTGGAGCTTAAGAGAGATATCACATCCTTTGATTTTTACAAACTTGCTCCAGGCTTGGCAAGAAGCCAGGCCCAGAGAGGTTAAGAACTGGTCCCAGGGCACAGGACGGGGAAAGGGCCTCCACTGACAGGTGGGAGGGAGTTCTAAATCTAAATTCCATGCTGGCAGCTCAGCGGCTTGTTAGTAGGAAGGTGAGGCGTGCAACAGCCATGGGGAAGAAAAGCCTGAACTAGGTGCTTAAGTTTGGAAGATTTGGATTTGACAAGGTTTGGGTTTAAGAGGACAGGTTACTTTGCCTTGGTTTAAAGAAGACAGATAATGTAGGAATGCATAGTTCAGAGAGTGAGGTGGGGAGGGCAGGGGCACAGGTGGGATGGGCCTTTATCTAGAACCTGCTATGACTTTATTTATTGTCACTTGACAGGAAGGGATACAACATTTCTTGGGTCTGGGTTTCTTAGTCCTTTACAAAGGAGGAACTCCTTGCCTTTGTTCCCATCCTTTCACATGCAGAGGGGACAGTAAGATTCGCCTTTGGGAGGATCTGCCACCTCTTGGACTCCTGCCTAGACCCTACCTGTGACTTCTGTATGTGTAACAATCTAAAAAGCACCTAGCATGAGTGGGCCTGGCACATAGTAGGGATGTATAGTTGGTGCTGAATGCCAGAAAAATGTCCTGGACTCAAATTCAAGTAGAACCTGTGTGAGACCTCGTTCGGGCAGCTCCTCCCTGTGCACTCAGGCCAACCCCTGCTTGGCACTCTCAGGCCCAGGGCAAGGATGCACGTGGAAACAGCACATCCTATGTCCAAATGTTTAAAGATAATAAATCGAGCTTGAAAACTGTTAAATAAAATATATTCTGTCATCCTACCTTCATTTTCATAATGACAAAATAAAAACGTGCAAAACTTTAGCTTTTATTTGATCAAAAATCTGCACAATACCAAAGATGACTGAATTTAATTATTATTGCTGTCTTGTTAATAGGCCAGTAATATTTGAATGACTAATAAAATAAAGACATGCATGACTAATAAATTATTACTACTCATTCACTCAATTTTTTTCCCTTGATTTATTTCAGTCCAAGCACTAACAATGCTGGGATCATATTTTCCCAAATAATTGATTTTGTAACAGTAACTCTTTAAAAGTTAAAAATATAATTGTATCTAAAATGTCCACAATTTGATTATATTTTCCTCAAAAAAGTATATTATAATAAATGTAATAAGTCATGAAATATAAAAACATTTTCATGTCTTTTAAAGTCATTTTTTCTAATTAATGCAAAATTGTGAAAACTCAAATTATTAACAATGGACATTAACACTTATAGTTATTTAAGTTTAAAAACTTATAATTTAATTTTAATTGAAAATCTAATTACCTCTTATTAAATAGTTTTATATTAATTAAACTATTTACAGTGTTAGCATTCAATCATCTAGTTGACATGGGAAGAATCAGCAGCATGCAATGAGAATTTAAGAGAAATATGAATTGTTTAATATAGCAGACTATTTCTCAGACACCAAGTTGCTAATACGGTACCCAGTACTCGCACAATTCCTAAATTCCTCCGAAACTATGAATTGGAAAATAAATAGAACTGAGAAAATGGATACGCTCTAGGGAAAGAATACTTTGTTGTGCAGGAATTTATTGTCTTCATATAACCTGAGAAGGGATTTGACAGGTTAATTTGCCTTGCCTTTTATCTAAGCATTTCTGCTGCTCAAATCTTACACTCTCTCTGAAGCTGCGTTTGTCTCCAACACCAGCAGCAGACAACCACAGATATTCACAACTTTTGGACATATTTGAGCGAACAGGACAAGAGAGGTAGAGAAATGTTTCTTTGGCCTGAACAGTATTAATTAGGAGAGTGGATGTTTAGAGTTTAAGGTCTCACTGTGCCAGGTCTGAGTGCTGGATTCTGAGTGGCAAGGTTCATATGCGTTCTCAAATTTATTTTGTGCGTGTTTACGTTATGCAAGTCTCTCCAAGGCACAGAACCTGGAGCAGGCTCCCTCTTGCCTGGGTGTAAGGACAGTTATATCTAAGATTTGGGGCAAGTCCTTTTTCTAAGCATTGCTCCTTCCACTTGAGAAATGGGAATATGACCTTAGATCTACTTATCTCATGGTATTCTTGAGAAAAAGTAAGACAGTGTGTTTGCATGCCTTTTTAGAATATATTTATAATTTTAGTAAAAGCTCGGCATTGAATAAGCATACATCTTTACAAAAATAGTTTATAGTTTGCTTGGATTTCTTTTTTGTGTGTATGCATCAACAAGGGAATCAAAATGATGTAAGTAGATATATTATTATCTCTACATATCAAGTGTTAATCAGCTAGGAATTTGTATTAAAACGGGCCTTCACACATGGGATTCTAGAAGGGTTTTATTCTATGCCTTACTGATATCCTAAAGCACAATAAAAATTCTAATGTCTGTACAAAGAAAATGGAGGTGGCATTTATCCCATAAAGTTCATTTGCACATGACAGCAACCTTATCAAGTTCCACCTTTCAATGGAACAGACCATTCACTGAAATCTTGCCTTCTCAATTCTTTATCTTGCTCATTTTTTCAAATAATACTTTCCAGGTTTTGAGAACATATTCCGTGCCAGGACCAGGGCTAAATTTTTACATGTAGTATCTTATTAAGTCCACAAAATAACCCATTCCTATTATTATGACCCCCTCTCCCATTCGAAGATAAGAAAACAGACTAAATGATTTGCTCAGGAGCTGAGTGCAAGGACTGGACACAAATTTAGTCTAATTTCAAAGCTCAAGTTGTAAATGATTACACTAAAGTGTCCGCTATAGAGATTGTGAAAGATGTCAATCCAGGTTCCAGATTAGACTCATCCTCTGTTGAGATTAGCGATACTGTCCTGATGGTTCTGGGGCCCACAGCCCTTTAGAGAAAATCTGCCTGGGCTGGCAGTCTGAGTTGGGAGTGCCCTGGCCTTTCTTGCATGTTGCCCTTTGGGTTGGGATATGTAGAGTGCTGATTCTGAGGACTGTGGTTCAGGAAGGACACTGTGCAATGTTGATGGGAATGAAAACATCAGCGTGTTGTTTGTGGCACAGCTGTGTAATCAAAGCCACAAAGCCAGGATGGATTTCAGCTAATTTGTTCAATGGAAACTTGCAGCTGGAATGGGATGGAACGGAGTTGTCTGCCATCGTGCATGCAGACCAGCCTCAGTCACGTTCCCTGGCTGCCACTGAAACAAATGCCCTACTTTGTAAAGAGGCATGGAGTGGTGGCACACAAATAGCTAAGCTGTTTAACATTTGCAGACATTCACAGTAATCTATTTGCTGTCAATACGCTGCACACACATTAGGGGGGATTGTGACAGCATTGCTGACACACTATTGATTCATGGCACAGGCTGTTTATCTGTGACAAGAAAACATCAGTTGATATTGACAAATCATCTGAAAATACTCACCTACTTGCATTCCATCAAGTTGAGTGAAATATACAGTAAACTGACTGCTGGGAGTCAAAATGGATCCACAGGAAGATGATATCCATAAGACATTAGATATTCTCTATAAATACATAGCCCAGGTTTATTGATGATAAAGGAATAGTTTTCTCCCTGTAAAGCCAAAGACTGAAAATCAGTTATGTTAATCATAAGAAAGAGCGATGAGCAAATTTGGAGTGGGGTTTGTTTACATAAATCTGTCCTGCTTATGGGCCTTAAAAAATGAGTGTGAGAACCTGCCTGGTGTATAACCCTCAATAGGTGAAATATTCTAACATGTTAGGGAGATCAGAGTATGCCCTTATTTTTAAAGAGCCAGGCTTGAGGTGAGGGGTTTTACGTAAACTAATTTTTGCAAGTATATTACAGGCTTTTCTCAACATTTCTTGTTGGAGGTGGAAGTCAACAAAGATATTTAGATTGTAGTAAACTGTCTGTCAAGCTAGGGTATTACATATAGATTACCTGGAAAAAAGACTGCCATTGGTCTATCAATGCCATTTCAAAATATGTATTCACTCATTCATGCCATATACTGTGCCAAGTGGTGGGGTAGAGATAAGAGCAAGAGACAAGTCCCTATCTTCATGAAGCTAGTATTTTACTTTGGGAGGAAGATGAAAATAAATATAAAATCAGTAAATATAAAAATAATTTCGAGTCATAAGAAGTAACATGTCAAAGACAAACATAGTGTAGAATGAATTTCTACCACGTGCAGCAAGAAAGTCCTGACTGGTAGCATTGAACTGTGTCGGACATGACTGGATGTTCACCAAATCGTCCATGTGCCCATTTATCCAGGGTAACAGGGAAGAGGGCTTGTATTTATTTGGTAACGACTAGGAGCAAGCACCTACCAGGCACTCTCATGCACATTAGGATTCTGAGTAGCAGCTTGATGGAAAGAGTTCAGGATTTGAAGAATTCAGGATTATCTTGAGTTTAAAACCTACCCTTATCCTCCTACCGTGACTCTTGAAAAATCACTTGAACTCTCCCAGCCTCAGTTTTCTCTTTCATAAAGTGAAGATAATACCTTGTTGGATCATAGTAAACATTAAATGAGATAATACACTTAAAATATGTGGCACAGAATAGGTAATCAATAAATTTATGGAGTTTTCATAATCTGAGATGGGTACTAAGCACCACTATACTAAGTCTGAAGCTATTAAAGGCTGTGCAGCTTATTTAAAATGCTTAGTGCTTTTAAAAGGTGGAATGGATGGGGCTTTGGATCCTCATCTAACTGATTAGATCTTTACTCTTTTCACTGTATTTAATGCTATGTCATAATACTTCAATAACATATTTCTATTTCTACCAATGTCATCACCACCTCTGCCATGGAATCCACCATCACCTTCTCCTCCTCCACCTCCACCACCACCACAACCAATTCTATAAGCATCTTACCCTGGTTAAGCCCTTATGCCATACCAAGTAACTGTGCTAAGCCACAGAATGTATAATCTCATTTAATTCTCACAACAACCCCACCTGATAATATTATAATCTCTTATTTTATAGATGAGAAACGAATGCATGTTCGAAGTTAAAAAAATCCATTCAAGTTCAAGTAGCTTAGTAAGGAGTAGAATTGTGATCCAAACTTAGGCAGCCTAATTCCAGAAATTTCCTCCATAAATTGCACACGCAATGCATAACCCAGCTGAGGTTTCCTAAGGCAGTCTACTGTTCTGATTGAGTTGTTAAGGCAGACATGGGAACCACAGATGGTCTGGTGACTGTGATCATCACTAGCCTGGAATCCGCTGCACCAGCTGGCTGCCCACTTGGCAGCATCCCAGGCTGCCCTTTTTCTTCAGGGAGTACCTTAGGTCCAAAGAGAATCTGGCTCAACAAGTGCTAATTGATAGTGTTATGATAAGGAAAAGGCAGAATGAAGATCTGTCAGTAAGGCAAAGACTTGGAAGTAATATGTTCTATTCAAAAGCTTTCTCATGAATTACGAATGAAAGTTAAGAAATTGGTACTGCCTAATTTGACTGGGTCCCCAGTTAAGGATTAAGTGAACTCACACATCTACCAATTTATTGAAAATAACCTGAAAGGTCATTAAATTAATTTCCACTGAGTTCAATTTCAATCTGCTCTATTTCTTTGTTTATAGCCACTATTTACTGGGATACTGCAGGGAACACTCTTTTTCTCTAATAGATCTAATAGAAGCAAGAAGGTATTTTGCTGAATTTATAGGAATTCTTTTCCCTAGCTTGTCTAAATGTCCTTAGTTCAGTTGCCTATTGTTTTTTATGGTTATTTTGTGTATGATGTTAGTGGTGCGGCTGTATGTCTTGTGAATAAATTTTTTTTTTTTTTAGCAGTAAGCCTGTAAGATCTTTGCGGTCTATCTCTGCAGAGGAACTACTTTATAGGTTAAAAAAGAAATTTCCTTATAATAAATTCCTTCTGGAATTTTAACAATAAAATTGCATTGGATAAGGTCTAAGACCTAAGTCATGCCAAATTTCAGGTTAGAATGGGATTTGCTTTAATGAGACATTGTTATATTGTGGACGGATGTGTTGGAGAGTAAACTAACTAAAATGACCTATAAATTATTACTCAATGCAACTAGGAAAAGTGTTTTCGGTTACATCATTTATACCTTCAAAGTGAAGTCCCTTCTGCTTGGCTGTTGGTGTGACAATCACAAAGTGATACAATATGCTTTGCCCATTTAACCAAATCTTGGTTTCTAGGAAGAACAAAGTAGTCCTGCATAGCTGCTTTTCTTAACTGGAATTCATCAATGGGTTTCCTAGGGTGACTAGTTCACACAATTCCTATACACTGAGGAAGCTAGCATTTGGTGGTCATATTTTCTCATTTTAAGTAAGGTAAAGATATAGTAACTTGTCTAAAATCTTGCATATAGTAAATGGTGGTGCTAGGATTTGAACCCAGGACTTTTAAACTCCAAAGTTAAATTTTTTTTTAACCCATCATTGTATTCTGACTTTCTATGACAGAAATAAAAGAAATCACATATTTCTAATGACCTATTAATTTATATGGTGAAATGTAGTTTTTGAACCTTAAATGTCTCCCTGTCTTCCAGATGTTATAAATTCTTTATTTAAAATCCCATTCATTTTATTGACCAAGTATTTATTAAATATATGTCTGAAGATACGGCAATAAGACATGATAGTTACAGTCAAGAATTTCATAGTTCACTGACCTATGTCCTGTTACAAATTCTGTTAAAGCTTTTCATCATTATATTTTTAAAGAATGCTGTAATGTTCCTTCTGTGCTTTTTAATTCATTGTTGACATATGACTAATAGCCTCTTCTATGTTATACCTTTCAAGTCCCAGATTAGATGTTTAAATGATAGAAAATATTGCTTTACCATATTGAAGTTAACTGATCTTCATTCTCCCCACATTTTATATTATAAAAGTTTTATCCTAAATCATCATGAGAATTTTATTATTTGTCTGAGGAAATATTTGCACAGTTATTATCATATAATCTAGTGTAATAGTTGTCGTGGTTTTACTGGAGCAGCTAATCTATATGGAATGGTTAACTAAAGTGGACTGCACAAGACAATTAATGAAGGAAGTTCCAAAGAGCAGAGAAAACATGATATTGTTTGCAGAGATAATTCCTTAATATGCTTATTATTGCAGTTCTCATGTGTTCGACCTTGTGTATAAATGTTCTGTTTTAGGGATTTCTTAAGCTAAAGAGTTGCCTTTTCCTTCGTAGCACTGAATGTTCAAATCACCAGTAGGACATAGGATATTAATTGAAGCTGACGATAGCTTGTAAATTTTAGTTTTCAAATAATGTGTTTTATCTGATGCTTTGATAACCCAAACTAATAAGAGTATTTATAGATATGAAGGGAGAAGTATGAAAAGAGTGTGGAATTTTTAGTCAAAGAAGCTGGGTCTGAGACAAATCTCTGTTGCTGAGCTGTGATGCCCTGACAGCTAGGCAAATGTCTCTGAGCTTCGGTTCAGTTTCTTCATCTACAAAGTGGAAAAAATAACAATGGCAATGTCTGTTTTCTTGGATGTTACAACCTTGTTGGATGCTATGGAAAACTATTCTTATATCTATTTTGTTAACTTGAGCACATCTCCATTGTTTTATCATCTACTCAAGCTGTATACAGCTCCAATTTCTAGCACCTAGTTAGTGCCTAGCAAATGACTAGAACCTCCTTAAATAATAGCTATTATTATGATTCAACATAAAAATTCCACTGATGGATCTTAATGGTCTGTCATAAAGCCTAGAATGTGAAGGTCTACATGAAGTACTCTTGTTTGGTCCCCAGATTGGCTCTATGTTATGGATGCAAAACTTTTATCTCCATCACTTGTCTTTTGGGATTATTCTGACTCTATACACCTGGCCAGTCATACTGAACAAAGAATTCAGTCCCTAGAAAGATGAGTGATGGCCCAACCAAAATTCAAAATATTTCCAGGTATAAACAACTGAACTCTATCTTGTACCACATCCACAATGCTTTCTCTTATTTTTCATATTTCCTCTAATAATATGTTGACTAAAGAGGTAATACAATTTACTATCTCTGTCTTTTTTTTAAATTATGTTTATGGCTTTGGTAGTTTTAAGAGATAAAGAAAATAATCAAAAATGTGTGCTTAAAGTACAATTGCCAGGCAGGGTGTGTCCCTAGAACTCAGGAGAACTTGACTCAAGGAAAGTTTTTTATGATTCAGACCCAGGAAAGAAGAGAAGGCAATAGATAGAAGGAACTTAGTGTCATCAGGAAAACTGTCTTTGTCAATTATGGAAATGGTTGTGAATGGGAGATAATGCAGACCTTCTGCAAAGACAAGTCTATTTTCTTGCATTGCCTTTGCCTACCAGCCCCTATCAATTTCCAGTACTCGGAGACTTCTATAGTGCACAGTAGGATTCTCTGTGCATAAGAGCATCCAGCATTATAATTGCAGGCATGAGCCCTTCGTGAATGCTTTGGGGTAGAAAAAACTTGACTTATGTGAATTGAATCATGCATGCGTGCTCCTCTACAGCCATGGTGTTTCTGTTTATACCACTTCGGGAAGGTTTACTCTTAAGGTACAGTTCACCAATGGCATCTCGCTTGTACATTTATATCCTTATTTACCAATGTATTGCTCTTACCCTTCGGTTTATAAGAAATATTAAGAGGCTTTGTGTATAACTAGAGAGTCATGGGAGAAAACTGCTACAAATACTTTCTATTTTTTTTTTCTTCTTAGTAAAATTAAAAGAAATTCTAACAAGTTGTGTGTTTTGTGAGTTTGTGCCAGCTTTTATTAAGCAAACATTCAAGGATAGGATACTCTGCTCTCTACGGCTGATCTCGAAAGGGTTGACTCTGGATTCCGAAGTGGATTATTTACATCAAAAGAATAATTCTCTACTCTCCACTATACTGGTTCCTAGAGGATGAGACCTGTTCACTAACTATCAGCTGTAGTCACCTGGGAAGAATCATATTCTGATCTTCAAACTACATCTGTGCCTTGCACAAATGTGTGATTATTTGAGTGGTACAATCTGCTACTGCATCACAATGTCATAGTCACTCCATGCAAGATGACTACATGGTTGCTCTTCTGGATGTGTTTGTTCATGCTGCTAATGATTTATCTTCTCTACTATCCTCAGTCTGAAGAGGGTGCTGGCTCACTGTTTTTTGCAGCTGCTACTAATTTTGCTGATTTGGCTAGATCAGGGGACCCTGCTCATCAGGGGTGAACTAAACTTAAATTTATTTCAGATGCCGCTGCTTCTGTGGGTGGACTTCACTATCATTGCAAGTAGTACCCCCATAAAGATAAAGCTAATACTAGCGCTAATCTTCCCATAGGTCAGAACACAGGCAGGTGCTTGGACTTCCAAATGCAATGGTCCTTTACCATCATCCTATCCAGGCTAGACTGTCTCAGATAGTCATAGCAGTAGACATCTGAAGGGGCAGCAAAATTTTATTGGTTAAATTAGTTTCAAGCTGTAGAAACTGAGAAACTGAAATGTAGGAACCCAAGAGCAGCAGAGGAATAAAAGTATGAAGGGGTCAGGGGCTACTATTCAGACCCAATGCTCTCTGATTTTCCATGAAAAATGCAGTGTGCAGGTATACCATGAGCCAGGGCAGCCTAGAATTGGCCTTTTTTACATTAATTCCATTCCTAGTTTTCAGTCACATACTACAGCCAGAAGAGACAAATGAGGACCTCTCTTAAGATTTAAGTCATAGTTCATCTTCCTTCAGAGATCTTCTTGACCATCACACCTTGCCACATTTCCACTCTGCATTCCTTCCCTTACCTCCCGAATCTGAGTTGACAGGATTCTAACTTACTTTGTATTTCAGTTAATTTTATGTGTTAAACTGACTGGGCTAAGGATTACTCAGAGAGCTGGTAAAATATCATTTCGGAGTGTGTCCGTGAGGGCATTTCTGGAAAAGATTAGCATTTGACTTTGTGAACTGAGTAAAGCAGATGGCCCTCCCCAATGTGACTGGGTTTCATACAATCCACTGAGAATTAAAAAAAAAAAAAAAGGTAGAAAGAGAAATCATCTCTCTCTGCTTGAGCCAAGACATCCGTCTTCTCCTGCTCTTGAATATTGGTGCTCCTGATTCTCAGGCCTCTTGACTCAGACTGAAACATATCACCAGCTTTCCTAGTTCTCCAGCTGGCAGGGAGTGAACTGTGGGACGTCTGTCTGTCTGTCTGTCTGTCTATCTATCTATCATCTATCATCATCTATTATCTAACTATCTATTATCTATCTATGTATCTATCTATCATCTATCTATTTATCTATCATTGTCTATCATCAATCTACCAATCTGTTTATTTATCTACTGTTCTATCCCATTGGTTTTGTTTCTCTGAATAACCTTAATACACGTTGTATTTGTTCATTCCTTATATATGACTCATGTTATGTGTTTACAGACTGTTTTATATTTTTTCACATACTGTCTAATTCTTTTACCTTTATTGGAATCTAGTCCTGTATTTAGTTTACTCTAGTGCAACATGTCTATTATATGGACAAATGTAGCTTTCAAGTACCTGGAGCCTGACAATGTTAATGAAGTTGTTACCATCGCTTGGCATGCCAAGAGGCAACATCATAAATAAAAGATTCGAAATCTAAAAGCAGATTTGCAGAAGGTGACACTATGATGACAGCAATACAAAAAAAATGCAACTGACAATTAGATTTCTTATTTGCTTCTATCTAGAAGGATCTGTTCTTTAACTAGATCTTTTAGTTAATGGGCTTAAAGTAGCATCTGTGGTTACTTAAAATCAGTCTTTCATTATTTAATCTGAAACTTCAGTTCTCACTTGTTTGATCATATGAATAGAACTAGTATGGCTGTTAAACTGAAGGTAGATGTGTTTACCTGACATCCAGCATGTGGACGAAAAGTAAAAAGGCTCTATCAGTCAATTAAATGGTTCTGGAACCAGCTGTACACACAATGCCAAGTAGCTGAACATTTGGGAACATCTGGCTAATTCATAGAATCTTCTTTTAAACATTTAAATGTTTGATATCACATTGACTTGATGAACACAGAAGCCACACTTAAGATTTGGGGCTTTGAAAATCATCCTCACTTAATAGAAACAAGTCTGAATCAACATCTATATAAAAACTTGAAAGTTTTGGAATTTAAAAAAATGTGTTTTTTTAGTTAATATCAGATTTTATGTTCTTTAAAATATTTCCAGCAAAATATAAGATTCATCTTACAAAAACCTAGGAGATAACCTAGATGACCTTAGGCTCAGAAATGACTTCAGATACAACACCAAAGGAGTTCAAAGAAGTAATTGATAACCTGACTTCATTGAAATTAAAACTTCTGCTCTATGAAAGACAAGCTCGAAAGAAGAAGACAAGCCATAGACTTGTGAAAAAATTTTCAAAAGTCATATTTGATAAAAGACTGTTGTCCAAAATGTATGGCCAACTCATAAAACTCAACAACAATAAGAAAATAAACAACCTATTTTAAAAATGGGCAAAAGACATGAACAGACACCTCACCAAAGAGATATACAGATGGCAAATAAATATATAAAAAGTTGTACAATCCAAAAAGACATTTGCACACCAATGTTCATAGCAACATTATTCATAGTGGCCAAGACATGAAAGCAACCAAAGCGTCCTACGATATATGACTGGATAAGGAAGCTGTGGTACATATATACAATGGAATATGACTCAGCCATAAGAAGAGATGAAATACTGCCATTTGCGACAACATGAATAGACCGCGAGATAATCATGCTAAGTGAAATAAGCCCCACAGAAAAAGTTGAAAATCACATGATATCACTTATATGTGGGATATAAACCTAAAAGCAACAAACAAAGAGGACAAACAGACCCATGAAAATGGACAACAGACTCGTGGTTGCTAGAGGGTAGGGGAGAAGTGGGGAGGAGAGAGGTAGGTGGGGTAAAAAGGATCAAATATGTGGTGACAGAAAGAACTCCAACTGTGGCCAGTGAGCACACAGTGCAATATATACATACACACATACACACACACACACACACACACACACACATACATATGTCTTACTGTTGAATTATACACATGAAACTTACTAGATTTCATTACCCAATGCTATCATAATAAAAATAAAGTAAAAAAAAAATGAAACAAACTAAAAAAGTTGTAGATCATCTGTTATTAGGGAAATACGAATTACAATATACCACTAGACACCTATTAGAATGGCTAAAATCTAGAACACTGACACTACATGCTGGCAAGAACAAAGGAAAAAAAAAAAGAAGAAAAACTAACCTTAGAAACATTTTCTTCTCTGCTCCTGGTTTATCAACAGTTAAGGAGTACAAACCCTGCTAGAAGAACTTTTCACAGAGAATAAATGGCTATGTAATCATTACGTAATGGTCAATTAATAAAGTACAGAACTAATGTGTCTTTGCTTCCATACTCTTCCTCCTCCCCTGCTGTTAGGAAGCAGAGTTTTTTTTAGGTATCAAGGCTTTAAGCATTCATGTCATATTTAATTTCCTCCTCTTCTTTGCCTTTAGTTTCCAATCAGTGGGTAAATGCTTTCTCTTGAGTCAGCTTAGAAGTATATTTTTTATGTATCTTTTTGCTCTCACATCGGAAGTACAAGTTCATATCATATAATCTCTTTTCTTTAAATAAAATCTTTAATTTATTTTTAATTATAAGAATAATGCATGCTTTTTTTGGTAACAAATTCAAACAAAAGTGAATGAAGTCAAATCAAAAGTTTCCTTTTCTTTAATCTCATTGCCCAACTGTTATAACTGTTAAAAATAGTTATTATGCCATATATTTATATATACCTTTATCAGTAGAATATATCTGTATAAATATATGCATAATAATCACAAATTAGGTAATATTTGAGAAATTACTATGAGTCAGCAGTGTATTACACACTTTCCACAAATTTTCTCATGCAATCCCTATTATACTATCCGATAAGTGATTGATTTGCCTGGCTAACTCCAGAGCCTCAAAGTTTACTCTTACTGTACATAAAACGCATTCTTTGTTGTTATTTTTTCATAAACTTGTGATGACATTATACATGTTATTTTGCAAAGTTCTTCCTTTTACTTAAGAACAGATTAGAGACACCTGTCATTATATCAAACTACCTACCTTATTCTTTTTAATAGCAATATAGAAGTATCCTGTTGCATTGAATAATTATTCAGTTAAAATATCTTATTACTAGACATCCAAGTAATTTATTCTCTTTTCTCTATTATAAAAAATGCAATAAATATTTATGTATACGTGGGTTTTATGTTTCTATTGAATAAGTTCCTTTGAAGGAAAATTGCAGTAAGTTCTTAATTTATTTGCCCACCTTTGCTTTCTGCTCTCACAAATCTCTTTCTCATTCCTTCTGGATTTATCACCATGGAGCATGGTTTAATCCCACTTCCTTCTTGCTCTGGGCTTCTCCGAACTTTTGGAGAAAGTATAAACACTTAACCTCCTCTTGCATTCAAAGTTTCGAAATTCCCAATATTTTCAACTCAAATTCATTTCCTCAATTCTCTTTTACCCACTCAGTGCTTCAGTGTTAACTGTTCCCAGCACTGCCTCAGCCTGGAACCTCCTCCTTCTCCTCCACTTTTCCAAACATGATTCCTATTTACCTTCAAGATCTAGCTCTGTTACCACTTCCTTCACAAATTCCACCCAGCTAGAAATTAGAGCTTCATAACTCCAATTTCCCAAAGTATCGGATTCATATCTCTATTTGGACAACTACCAGGTCCTATTTTGTATTAGTACTAATCTCTAATACATCCTTTACCATTCTCTGAAATTCTAAAAGAGAAAAAAGGGAGAAAGAGAAGAAAATCCTTGTGGGCATGTTCCATGGCTAGTACTTCCCATATTACCTATGGCATGTACTATTGGCTTGTGAATTAAGTAGTTATTTCATAAATTAATTTGCATTTAAATACGAAATCCATTTTACTGTTTCCCTGAGCTTCTTTCTCTACATAGATGGAACCAATGTAGATGATTTGAGCTGCTTACTTTTCTAGGTAATAAACATTCACCTACCTTTAAAGGTGGTCTTATTGCTACTTTATTGGTTGTTTACTACAAATTTCTAAAAACTGAAATATTTTGGCTGATGATATTACATGTGCCTTTCACACATTTTATAGAAAATGGCCCTGTCTACAATTCCTCATCTTAAGCAACCAAATCCATGCCTCTCTCCCTATGGCTAGGAAATTGGACTGGAGATAACCACTTGTTCTACGGACAAACAATCTTAATGCTGGTTTGCAAACAATAGTCTATTTTCTGGAATTAAAAGATGAGGTAAGGCAATCAGGTTCTACTTCAGAATTTGGAACTGAGAATCATGAGGCTGAGATGTTAT
The DNA here is from genome assembly GCA_028627145.1 of Eidolon dupreanum. Lineage (NCBI taxonomy): Eukaryota > Metazoa > Chordata > Mammalia > Chiroptera > Pteropodidae > Eidolon > Eidolon dupreanum. Next base: position 21,320,294 of record CM053515.1, on the reverse strand, counting down.
TTGGAAGGCAAAAAGATACTGTGGGAGCGCATCAGGGCTCAGAGTTATAAGAATGCATAAAAGATACACAGTGGAATCATGTTTTGGAGTCTGGTATCTAAAGGCAGCTGGTGTTACAGGCAGTCAAATTTACCCTTGAAAATCCCCTACGTAGGTACCACTTAGGGAACCAGCAGACTGTTTCTTGGTAAGCTTAACATAGCATGACTTTTTATAGCTTTGGAACAGATTATTGCTTCTTCAGAGCTCTAGATGAAGCAGTTGGTTTGCATTTAGGGGCCATGTTTTACTGAAAATATGTATCTTTAAATACTAGAATTATACTTGGTGCAGTGAGATGATCATGGTATGGGAGGCACCTGGAAATGGAAACTGACTGGGAGAACAGCAGTTTCAGGGGACCCATCTTATGCTCACTTCTGTGCTAATGCATAAGATAAACCCAGACATAATTTGGTTCCGGAGGAGAGAACATGGGAAAATCCAGTAGAGGGAGAAAGTGGAGGAATCATGCAGAGAGAAGAGTTATCATGAGGTAGAGGCTGTGAAGCCCCTGAGGAGAGACAAGAGAGCAGGCAGCCCCTCAAGCTGGCTTGGGTTTGGAAGACTCTACTCTCATGCTCCAGTCTATATCTATCCTTATAGCAAACCCCTTCCTCAAGATACCCTGATGGGATCTCTGTTCTTAACAACTGAAGTTGTCCCAGCTACCCAATGAAATGGTAAAGACACGGCTTCTTGATTTCTTCTCAAGTTTGTCTTGTATCCATGAAAATGCTTCTGGGTGGTAAGTGAAAAAACATCTACGGAAAATGTTCTCTGCTATATGCCTTCCAGAGAAATTACATATTGTCATTTTTGTTAGCAAAGAGATTGGAAGGCAACACAAAAAGAGAACAATTAGTGTTTGGACAAAGTAGTGTCATCTGCTATTTTTTTTGTACATGGCATGTCTGGCATGTTTTATAGGCACCCAAAGTTACCTTTAAAGGTAGTTCAGGGCAATTTCAGCCTTTTCAGCCATAGAGGAGTCATATTTTGTGCATTTTAAGCAGACCAACTTTTACTGAGAAATAAAAAGCTTTTATTTTTTTCCAAGGAAAGCAAATACACAATTTCAAATTGTCAGATGATAGTTAGCTTTGAATAAGTACTACTCCCTTCTCTTTGTGAGAAACATGTACAGTGAACATTCTGGGATTTAATCAGCAAATGGTAGCAGAGAATTAGCTTAGAAAAATAGCCCTCTCTAACACATCTGCTGTTCAGACAGACACTGGGTATTGCAAGGAAACATCAGACCTCAGAAGAGAAAACAGGAAAGCTGCCAGGAAAAGGATGGCAAATCTTACTGCCTTTTGCAACATCTGTTGAAAGTCGACAAACTGCCTGGTGATGTGCAGCCTGGATTGCACTGATCAACTATGTGCCAGCTCCTGACCATAGGGATACTGGCTTCCAGGTCTACTGGGCTGATGCTGAGAAGAACACAGAAAATCCTTGGAGCAGGAGAAAGCAAATAGTTTTGGATGTGCTTGGCCGCAACAAAGATCTTTGTAGAAAACTTAGCTTTCTTTCCCCTCCTTAGAGAACGTTGGTCTTGTGATCTCTGCTGAAACTGTTTTTCTTCATTTGCCAAAAGCTTGAGTTGGAACATACACACACACACTCACATTTCTGATGAGAGCTCCAACTGGCACATGCCACTTTATTTTCAAGGAATAAAAAAAAGGAGCCTACTCTCTGAGGCACTTTACAGTAGAAACATGTCGTCAACCATAATAGCCTCTTTTGTTGCAATATCTCTTTTCTCCAAACCAATAACTTCTGTTTCCCATGAATGCACTTGTCCCCTCTTGCCTAAAATGAAAGCTGACACATCTTTGCTCTCCACTGATCAGAGTCATCGTGCTGGCTTATCATCCGCATTCAGACAGATTCCATTGATGACTCTGGCAAGGCTATTTTTGTTTATGAAACCAGAATCCAAAAGTTCTCTAGAATATTCACAGATGGGGTTTGACCAATGAATGAAGAAGCCAGATTTATCAAGGGGCTAATTTGAATTTACACATATAATTTTTAATAAGAAAAATGAGTCAGAAAACAGAGAAACAGGCAATGAAATGAAACATCTATTGGCATGTAACGATAGTAGATTTTCACAATGTGCCAGCTCTACAGTGTTTTGTGTAGGTTTTCTCATTAGTCCTTGAGAGTTGCCTATAAGAAAGGTATTACTATGCCCATTTTCTAGCTCAGAGATATTGTGTAATCTGACTAAAATCATTGTACTTAGTATAAAAGTTTGCTTGACTCCAAGTTTCAAGATTTTCTAATATATTTTACCCCCTCCACAGAATATTATTGTCCATTCAATAAAGAATGAGTGCACGCCCATTTTGTGCCAGCCATCCGCCCACCGCTGGGAAACAGCAGTGAAAAAGAAAACAGAAAAGAAAAAGAAAACTCTGTTTTCATGGAGCTTACATTCTGTTGCCAAGAAAAGAAAGGCCCTGAGAGGGACTGAATAGTAACAGCCCTTCATACAGGGCAAAAACTCAATGACGTTAGTGATGAAGATGATACTGAGAGATTCTGGACAACTGTTACAACAATAAAGAGGGCAACATTTTAAGTCAGAGAAAAGACCTGAGGCAGAGGAGACAGTACTTAATTTTAGAACCCAGGGCTCTTTAATAAGGGAAGTGTACTGGTCTCAAAAGAGATTTTAAAAAATTAAGTTAAACTAGAGTACTCATTCACTTGAAGAGTTTTCGAGGCTGGTGATCACAACTGCATGAGTCCCTTTTGGCATTATCTCAGCAGGTCCTTGGCCAGGGATTTGCCTTCTGGAGAGACACAGGGACAATGTAGAGATCCAGCACTGATTTGCGGAGCAGCGAGGCTCAAGAATTGGCATTCATCATGTAAGAGGGAATTTTCCTTCTCCCTATTCACTGTCTTTCTTCTCCCCCAAAGGAGGTGAATAATAGTGAGAGAAACTAATAGCCTATCAGTGAGATGCTAGATGAGAAAGAAGGCAGTGAAATTAATGCTTGAGTTGTGATCTAGAGGTGGTTTAGGAATTTGGCTCAATGGATGTATATAAGTCTGGACATTCAGACTGTTTTGCTAGGTAATTATGTTAACATTGACACAAGTTGTTTATGGATTCCCAAATTTTAAATGTCTGGATTAGTTTAACACTCTCCACTGGCATAACTCATAAATCCTACCCATTGTCATTCAGAGCAACACCATCTGGCGACCTCTATACTTGTTAATGAGTACATCTTTAGGTGTTAGAGACTGGAGATTTTGTGTTATTTACATTCCATAAGAGTTATGAGACTAGGACAATTCACCTTCACTGCTGTCTGCTGACATCTTTGTTCAAGTACACAAGGAGACCTCAAGTGAAGAATTTAACCTCCCTGTGTCTGAGTCTCCTTAACTATGGAATGGAAATATGTCTGTCTAGAAACTTGTGAGGCCGTATAAAAATAATTAACCTTAACTCTCAAGTTACAATGAATGTCTCTAAATTTTCACAGAGAACTGATGGTACAATTCACTTTCTCTCTGTATTACAGTTTTTAATACCCTATTTTCTCTGTCAGACCACAAGTGACATCAGTTTAGGAATATGTGTCTACTCCATCTCTCTACCTTTCTTCTACAACCCTTTGCATGATCTTTGTTTTTTTTCTTTCTTTAATAAAAATTTGAGTAACTTCCATATGCTAGGCTCTGTGTAACTGGAAAACTTGTTCTTTTTTTTTTTTTATTCCATCTCCTTCCACTTTTATTATCAGCTTCAGGGTCAGACTTAAGGTCAGGAGGAGGCTAATAAGGGAAAGAGGACAGTCTCTTACATGGATGGTATTTTCTTTTTAGTAAATACACTTTTGATTTTAAAATAGTTTTATATTTAAAGAAAAGTTGCAAAGACAATACCCTTTGCCCTTATGTTTTCCATAATGTTAACATTTTACATTTGTCACAACTAAGAAACCATCATTGTTACATTGCTATTAACCAAACTTCATAGTCCATTTGGATTTCACATGTTTTCCTACTAACATCCATTTTCTACTCTAGGTTCTCCTACTAACATCCATTTTCTACTCTAGGTTCCCATCCAAGATACTACTTACATTTAGTTGTCACAGATCCTCTGTCTGCTCTGGTCTGTGGAAGATTCTTAGTCTTTCCTTGTTCCTCATGACCTTAACAGTTTTAAGGAGTACTGGTCAGGTATTTGCACTATGTCAGTTTGGGTTTGTATGATATTCTTCTCATGATTAGACTGGAGTTATGAGTTTTTGAGAATACCACAGAGATAAAGTCCCCTTTCTATTATGTCATATCAGGGTAGGTGCTATGAAAATGACTCATTACTGATGTTGTTAATCTTGATTATCAGCCAAGGTAATGTTCACCAGGTTCTACATTATAAAGTTGCTTTTTTACTTTTCCATACTTTATTCTTTGGAAGTAAGTCACTAAGTCTAGCCAATACTTAAAGAGGTGGGGAGAAGGTGCTAAGTTTCACCTCCTGGTGTATATACATAATTTGGAATTCTTTTGTAAAGATTTGGTTTTTCAACACCTTTATCTATCTGTCTACCCATCTATCCATCCATCCATCCATCCATCCATCCATCCGTCCATCATCTATCTATACCTATACCTATATCTATCTATCTCTATCTCTATCTAATCTATCTATCCACCCATTGATATCAGTATGGACTCATGTATATTTATTTTATAGTTTGTGTTATAATAAATTAAATTATTTATTTTATTGTTCAATTGTTCCACCTTTGGCCATTGGTAGCTTTTTCAGATTGGCTCTTGTGTCCCTTTAATAAGCCCCCATTCTTTTGAGTTTTGAGTGTTCTTTACTTATACATATTAAGAGAGCCTATAGGCTTTTCCCTGCCCTTGCCTGAGAATTAGTCATTTCATTTACAGGAGAACAGTATTAGAAACCAGGATCTGGGCACTTGGTGTGCTTATTGCTACTGGAATGTCACAGATTCTATGCCTCTTAATAGCTAGTATAGTTTTACTACAACATTGAGTCCTCCATGTACTGGAAGCTTAAGTGACTCTTTTCTCTTGGAACATGCTGTGGGATCCTCAGTTCTCTCCACTGGAGTCATCCAAAAATGATTACTTTATTGGCAATAGAGACCACTGATAATATTTAAATATGGCATGATAATTAAAGCTCTTCTAGCAACATTATTTACATAACAATTTGGGTGATGAAACGTAGTAGTAAGAGAATTGAATAGGCAGACCAGTTAGGAAATTAATGTACTTGTCTTAGGGTAACAAAAAAAGAAGTCTGGACAAGGGAGACAAATATAAGAAATATCTGTTAAAAGTCTTAAAGATCTGAGCATTCTCAGCTACTTCTTGCCATGGTTCTATAAGGATTTTCTGATACCCAGTTTTGCTATTACTGCAATATGTAAGTCGAGACAGCTTCTAATGTCAGTCAAATTCTCAAGTCATTTAGAATGGGGACTTCAGTATGGTTCCTGTAGTCTTCAATTCTTAGGGCCCAAGTCTCAAGACTAGGTTGCTCACAGCTTCTCCATTTTAGTAATATAGGACAGTTTTTCTCTCTCCTCATAGGCAGTGGATGGATCCAGACTGTTAAAATAACTGGCACCAAATGATGGTTTCAAATTGCTCTTATAATACTCATCCTCCATTTGCCTATTTTCTGTATCTTCTAAGAAGAATGATAGAGAAAAGTACTAGAATAAAACATTTATAATTTTGTGAGAGCGAGAATGTATCACATAAGAGCTTATGGGTCTTAGATGGCTCTTCACAAGAGATAAGTTTGTAGCTCTCTAGCCCAAATGTGCAAAATTTTTTTTTTCTGGTGGATATGGAGAGCTTTGAATGGCTGTGCAAGGAGTTGGTATATGCTCCTAGAGGACCTCTCTTATTACCTAAAAAATGCAGTCCACAGAGCAGCAGCAGAAGCATCACCTGGGAGCTTGCTGGAAGTGTAGAATATCAGGTGCTATCCACTGAAAATGAATTTGTATTTTAATAAGATCCCCAAATCATTCATATGTACAGTAAAGTTTGAGAGGCAATAGTCTAGACTAGACCACTGATCCAGTAATTGTAAATAAGAATCTTTTGGGGGATCTTTATAAAATACTGAGTCTTGGGTCCATCTCCACAGATTCCAATGTAGTTGGTGTTAAATGTGACCTATTTAAATTTTTAAGTTCCCAGTATGCAGCAAAATTTGAGAACCACTATTCTAAGCCAAAGGCTCTCAATTCTGGAGGGACATTAGAATCACTTGAGCTGTTTAAATGCAAAAAATGTTTGGGTCCCACCATCCATTGGAGGAAAGTTATTCAAAGGATGTGACTGGTAGTTGGCCTATAAGCTGGACCCCGGCAATTAGAGGTTCCTCAAATCCATAGCATGCACTATCAGTAACACTGAAATTGGGCATTCTTTTTCTGTCACATTACAAAGGAAGCCCATCAAACTGATGACCAGAAGGGTCCTAAAACACCACCATCAGAGCTATGAGTTGCTATGCTCTGATTTGGGATGGATTCATGTGGCTCGCCCTGGGTTATGAACATTTATGCACCTGGACACCCTCACGTTGGAAGCAGAAAAATCACTCTAAACAAAACCAACCTAACTGCACCAGGGATATGGGGTGGACATTATTGCAACTGGGCAGTCATTCTGTCTCATTAAAAGATAGCAACTAGTTTGGCACTGACTGGTCACACTGCCCAGATATTTATTGGGTAGCCCCAAATAGGCCTCAATAGTTGTGTGGCACAAATCTTTGGCTGTGGCTTCCATCTGGGTGGTTGGACCCTTGAACCCTAGGTTTTCCCCGGGCACAACGGAGAATCCACCCTATGGTAACAAAACCTGCCAACCTCACTTTCTTCAAGGTCATTGATTAACTGGTTCGATCATTTTGTCACTGTCTTTGTCCCCTCCATTCACCTGGAGGACATTACAGCATATATAGAAGCCCTTACTAAATTCACCCAGCAAACTTAAAAGAATAGCTGGCAAAGCCTGGCTTCACTGACTGAACACTGAAATGTCTTTAATAAGAAAATCTGTCCTCCAAAATAGAATGGCCCAACGTTGGGGGCCATTCCATATCCATAACCAATTCACTGGACATCAGCTGGGTATCCTACAAGTCAACTCAGTTCTGACACTATCTACCCAGGGATAGTATCAGATTCTACAGGTTAAGGGCTCAGTCCTACAACACTGCCTCTCTGCCCCAATTCAGATGCCTATTGAAAGTGTAGGTCGTTGCCTATTCTTCTGACCTACTGGCTGTAAATCATAGGTTTCTAAGAACTCTTCCTCAGATTTAATTAATTTGCTAGAGCAGCTCACAAAACTCAGAAAAACATGTTACTAGATCACTGATTGATTATAAAAGGCTATAACTCAAGAACAGCCAGGGAGAGATGCATACACAGGGTGAGGCAAGGGGAAAGGAACAGTAGCTTCCACACTCTCTCCAATGGTGCCACTCTCCTAGCACCTCCATGAGTTCACCAACCTGGAAGCTCTCCAAACTCCATGCTTCTGTGTTTTTATGAAGGCTTCATTACAGAGGCATAATTTGTTAAATTATTGGCTTTCGGGGATTGATTCAATCTTCACCCTCTCCCCATTCTAATCAAGTGGAGGGTTCCTCTGGCTATAAATCCCCATCCTTAAGCTGGGCCCAATAGTCACCACATTAACATAACAAAAGATACCTTCCCTCCAAGCCCATCACTTAGGATATAACTAGAGTTTTAGGAGCTCTTTGCCAGAAATAGGATGAAGACCAAATATATATTTCTTTTTATAAATCACAGACTCATAAATGGCCTTGAACATTATTACTGCCTCGCAAGGAGGAACCTGTGCCATTATTCAAACTGAATGTTGTGTGTTCATACCTGATGAGTCTCCTAATGTATCATTTTAATTAAATCACATGAGGACTCGGGTGAAAACTCTAAGTGATCCTGCTCCTAGCCTGAGGGCCTTAGTAAATCGATGGTTGAAATGGTAGGGCTCCAAAGAAAAAAAATTTACTTACCTTGATTATCATTATCTTTATGTGTTTCCTTTTGCACATGCCTACATTGTTGTTGCAATACCTGACTCCAATGTAGCCAAACAGCTGCCAAATGAGCCGCCTCCAGCCTAACGAAAGTTTTTGCTGACCGCACAGGGCATTAATGCAGAAGAGGAGGGTGTAATATCTGGTCAACAGGGATAAAGCGTCGGAGGTGGTGGCAGACAGGACTTCACTGCTAGTTGACCCCGGAATTGGACCCTGGCAATACGAGACCCACTCATCCCTTCTCCCGATTTGGAATGTACGTTCCGGGTTCCTTGGTTCCTCCCTTCATCCCACAGCCGGAGCCATTTTCAAAGACACAGCCATGAGGGAGAAAGATGTTGTGACCAGCAGGACAGTGTGTGTGAATGAACACTGTTAAGGCCTCCATATAATCTTTTAAGATTCTGACCGGGGGGCTGGAGTTCTACTTGGCTGGCAGACGCCCAAGACGAGCCTCATAAGGAAGTTCCTTCGCTTATTAAACCTGCCAAGTACCAACCTGGAGCGTTCCGCGCCTGTCTCCGGTCTCTCCTTGCCGTCTGTGTAGGGGACCAGTTTTTGAACCAACACCATCTGAGAGTATTATTCAGTTCGTTTTGGGGTTTAGTAATTCTATTTTAAAGCCTCCCAAGTAATTCTAATATGTGGTCAGCACTGAGAAACTTTGCTTTTAGGCTCCTGGAGACCACACCTGGAAACTGTTTTCTCAAAGTGGAACCGAGGCCTTGAAGGAAGTAAATGACTTGACAGGAGGAAACTCTAACCCGAGTCGAGGACTTCTAGATTGCTGCTCTAACGACGAAATGCAGCTTACTTCCCGTTTTCAAGATGAATAGCACAGTATTGTGCAAGTACTAAATATTATCATTTCTTATACAATGATTTTTTTTACTAGTTTAACTCTACTGGGTACCTGAATTCTGTGACATTTGCAAATTTGAAAAGCACGAAATTATCAATGCATTTCACATTGCTTGTTGGAAGCTAGGATTAATCACTGTATTGTGTAACTCCCTCATCTTTGCACATTACAAGTTTTAAGAATCCCCCAGCAGGTTTTTTCCCTCTACTCCAGAGCACTACCAGTACTTCTTGGCAAGCTTGACTTCTCCCATTGCCTGCAGTGACTTGGAGACTAAACAGTCTCTTTCTCAAGTCTTTGCAATCAGCCCATATTCTCCTTATAAACACTGGTTTCAGCTTTTATTTTTAGAATCTTCTAATACACCCTGGTAAATGCTCTCCTCCTCGGGGCTTGTCAGGAGCAAGGGTGATTGATAAACTGTTCCAAAGGAAAGAGAAAAATGTTCTCTCTAATATCTGCCACTGTGACAGATTACATAAATAATGTTCTAAGGCTAATCGGTACTAAATGGATTTTATATTTTAAATGTCCTCTGCAGCCATCCAGGTATGAATCACATTTCTTTATCAAAATCATTATGGGGGTCGCCTTGACTTGTAAAATCTAGCAAATAAGTAAGGTAAGCCAAGTGGTTCTAGGCATGTGTACACGCATTATTGGGGCATTGTTTATTCTGTAAGCTCATAAATCATCACTCCATGTGAAAAGACTTGCCATGGAAAAATAAAAGATGTGTCCTTAGTCGTCAGCATTGGCTTCTTAGAGAGGTGTTACATTCTCAGCGTCAGACAACTGGGGCTTCAGCTGTTCACTTCTTGTTTGTATTTGATTGTTTTTGCCTATAATTTAGGACAATTCTTTGAGGCAGGGGTTTCTGAAGTGAGTCAGGCAGGGTGACCTTAGGTGGTACATGAGCAAATATTGTGATTTTGGCAATTGCGATATTTTCCATCTTTGTAGCAATTCTGCTAATGGAGTTTACTTACTTTTATTTTCATCCAGAAGCTTAGAAGCAGAAAAAACTAAAGAGGAACACAAGAGGGAGTAAAAGAGAGGGGAGCTAAAGGAGGTGGAAAGAGAAGTGATCCATTGCTAAAAGAGAAGTATTGGACCCTGGGGTCCTATCAGAAATACAAGGATTTAAAGATGTAGTAGTGTATGTATGTGTGTGTAGAAGCTTTTTCTGAACTTTCACATTGTGGGCCTATCTCCCCTTGACCATTGGAACTCTAATTAGAGAACTCTGATCCTGATTTAATGTATCTATCCTTTAGAGAAGTGTGAGTGGAGAGAGAGATGGTCAAGAGGTAAAGATAGGTGCAGAGGTTGGAAACCAGGTCGTAAAACTACAGCTACATGAGTTTTAGATGGAAGTTCAAGGTTATATAACTCTGGAGGTGCACGTGCTAAAGACATATGGTAGGGCAACCATAAGAGTATTAGAGGGATCTCTGTATTAATAATTAATGAACTAAGATATAATACACCCCCGTGTGTGTGTCACTGTATACCTGAGACAAATATCTTCCCTCTGAGCCTCAATTTTCTCTTTTGTAAAATGCAATGGTTAGATTTTAAAAATACATTTTGTAGCCATTTTGTAAAAGAATAAATTCAGTATTATGGTTTTGTTGTTACTGTTGTTGTTAATGTATTTATTTTTTAAATTAATTTATATTCATGGTAAAGTAGATTGGTTTACCATTTATCCTTAGGTAAGGTTAAGTTAGAATGATTCTACTTGAAAATAATGTCAGTAATTACAGTAAGAGTTGATGCTTTTATGAAATTTATTCTGTCAGGCTTTACATATATTTGATTATCATTTGATCTTCACAATTTCTATAAGTACTATTATATTCCCACTTCACAGATGAGGACCTGAGACATAGAGGTTAAATATCTTGCTCGATATCACACAGTTCATAAGCAGAGGAAGCCAAATTCGGAATCCAGACACCTGGGCTCCTCAGTCAGTATTACTCTACTATAACAATGTTACTCTACTCCATTCGTCACTCTACGACATCTTAAGTATCAATACAGAAAGAATTATATGGCAAAAATAGGGAAGGTACCACTTAAAGACGCCTGCCTTAAATTTTACTTGGAATCATGAAATTTTGTTTTATCTTATATGCTTTGTTTAGTATATGAGGTGGCTGCTCCAGAACATTATAATAGGTAAACAGAGGAATTTATTTTCTATATCACATCAGTGGTGCCTTTCTAAAGCTCACATTATATCATGTTACTTCCTTGGTGAAACTTCGTTAGTAGCTTCACATTTAGGTTCCCAGATTAAGCAAATAAAAATATAGTGTACCCAGTTAAATTCGGATTTCAGAAAACAATGAAGTTTTAAAAAATGCTTCAGACAATATTTGAGACATACTTACACTAAAAATCATTCATTATTTATTTTAAATTCAAATTTAGCTGGGCCTCTAGTATTTTGTCTGGCTACCCTCAGAATAAAGTCCTAGTTCTTTAATTTGATTTAGAGTTTGAAATCTCCTTACAGCTTACTTCTCTAACCTTCTCTCACTGTGTCCCATTTGTGCCCCATTTAAACTTTGTGGTCTAGCCATGCCTGATTATTTGTAGTTCCCTGAACATACACTTTCTCTAACCTTTTGAACCTTTTCACATGCTGTTCTCTCTTCAGACCATCCTTCCCTTAAGTGTTTTGTCATGCAAATTAGATGTCACTCCTCCTATGTCCATGCCCTGCTGTTCTCCAACCAGAGTTCCTATTAAGTTGGGTAGCAATTGCCTGATTATTTATCTCTCTTTAGACTTCAGGCTCTTTGTAATCAGCGACCATATCTGTCTTGCTCACTGTTGCATTCTTATTGTAAGCCCAGTATATGGGATGAGCTAAAGCAATATTTGTAGGAAAAAAAGACCTCAAAATTGTAATTATGGAGAAAGTTCAGATCTCCTTGACTCCTTTGTTTACTCAGGAAACAAGAGGCTGACAATATATACATGATAAAATGACTTTTGATGCATTTCTCTACTCTGCATGTTTTGTTCATGCAAGATCCTTTATTCAAATGAATACATTTAATGTTAGAGATAAAGCTCTGAAATTTTTTTCACGTGAAATATACATGATGGGCTCCTTTCAAAAGCAGCATTGAGCCAATGATGCATAAAATTATGTTTTTAATCATCTCAATAAGTCATTACTACTTCATAGCTTGTTTATCAATTTCTACAGAATTTAACATCAGGATGTCATTGGCCCAGTTGATTCTATGTCTGCTTATTGGCAACCTTTCCATATTCTTGATGTATGATAAGTAACACAAAAGAACTAAGCAGTACAGTATCTAGTGCTGAGCTAGTCAGACATTTTGGGACATTCTTGGCAAATGTCTTCCCAGAACTTAGACTGATCAGTGGGCAATCATTAATGCAGCGTTTCACAGAGAGCTGTCTTCACAGTCAGCTGTGACTGTGCCAGGCTGATGTAGATCTGGCACCTTCATCACACAGCTCACTGAATAGGAAGAACTTACCAAATTGTTCTACTTTATCAAGATCAGCTTTCATTTAAATCAACATTTTTTTTTTTTTTTTTTACCATGCATTCCCAAAATGGCATGTAAACAGACAATGTTAGCAGTTCCTTTCTGGAGGGTAGTGCTGGCTTCAAACAAACAAACAAACAAACAAACAAAGAACAAAAAACATTTTAAGTCAAAGATTGCTCTAAAAACTTACTGGTTTTTTTACTCCGACCCTCATTTACCTTCTTTGTAAAATAAGGTTAATAATATCTACTTATTGAAAATATTGCTTTAGGTTTCTAACTTTAAAAAAAATACTGACTTAAGCAACATTTTCAGTAAATTTCACTAGTCTGTTTTTTTTGTCTGCCTACCTGTCTTTTTCTTCCTCTCTCATTTGTACATGCAAACACGAGCATGTATGTGCACACATATATACATGGCATTGGGAAATTTGAATGAAAACACTTTCACTATCCATGGATCAATTATTGCCTCAAAGCAACCATATGTGAGCTGTATATTAGGAAAGCCAGCCTCTTCTGTCCTGGTTTGACAATAACTCTATTTTATTATTTTAGGATGTATAAATACTAGCAAGCCTAGTGAAATGGGTCACTTACTTCAGTTCTAATTGTTACTCCAGGTGGTGTTCAACAAACATGACTGTTCTTTGTGAATCTTGCTACATTGTGAATTTGTAACCTAGGAAAGATGTCACTGCAGCTGATGGGGTTATAACCACTGTTTTCTTACATCTCCACTTTTCTTGCAGCCTTTAAAAACCTGCTGAAAATACAGCTGTCTAAAATTCTATTATCAGATCCCTCAAGTGGGAAAATATACATCTACCAATGTCTATAATGATTTGCTTCTAGTAACAGCAGTTTGGAAATAGCATAAATATCTAAAATTAGTGGCAATAAATGGCTTCCCACACTTCATCATTAAGGGTTGCTGTTAGAACCTTGCTCTAACACAGCTGTATTCTGAGCAGCCCCCAGCCCTACTTGACTGCCCTGAGAACCTAGTACATTCACATCTGGAAGCATATCTGAAACCCATTTATGGCATAATGGAAAGTTCTGAATTATGATCTATACACACAATGGAATATTTACAGCTAGAAAAAATTATATTGATCTAAATGTATTGGTGTTAGAAGATATCTACAGAAGATAGTATAGGAGAAAAAAAGGTTAGAGTTGAGTACCTACAGTTTATACAACTTAAGCACATGTACATGACTAAAGAAATATCCAGAGGGAGATATTACTAAGTGATACAATTCTGAATGCTATTGTAAATAATTTTTTAATAGATTTTTGGGAGTTTAAAAAATGTTCACCATTATCAGGTATAATTTTCCCAAGGTAGTAATCCTATATATATTAAAACAGGAGTGGAGTTCTACCTGCTGTTTTGGCATTGAGTTTATTTCCTGCCATACTACTTTCATTCCCATGGGGTGACAGCCTTGAACTTCATGGAATTGACTTCACTTTCCTGGGAGTCACCATGGTTAGTCCAAGCCTGTTTTGTTAATTCTACTGCTTTTACCAGGGATTGATTCAGAAACCTGTATCTAAGGTAATAAGAACCTGTCAATTTTTCAGGCCACAGGGACGGGTTCAGGATTGGGAATCTATTTGGAACATTGAGATGGTAATAGTTTACTGGTGGTTTTTGGAAAACTTACCTTGTTCTTAAAATAGACACTTAGGAAGGAGATTGCCTCTTCTTTCTCTGGATTTTTTCCCCTAGTTGTCGATGAGCCATTTTGCCTGAGCATTGAATCAGAGAATTGAAAATAAATGAATAAGAGATCCTAAATTAAGCACTGTAGAATCTCATTTTACTCAGTTTCCCAAGCAAACACTTTTCCTATCGCTTAATAAACAGGTTGATTTCCTTGTAGTTGAAAGTATTTTGATGGATTCATCTATTTGGTTAGTGGCAAGAATGGAATTATTCCACCTCCATGCAGACATGTCAAAGAGGTTCTTTATCAGGCATGGTGATATAATATCTTTATATCACATGTGTCATCTATCTATATTATATACGTGTACACACATATACAACAAATCTCATGAATTTTTTCAGTGCTGCAGAAATATGGATGCCACATATGTAATTTAAAAATTTATGGTTGTCACATTTAAAAAAGTAAAAATCAACAGATGAAATTAATTTTGATAATATAATTTATTTAACGCAATATATCTTAAATATCTTAACTATTTAATCAATAAAAATGATTAATAGTCTATTTTACATTCTTTTTTGTATTAAATCTTTGAACTCTGATGTGAATTTTGTGCTTACAACATATCACCATTTGGGGAGCTATATTTGAGGGGTCAATAGCCATAGGTGACTGGCATTACTAAACATCATAGGTCTCTCTCCATCCTGGTATCTTCCAGGTGCCAGCAGCAACAGCTAATTTGGGGGTTTATTTGAAATGAATTTGTTAGGTCCCATTCTAGACCTACGGAATCAGAATCTGCATTTCAACAAGATTCCCAGGTGATTTGTTTGAACATTAAAGTCTAAGTAGTTATTCTTTATATTATTGTTATTTTTTTGGTATTGGGTAATATAAACCATTCATTCCTATGTCCTTAGCCACACTAAGCTATATGGCTGGCTTATGGAAAATTGAAAATACAGTCAAGTTATACTGCAGACAAATGCTTGAACATAGGCCTGGTCAGAGCTAATCCAAGAACATCACAGATTCTTCATACTGTACAGGCCTCTGCTAGTCCTGAAATGGATGCTATAAGCCTATTAGTAATAGAAAAGATTGATTATAAACTCCATGTGAATGGCACAGCTGTAATGTGTTGATGTCTTCCTAATCAACATATTTATTTATACAATCTTGTTTTGCATGAGAAATATCTGATACGAGATTGTTGGTAAAATATTTACAAATCTTCAGATTTTCTTTTGGAAAGATGGGCTGTAAATTGAATTGAACAATGTAAGGTCTTCATTAGGCCCTCAATACATGCCAGGTTTCTGTTCATTTGTTTTGGTTTGATTCCTGTCTGCTTTGCATTTTCCCCATGTTGAATTGTATCAACTCATTAGATAATAATTCCTCATTCAGTGAAAGGGGAAAACCAATGGATTTTGCCAGATAGCATAGCTGGTCTTGCATTTCATAGTGGGCATAAACCTGGGTGCATTTGTCTCTTCCATAGTTATTTTTCTATTCATCTCAAACCTCATCCTAACAGATAATAAACCACTTCATGAGCAGATGTGCCACTTATTCATCTAGTTCTGTAATGATAATGAAGAAATTTTAATCTGGAGTGTCTATGGAAGATGAACTAAAGCCAGATTGGTATGAATAATAAAGTCTCTGTTGAAATGTTGAGTCCCACATGAAAAGGCAGTCATTACATACTTGACAATGCTGTCTTTGATATAGTCCAATGGTGTATAGAAACAACCATCTCTTGGGTGCTGGACTCCATGTGGAGTGACTGTTTCTGTAGATGTAAACATTCTAAGTTGCTTAGAGCATAAAGGAGAATAAAAGATAAATTGTCTTGCAGCTGGAAGCAACATCTGATATTGCAAAATGCTACAAATATGTTGGAAGGATTGCTTTATTCAGACAAATTTAAGATATACTCAAACACATGTATGGCTTAACATTTTTTGTTTAAAAAACAGCAACAACAAATTGAGATCAATTTCCCTCAAAAAAAAAAACTATGCAAAATCATCTCTTACAGGATAATGATTAGCTTGAAATCTGCTGCACATTTGACCTATGTTTAATACATGGCACGTAGCTTCTCTTGACAGAGAAACTTTTGGTCTCTGTAGCCAGCAGGCAGCTGTATGTTCAGTGAACTTCAAACAGAGCTTTATCATATGGGTTGTGTTACATTCTCATTTCTTACTGAATGTGATGCATCAAGACACCAACTTACAAACTCTGAGAATACAGGTTTTGTCCCACATTCTCAACTTGTTCTATATTTTGAACATAGTTACCTTTCATCTCTGTGCTTTTGTGTCTTTGGGAAATATGGATAAGATTATCAATTTCACTTTTGGATTTATTGACCTGAATTATTTACTTTTTATTTAAAAGTTTTTCTTTGGAAGTTCCTTACTGAAGTAATGGGCATCTAAATAATTCTGTCCTGCCCAAGCAATTGGAAAGCAGTGTACGTTGTGCATAGAATATCCTGTTTTTGACCTTTGTATGCAACGCCATTCAATAATTCAATTAACCAACCCCATGGGGAACAGTTCATAATTATTTCTTAAAAGTCAGCATGGTTGTAAAACAACTTGCCAATATAAGCTGAACAGGGAATTTACAATCAAAGGTCCATGCTGTACTTAAATTTCTCGGCAAATTTTATACTTTTTAAGGTGTCCAAACCCAGAGCCCCTAGGAAAATATAAAGTTTCTCTATAGAACAAATAGAATATTAAGCTTTGCCTCTGGGAGAGCTGTTTTGTATTCAAATCCTATTACTAAACGATATTTATGGATGTTGAAAACTTCATATTTACGCCACCCACCTTCCTCTCAACGGGCTCCTTCTCTCCTATTCCCCATTTCAATAAATGTTTTCATTATTCACCTAGGCTTTTTGTCTCCCACCTTTCTTCTTGTAGTTACAATCTAGCTTTATAGAATTCCCACATCTTCCTAAACACGACAAGTTCACAATTGCTACTCTGACGTTCACATGCTGTTTCTTCTGCTGTACTTAGTTCCTCCTCTCTCTTTTAATCATCTGTCTACTTTTGGCTACCTTACCTGCAGTCTGACCTCGGATATCACTTCCTTCACAAAATCTTCATTGTTTTACATTTTACTCCTGCTCTGGCTTATCTGTGCTCTCATGTCACCTGGTGGAATAAAGGCCCTTCCTGTTCTGCATCACATCCCAGCACCTACTTGTCTCCCTGCTTTTGGTGAGCTGCATGAAGGTAGACACTGAGTTCTGTGAATCTTTGTACCTGAAATCCCCAAAGGGTTCTTACAAGTTAGTGAGGACATAGGAGGTGCTTGTTATGGGACACACGAGTTAACCTGTGTTGAGTTGATAGAGGCTTTAATAATAACACAATGAAGTAAATTACACAGGTAAGCTAAAGACTTATACAATTCTCTCCCACCTTTTCTTTTATCTTGAGGGGTTTGAAAATTTCCTCAAGACCCAATGATGTGAATGACCAGACAGAGGCTTATAAATCTTCCTATTGTTCATTTCATTAGTACTGCTAATTGTTTTAGGACATCCTGTCTAATTCTCTTTATCTTTGCTGTGAAAAGGTTTTTATGGCCCTGAAGGGAGTCTGGACTCTGTTATGTTATGTAGAAATTAAACAGTTTGTAATCTTCAAAGGCAGGAAGTTTACCATCCTCTCATCAGAAATCTGACTGCCATAAAATGACTAGAAATGTTTTCCAAAAATATCATAAAGAATATAGAACTCTTGAAAAGATTGACACCAAAAGCCACCCTTCTCGATGTGCATGGGAGGATGGGGTAGTTGGTGATTTGGGGTAATACGTGTTTCTTTGTAAGAAGCTTGGGATGACACATAACATTTCCCCCAGCACTCTTTGGACTTCATTAGGAGAGTGACATTTCCCAAGTTACTACATATCAGCTTTATCTGTTTATTCTAGGTAATCCCAGGATACATAAGATGCAAGGATTGTGGGGCATAGCGTGGGGTTCTAGGGTTCTTGAATTTATTTTAATGCTCATTTTTATGGGGACCTCCTCCTCCCTGAGAATTCTGAGGGTAACTCTAAGACCCAGGGTTCCAGAATGAAGGGAATGGCTAAGGGGAAAGGACAAGGAGTGGCCTCCCAGCCTGCCTTTAGTTTCACGTTAAGCAAGAAGGATGAAGAATCTTGAAGGCTCATATGTGCTTCTACTCGAGGCCAAGTCAAGGCCTCTCCCATTGTCTCAGTGAAAAGAGTTTAGGGTGTTGTTGCCTAATCATGCAGTGTCAGTTCCCCGGTGGAGGTTTGCTCCAATTTCTCCACTATCTTTCTCATTTCTATTTACCTATTTAAGGGACCTGAGTTCTTCAAATACCAATGTAAATCTTGCTTGGATCGGATAAGGTTTTCTGAACTAAGTTAAATGCCTGCATTTTTAAAAAACCACGTCATATGTCATTGACTGAATTTAATTCCATTCAATAAACATTTGGCGAGTGCCAAGTGTGTCCTGGGTATTTATTTATGCATGTGTTTGCTGTCTAACTCGACCCTACTTCTAATCACCACTCCTCTCACAGTCATTGCAGCATAAATGCTGGTTGATTAGCACTCGGTTTTACTAACAATGACAGCATAAACACCAAGATGTACTTCTGTACTCTGTAATTTTATCAAAATATTGTACAATCCATGTTCCTATGATACCAGTTGCCCCTGCTCACTTGGCCACTGTCTGTGTGTAATATCCAACAACTTAACTGACAAAACAGTTTAATGTATTGACTAAATGTTTTGATGTTGCAAAGACATTTTATCCTTTGTAATCCTGAAATAAGGAATTCTGATTTTTTATTTAAATAATCTGTAATCTTAAATAATCCATAATTTCAACATTTTGCAAAAATAGCAGGTGATGTTGACCAACTCTAATTTGGCTAAGAACAGTTTCTTTGATATGGCAATGAGTATTCATAGTCTATTAAATTTTTGGTAATTGGATCTGCTTTAAGGAGCAGTTTTTCACTATTTACACATCTGTAACAATTTTTACTCTATTTTTTCAAGGATTTTTTTTTGGCCCTTACTTTTAACCGTACAATCCATTTGAAGAAATATATTTTCTATTGTGTTTTTAAACACCTTAAGTGAAGGTATAAGTTACAAACACTAAAATTACCATTTTGTGTACAATTAAAGTTTCTCCAGTTTAATATAGTTATGTATATACCACTGTGATAGAAATGGAGAGCAATTCTCCACTCCCAGTAGGTTCCCCTGGGCCCGTTGGAAGCTAATTCCTTATCCCTACCACCATCTCTTGCAACAACAGCTAATCTTTCTGTCACTATAGTTTGGCCTTTTCTATATTTTCACATCAATAGAATCATACAGTATGTAATCTTTTGTATCTGGCATATTTCACTCAGTATAAATGCTTTGATAATCACCTGTGTCATTATATATTTCAATAGTACGGTTCTTTTTATTAAGGAGTAGTATTCCCTAGTATCTATGTGTCACATTTGTTTATTCTTCTAGTTTATAAATATCTTGGTGGTTTCACATTTTGAGCCATTGTTAGTCAAGCATCTGTGAAGATCCGTATACAAGTCTCTGTATAGACATCTATTTTTATTTCTCTTCAGTAAATAATAGGAGTAGGGTTGATGGGTCATATAATAATTATATATTTTTTATAAGAAGCTGACAAACTTTTCCAAAAAGGTTATATTATTTTATATTTCTGCCAGCAGTGTATGAGAGTTCCAGTCACTGCACATCCTCTCTAATACATGGTATTGTTATCCTAACAGTTCATAATAGTTTCATATTGTCTTTAAATATCTGCAGTTTTGTCACCTCTATCATTTTCAACATTGGCAATCTGTATCCTCTTTCTTTTTCATCGTCAGTGCGACAAACCTTTATCAATTTTATTGATACTTTTGGTTTTATTGATTTTCTCTATGGTTTTTCTGTCTTCTACTTCATTGATTTCTGCTCTTTATTATTTCCTTCCTCCTGCTCACTTCAGGTTTAATTTTTTCTCTAGTTTCTCAAAATAGAATAATAGATTATTGATTTGAGAACTTTTTAAAAAATATATAAGTGCTTAATTCAATAAATTTCTCTTTAAGCATCATTTTACCTACATCTAAAAATTTTAAGATGTGGTTTCATTTCTGTTTAGTTCAAAGTATTTTCTAATTTTTATTGTAATTTCTTCTTTAAGCCATTGGTAACTTAGAAGTGTGTTTTAAATTTTATAATTGCAATTATTTGCTTAAATAAAACAGTAACATTTACTTGGCAGAAGTCAAGAGTCCTTGGAAAATGCAGTTTTATGGAATTAAGCTTAATTTACTTAAATTCTGAGCCAGAGTTTTAACACAGAACCTGTTCACTTAGGATACTGTCTGCATGTTATAGATATAGAGAAGTATCTTACATTTGAGTTACAAGTAAAATATCCTACCTTATTTGAAGAATAAGGCGTTTGAAGAATAAAATACCATTCTACAGTCTGATTCTATGAGTTTGACTGTGTTAGATACCTCATGTAAATGAATTCAAGTAGTGTTTGTCCTTCTGTAACTCGCTTATTTCACTTAGAATAATGACCTCAAGGTTTATTTATATTGTCACATATTGCAGGATTTTCTTTAAGGCTGAATAATATCCCATTGTGTGTATATAATACATTGTCTTTATCCATTCATCTGGCAGTACACGTTAAGTTTGCTTCCATGTCAGACTATTTCTACACTCTCATGTACTTTGCAACATTCATCACAAGAGCCAAGATGTCACTTTCTTTGTTAATTTTTACAGCTAAAAATCAATTTTTTTAAGCATTGGTTTTACTGACTCATTTAAGTTTTGATATATTTTCATTACCATTCATATCAAAGTATTTTCTAATTTCCCTTTCGATTTCTTCTTTGATCCACTGAGTATTTAGGAATGTGTTGTTTACTTACCACATAGTTGTGCATTTTCTAAATTTCCTTCTGCTATTGGTGGCTAATTTCATTTCATTGTGGTTGGAGAACATACTTTGTATGATTTCAAATGTATTGAGACTTTTTTTACTTGTGTTATGGCCTAACATGTGATCTATCCTGTAGACTGTTCCATGTGCACTTGAGAAGAATATATATTTTTTTCTTGTTGGGTCAAGTGCTTTTTAGATGCCTAGTTAATAGTGTTATTCAAATCTTCTTTTCGCATTTGTCTAGTAGTCCTATCCATTATTGAAAATACAGTATTGAAGTTTCAGCTATGTATGTTGAATTGCTTATTTATTCTACCTCTATTTTAAAAATGCACTTGATTTTGCCTATGACAAGTACAAACTAATATTTGTTTGCAAACATTATATCATTCATGAAGCATTTGCTCACAATTTGTCATTGAACTTTCTCAGCAACCTTAAGAAGTACAGGTTTTTCCCCTGTCATTTAACAGCCGAAGAAATGCTAATAAAAGAAATAAAATTTCCTGACCAAGTTGAAGCTGATGAAGTTGATGCTTTAACTCTGGTTTGTTAATTAAAAATCCTGTACGTTTTCCACTGTGCAATCTCCTCATTTCCTCTTTCTCCATGTATCAAGATAATGCCTCCAAAACTGCTGTTTGTGAGCAGAGCTCTGTTCACCTTTGTTTTCCTTCAGACTACCTGGTCGTGCTCCTTCTCAGCTTACTAGCTTTGGCAGAGCCCATATTTGGCTCCCACCCAGTTATCTATGTCAGCTCATCTCCTAGGTTGGCCTCTTCTGGTATTAAAATCCCACCCAGTTTTTTGGTCAAGTGCCAACAAGCTTTGGTGATGACAGCCAAACCTATCACCCTGTCTATTCAAACACTGCCAGCTGGGTAGCATCCCTCTCTGCCAACCACCTGTCTACATTTATCTTCTCCTGCCAAAGCACCTCTATTTCAGACCCAGCTTAACCCTTCTCTTGGCATATCTTAAAGGAACATGGCAGGACAGATTTATTTAGCAAAGACATTTTTCAAAATCACTGCATAGCAGATATATTACCAAATTACTAAAGGCTGGGTCTATCTCCTCAGAGAGAACAGCTGAATGAAAAGCGAAGAGTCGGTCAGTGGTTTGTTTACAATCTGCATTAAGAAAAAGGAAGGAATTTGACTGATTTTCTTGGTGAATTGGACGTCTTCATGTCATGTAGATTCTTTGTGGTTCAGAGAGGCCGATGTGGTAGGAAAGGTGAGACTTGACCTAAACTGAATCCACAATACTGTTCCATATAAAACCTGAGGTTTGAATTTGATGATCTGGACATCTCCTGGATTTAGATGTATGAATGTATAGCAAGAGGAAGACAATGAGTTTGGTTGGGCGCCACAATGGAAGATTGGAGTGCCAGAAGTGAGTGAAAGAATATTTAAAAGAATATTTTGCCAGGGCATATAGTTCTCATTTTTGTATAGATTTCTTTATTAAGCAATCTTGTTGATAGGTAAATTGCATCTGAGGGTTATATAGACCAGTATATGTGACAATGTAAAACCTGAACCTGAAGTTTTGATTAAAATAAGAAATAGATTCAAAATCTTAAAATCAAACCCAAGGACAAAAATAACTTGAAAGTCAAGGTAGATGGCTGAAGTTGTCAGTCAGTGTGTGTGTTTGTATGGATGAGTAGCTTTTCTTGGTGGGGAGACACTTTTGGAGAACATTTGGAATGTATACCAAAAACTACTTTAATATTAAAAAATATGGTGCCTTTGTCTTTCAAAGTTGGGTTATCAGTCTTCTAACTTTCCTTTGTCACTTAACTCTATCTTCCCATTCTGAATGTGTTCTCAGACAGCTAAGGAATATTTAAGGGAAAAATATCTTTAATTTTTGGGTGTCTTTATGGGACAAATATGGCCACTGATAGCTCCAGGCTTAACATGACCTTACAAATGTAATCTCTGTGTGAAGTGTGTGTGCTTTTCCCCTCCAATCTTTCCAGCAAAAGTCCTTGGGGAAAGTCCTTTCTGGGTCATTGAACCAACGCTTATTGCTAGAAAGAAGGGGTTCCATGATTGGCCAGGCCTGGGTCATTTGCTTACTCACAGAGTCAGGGAGACCTCAAAGATGGTGGGCACTGGCATAGACGGAGGGAACAGTATGCTCAGGGGGATGTGCACACAAAAGAATGTTTTCTGCCAGTGGAGGAGTGAACACGCCTATAGCGTGGTACCCAGGTATCAGCCAGGAAAGTAATGAGAGGCAGCTCTCTCTCCCGTATTGAAATAGCAATGTGAGACCAGATAATAAAAAAAAAAAAAAAACTGCTAGGACAGTGATTTTTGAATTTGTGTGTGTACATATAGTTAATAGAAATCCTTTACAGTTTTAAGTTGGAGAATTGGATATATGCTTGAGAGAGATTGATTTGGTCAGAAGTTTTAAGATAAATTGTTGAAAGGAGACATTATTAAAATACATTCCAATTTGAGACTTTTGCTAATCTCAAGGTGGGAAGTAATGGACAGATTTATAACTTTCAATTGTTCTTAATGGTGATTACAAAACAAACATAGTGAACGATTCAATAACCATTTATATTTGGTTTTACAATTTGTAGAATCATTCTTTCAGCTTTCATTTTTGTTTTTTTGTATGTATGTGTGCCTTCTTTTCAGAGAGGATGTGGGTACTTCTTACAAATTAGTTTTGACTTAAAATCAATTTAAGAAATATTAATTCCTTCAGCTTTATCGAGGTATAATTTACAAGTAAAATCGTAATTTAAAGTGTGTATTTTGATGATTTGATATATGTACACATTGTGAAAAGATTTTTCCCATCTAGTTAATTAACACATCACATACACTGAGAATATTTAAGTGCTACTCTTAGCAAATTTCCATTTTATAATATAATGTTATCAACTACAGTCACCATGTTATACCTTAAAGCCTCAGACATTATTCATCCTATAGACGAAAGTTTGTATCCTTCTCCCAGCCTGTCCCTATAGTCTCTACTCCCTAGACGAATTCATTAACTCATGTGATAAGTGTTGCCCTCTGTTCCCTGAGACAAAAAATAAGTATAGAACTCTGTCCTTAAAGAGCTTTAAATATAGTTGGTGAGATAAAACATAGATTCACTAAATAATAAGAGGAAAATACGAGAAGGGCTTTGTCCTTTGTCCTTTGCATACCTCCAGTTGTAGCATTGTACTGGGGACACAGCAGGTGGTCCGAAAGTATGTCAATGAAAGTGGCCAAAATGCCATTATGTTTCGCATGGAAATTATCCATTTGCAGCTGCACTTAGAAGATTAATGAGGAAATGGGTATACACAGAAAACATCTAAATGACTATATTTTTACATTTGGAAACTGCTGGTGACACAGGCCCACACCATCTGTTGGCTTGGCAGCTGTGACAGTTGACAACGTTGCTCAACAGAGAAGCCAGGATTCACTTTTGGGAGGATAAACTCACAGTTAAGCATGGCTGGGAGAGCTTGTGAACAGTGGTGCCAGTGGCAAGCCCAGAATTGACTTCCTTTTTATTTACACACATCCAGGACTAGGAACACTGAAAGTTCCTTCTCTGCACAACCTTCTCATTTCTCTTCACCCCAAGTACAGTTAGTCTCAACTCCTAGGCCCTCATCTTAACCTTGGGGCCATCACGCCTTTCTTATCAAGGTTCTCATGCTTCTCTACCTGCCCACAATCTCTTTATTACCTGCTGTATTTTTCACCTCCAACTTTTGCCCAGTCCATTTTGCCAACTTCCACTTCTGAATAAACTCCATTTTGCCTTTTCTTAAAGCATCTAGGTTTCTAGATAAGTTTATGTGAAATTGCTGAGTTCTTTTCTAATTTTATGTGAATAAGACAACGCAATTGTTTCAATTCCATATATGCAATTTTAATATCAAAAATAGTTCCAAAAATCAAATGATTTATAATTTACTTGGTGGCAAAACCTGATGTGGCTTGAACTCATTTGTCAACAACCTGAACTGACCCAAGACTATTTACTGATTATTTTTAATGGCAAGGTTAATATTCCAGTATAGAAATGTGATTAATTACAGGATGGTTCTCTTGAACCTGTTTGAGTTGACACATAGCATATGTTATTCCTACACTATTATGTCTCTAAAACAGAAAATTCTGAATTGTGAAGCATATACAACCACGAATGTCAGATAAAGCATTGTGGGCTCACATACCCTAAGCTTTATGGGTTATAAATAATTTCACCTGTGCTATCTTGAGTAATCCTTACAATAATCCTGAGTGGTAATGAATGCATTACTGTACCCATTTTTCAGACACGAAGACATTTAAAAATGTCGATCCCTGATCACATAACTAATAAATGAGAGCTGGGATTTGAAACTGGGTGTTCTTCTCCGATCCCTTAGTGCTCTTCACATTTTCCTTTAACAGTTACTGTTTATTTTTATTAGAAAATCAATCAAATTTTTTGCTGAAAGTGAAGAATATTTTAAAGAAAGAAAAGAATCAAAAACTACTCACAATTCAGAGATAACATTGTTGAGAATATCCTGTTTTTTTTTTTTTTTTTTTGTGCTGTTAGTTCATATTTTAACCAAAAATCGAGATAATTCATACATAATATTTTCTATTCTGTTTTAACCATTGAAAGTTTATTATACACATGTTTTAATGCCATTAAATTGTCTTTTGCATCATGAATTTTTCTAATTTTTTAAAAGCCTCTAGCACAGAGAATTCCGGGCGCATTCTCATTTTCAGAATTTGTAGGACCCTCTCATTCCTGGTTTCCGCTTAGATACCATCCCACTCCTCCCTTAACCCATGTAGCCACCCACTCTCAGATGTCTAATAGATGACCCTTGCTATAGATATTCTTATAAAATAAATGTCATAATACAAGAAATTTTATGTTTTCCAGATTATATCATAACCTACTAGAGACCAGTTTTATTTCTAATATTTCTTATTCACTACTGTGTGTTTAAGATTTAGCCATATAAATATAATTAAATTTGCTTCATATAAATCCTGCACTTTTCTTACTTAGTTTATTCCTAGGTATTATAACTTTTTTTTTTTTTTTGAGGAACAGGGAAGTTGCAGCTTGAAATGGGATTTATATTTCCTTTAAAATTTCTAACTTGTTGTTTGTATATAAAGACTATTGGTTCCTCTTATTATATATACTGCCTTATTAAATTCTCTTATTGTTTGTAATTGTTTTTCAGTTAATTTGCTTTTAATCTCATTGTTTATAACAAGATCCTCTGCAAATAATGGTAATTTTACCTTATTTCCAATATTTTTTTATCTCTAGTTTTGCATTTCCTAATTGAAGTTTTAATCCTCCAGAGCAGTATTAAATAATAATGCTGGCTATGGACAACTTTGTCTTCTGATTTTAACTGAGAATGCTTCAAGCACTCCCTCACTATGTGAGATGTTGACATTAGTGTTGAGATGAACATATTTTGTGATGTTAAGGCATTTATTCCTATCTTATTAACTATTTTTTCTATTAAAGAATAATTTTGAATTTTATAAAATAAAATGTTCAGTATCTACGAAGATAAACATAGTTTTTCTTTTTAGATATGTGTGAATTTTAACCCATTTTCCATTTAGGAAAAAAAATACAGCTTGCTGCCGGAGTTAATTTAACGTCATGAGTAGGAATGCTACATTTTCTAGGATTTGACATTTTCAGTAATCGAGAATTACTATATTTTGTAAATGGAAATACCACCACTAAAAACAGAATGCTATAAATAAAATGATGTCATTTGTTTCCAAAGACTCTTGACATACTAGAGTGATGAAAAAATAATAATAAAAGTGAGATATTTCATGGCAAATTTGGGGGGTCAGGTTAGAACTACAATCTGAATTTTCTTGGGGTGAACACTGCAGCCACAAACACTGCTGGTGAGTATCCTCAGGGCAAAGGGAAATGGGTTAATAAATGTCTTGAAGTTTAACTGCACTTAGATTCCTGGAGTAAATCCACTTGGTCTTTTTGTGTGTAATTATCTGAATTTATTGCTGGATTCTGTCAGCTAACATTTTACTTAGGATTTTAAAATGACATTTATAAAGAATGTATACAGATTCACTTTGTCTGATATTTCTGAATTTCCGGTATCAAAGTTATGTTCATTTCATAAAAAAAAAATTGTTTAGAGGCTTTCCTTATTTTCCCATGTTCTAGAAAATTTTAAATAGCATTGTAATTATTTCTCATTTTTTCTTCCAAATATTTGATAGAAAAGTAGAATTTCCTTCTAAAACTTATACGTCTGGTGCTTTTGGGACCAATAATGTTTGGGGATATTTATTCTCTCTACCTCTCTCACCCCCTCTCCCTACTTCCCTCTCTAGCACTGGTTCTCAACTGGGAGTAGTTCAGTGTAGACCAAGAAGTGGGGAGATGGCTCACAATGCAACATCTGTCTTCTTTATTTCCAAGAAGATAGACTAATTTCTGAACATGCAGTTTCACCATTTGATGAGTTTCTGTGTATGTGCTGATTCCTCTGGCTGGTTGATGGAAGTCTCATCTGGGGAAGCCTCTGCCAGCAGCCCCTGTACCCCTTTGGATCTGTGCAGGTCAGGATTCAAGGGTTGCACCAGCGTGTGCTTCCTCTCCCCAGTAGGAGAGTACTTTGAGTAGTTGACTGTCTGAAGCCACAGCCTTGCTGCAGTCCTTCCCTGCATGATGTCTTGCTTTTTTTCCATGGCTTTGGCAGTCCTTTGACATATCTTGAGATTTAAGGCTTCAACCCTCTCTTTATTTAGCTGAAAATGAAATGCGCATATTTTCTGTTGTTTTTAGATGATTTCTTAAAAGTATTGAAATGCCCGCTTAATGCCTTTATCTTCAAACAAAAGATGGTTAAGAAGCATTTTTCTCTTTTTTTATTCCATGAATAATTTTTCAGTTTATAAAATGCCTCTTGAGCATCTCTCATTTGGGGGGGCCCAGTGTTTTATGAACACATGTTAAGCTTGTATCAATGCTGTTTTAGAATTTATCAAGATGATCACATAGTTTTTTTTTGAGCTATTAATGCAATGAATGTATTAGTACACATTTAATATTAAATCTTCCTTGAATTCCTTAAATATATCTATTTAAAAAGCTCACAATAACAAAAGATACTTTGTATGTATTGTCTTTTAAATCCTCACCACAATTCTATTAAGTCAGTATTATTAATATTTTACAGTTGAGGAAGTTGAGACTCACTGAGGTTAAGTTACTTAAGTTCACAAAACTAGTGTAAATGGTGAATTCACCTTTTAAACCAGGCTGGCTGATGTCACAACCCATCATTTTATTATTTTAATATGCTTGTAGATTTAATTTACTAATATTATATTAAAT
This sequence comes from Eidolon dupreanum, assembly GCA_028627145.1. NCBI lineage: Eukaryota > Metazoa > Chordata > Mammalia > Chiroptera > Pteropodidae > Eidolon > Eidolon dupreanum. Next base: position 21,291,629 of record CM053515.1, on the reverse strand, counting down.
AGTTTATATCTATTTCAATACATCAGTGAAATTTTGGTGTCATGGCTATTTTATGAATGAAATGAAAAAAAATGGAATGGAAAGTTCTGTATTTCTCTTCGTGTTTTGTTAGGTGACGGAGAGTGGGCATTATCTCTGTCTTAAATAAGTCAGTCGTTATCACTTAAAACCATTTAAGTGCAGTGACTAATTTTAGAAGCAATTATTCAACATCTTCTGTTATTTCCAATGTTGTCATTCTTTTCAGGTTGTCTTTTTTCTTTTTAAGTAGGTTTTGGTAATTTTATTTTTCTAGAACTTGTCCTCTTTTATTTAAATTTTCCATGTTTTATACTCTATATGTGTACACTAGTGCACAGATTGTGTCTACCTGTATAATAATATATAACCAGATAAATAAAGATTTAAATATACAATGTGAGGCCATGGTTTTCTCTATTTGCTTTATGCTTTTTTCTTGATTCCCCTAGACCTAAAATTTCTCTGCACTCAGGAAAAAATACCTTTTATAGACAAGTATCAATTATTTGCTTTCGTCTGTTTGAATGTTTTTTCTGATTAATTCACTTTTAATTAATCATTTCCTTTTAGTTTTCTTCAAATATGTTTTAATGGTCCTTTTCAAATCTTGCAGATAAAAGTTTAGTTTATATCCTTTCATTTCTTTTAAAATATTGATCTAATTCAGAAGTACAAATTTCTTTCTTTTAGCTTTAGCCATTTTCTCTATTATAGTAATCTTATTGTCATTATTTTCTAATAGCTTATAATTATAGTTTTGATTTTCCTTTTTTTAAAAAAGTTTTCTTTGGTAGGTTTTAAAAATATACTTTTATTGTTTAATTCTACCTTTATTGGATTGTTAGAGCAAATGATATATAATTTCTGTCTTTGAGAATTTATGCAAGTCTTTTTATTCCCACAGAATGTAACCAATTTTGACAAATGTTCCATAATCTTTGGGAAATGAGTTGTATATAAAAAACTGTACTATACATAATCATGTATTATATTTGAAACCTCTACATATTGTTTGTACATATTATTTTTCCTGCTTGTTCTATCAAAAGCTGAGAATGGTATATTAAATTTCCTTACTTCATTTGTGTTTCTGACAATTTCTTTCTGTAATTCTGACAGTTTTTGATTACTATATTTCAATTCTGTATTCTTAAAGGTTCATGACTTACAATTTTAATGTCTTTATTCTATATTTAATTTTGTCAATAAAATGACTTTTTATTCCATTTTACCTTAAATCATACTTTGATCATTTTCTCAACCCAATTTTTTCCCTGCTATATTTTTCTAAGTTATTTAATTTAGACACTGATCCCCTCATCCATAAGTCCTTTTCTTTTAGTACAGAATTTAATTGGAAAAAATAAGGTATGTGACCATATCTCAACCCCAAGTTTGTGGACCAGGTTATATTATATTTTTATCGTAATTGTGGTTACTGCTATATTTTTAAAAAGTTTGAATTTATTTTTATTTACCAAGATCTATGTTGAAATTAAAAATTGACTATTGACTGTGTAGGATAGAAATTGTAGTGCAATTTTTACTTCTCTCTTCCACTTTCAATCTTAATGTTTGTTCATATAATCTTGAATTTTAACCCCAAATTATTATCAATTAATTACAAGTTGTTAAATGATGTACCAAAGCCTAAAATCGTTTTGGATTCTTACACTAAATGTTAAAACCATATTGACAGAAATTATTTCAATGTTACTTTGTTTGATTTGGTTTTATTGCATATAGTTAAGTCATTCTCTTTTGCAGATATTTATTTTGATTTTTCTCTGGAAAGCTGCTACACATCTCAAGTAATTTATTTTTCAAGAAGACTGTTTTGGGTGCCATACAATTAGCATACTTCTTCTTGGCTACTTATATGTGAAATTATTTTCATCCTTGAAATTAAAATGATTATAAAATATTTTTGTCTATATTCATTTTATACACTACCAATGGTACTTTATCCTTGTAGTACTGTATGGTACTTAAAGAGCCTGTTCATTTTGTGAATTTGTGTTCTTCCTCAACATAACAAAGTTTTCTTCTATTTTTCTTATTTCTTTCTATTTATTTATTCTATTACTTATTTTTTTGTCTTATTCTTCTATTCTCTGTACCTTTTTTTGGGATTCCTTTATATACATCTATCTTTCATCTCTCTCAACATGTTAATATTTTTGGCATCTATGAATTTATCAATTTGTCATGTATATTGTTATTGTTGAGTATCTAACCTGCTGTTTATTATCCCAATATTTTAAAAACACTTTCTATAACTTTTACTGATTTTAGAAGATATCTTTCAAATTAAATGCTTAGCTCCTGTTTCACAGATAATATGTTTCTTCAGTATTTGGAGGAACACACGTCAGAATTATTTAAAGTGCTCATCTGTTTTATTGTTGTGTTAGGTTTGTCAGCTGAAAGAAATTCGTGTGTTTTTTTTTTTCATTTTGAAGTCCCATTCCCTGGAAGTCTTGCCTCATAACATCTCTTTACTGCCCGAGTCATACAGTATTACACTTCCTCATCTCTCATTTAGTGGAGAAGTTGTTCAATTCTCCAGGAAGCCTCTCTCATGAGAGAGGCCATAAGTAATCTTTCATTCTACCTGTATTCTGCTACTTCCTGAAGATTACTTGGCAGAAATTCCTTGATTTTTTTTTTCTGGCACCTTTCTTATTTAAATCCTTAGTAGGAAATTTTCTCTATTAAAATATCTATATGAAATATGTATAAAAGTGGGGGTATGAGGTACTAGTGCTTGTCTGTAGTCTATATTACACTATATTTTATACGCTGTATATGCTACACATGCTTCACATACTACATAATATATTTTACAAAAATTGGCAATCCTTTGTAAATCTCTAGCTGTGATAATATACATAGCATGTGTTCCAGACCTTTCTTAATCACTTTAAGACATCAGGACACTACACTGAGAAGAGTAAGACAATTCAATGTTATTTCCCTCAGAGATGAAAGATTCCTTTCTCTCCATTCCAAATTATCTTTCCCCTATCTTTTCTTATTGTCTTTTTTTTTTTCCATTTAATTAAGGGATCTCCATCAATTCCATGTTCTTTATTTCTTTGGGTCTTTGATTCATCAGTTATCCTTTCCTTTCTCTGAAACTTCAGCTATTTCTACTCACTCCTTTTCCTCAGATGGAAAATTTGTCCAAATCCTTCCTTGGAGAATGTAGCCTATACATGATGCATCTTCTTTATTATTACAGACTCATCTCTCAACCTCCAAAATTTTTCTACTAAAATAATTCTTTAGAAAGTAACACATCTCAGAGTCTTTAACTCTTTCTTTATTCTCTTCCATCTCTTTGTAGCCTATGCCATTAATAGTCATCCCTTCATTTATTCTTTTTTCTCTTTACTTTCTATTTCATCCTTTTCCAGCTTTACTAGCTCTTCTGATTCTTCCTCTTCCCCAAGATTTCTAGTGCTCCCACAAATCTTTCCTTTCCATATTCTCCTCCTTGGTGAATCCATCCATTCTTAAAGCTTCATCCCTTATCACAAGGCTGATAACTCTTGAATCTACATTTTTCATTCTGAGCACTTCTCATGAGGCGATCCCAACATTTTCTCCCAACTACCTGGTAGACGCGATCTCTAAGACTTAGTTTGAGTGCCTAGAATTTTGGAATCTCTTCCTTCTCTCCTCCATGTTGTAAATAACCAAATACTATCATTTTTCCCCCCCTGGATATGCCTTTTGCGTTTTTGTATCTTTTCAGTCTTTCTTGCCATGATAACAGTTTATTCCTTTCAAGTCCCATGCCCATCCAGTCTAGGTCAGTAATGTTTCAAGTATCTAAACAGTACAAAGATGTAAATTTAAAATAGTGTTATTTTTAATCAGTCCCAGGGAACCACATTCTGAGATTTACTTATCCTTGTGACTAAGCACAAATAAAAAAATGACGTTTGTATGATTTTATTAACCAATGTCACTCCAATAAATTTAATTTAAAAAATGATACTCTAACTCATATAGTTTTTTGTAACATACCATCCTACTTAGTAAATTATTCAACTTGGAATTTAGATTAAATCTTCAGTGTGTAGCAGGGGAGAGAAATTGTTTGTAAATATTCAGCTCAAAAGTAGTGTTTAACCAAATGGCCATGCTGAAGTAATGGGTTTTTAATGTCATAATGATATAGTTCCTCCTTTGTGAAATTGGCTTGGAGACAAGGCCTGGGAGTGCCGCTGCAGGATTGATTCCTTGGTGATTAAATCCCAATATGTAAGTTCAGCATTCATTGCCTGGGCAAAGATGGTAGCTCACATCTGCACAACACATTAGCATTTATAAAGAACTTTTATAATTCTGTTTCACAAATCTTTACAATAACTCTATGAGATGGGTAGAAAATTCTGTACTATTCTCACAGAATTCTGTACTCTTCTCACAGTAGGAGAGGTTGAATGATTGAGAAGGTGATAGCCAGAAAGTGTCAGATTCTGGTCTTGAATTCTAGCCTCTGACTTCAAGATCAGTGTTCCTCCTTACATAATATTACCTCAGATAGACACATACTAGATGTTCCTGTAATATAGTTGAATCTCCTCTCTAATTTGAGTAGCAGCTCATCAGTCTCGGTGATCCATTATTCATCCTTGTATCCCTAGAGACTGTAACAGTCACAGTGTACAAGCTGCCTACTATGTTGGTAGGTATTTGATAAATAAATATATAATAGCTAACATTCATTTTTTCCTTTGTTTCATATACTAATATGAAGATTGCTTTGTTTCAGATGCCAGTAATTTTATTAACTCATTTGATTCTTGCAACCATTTTATGAATTAGGTATGGTAATTATTCCCTCTGTTCAGTAGAGGAAGAAAGTGGGACAGAGAAAGGTGCAATAATGCCTCCATAGCTAATAAGTGGTAGAGTTGATATTTGAGCCCAGTACTCATTTAGCTACTATGCTCTCTTGTCTTTCAATATTTGAATACATTTTATAAAAATGAGATAATAACGGGATGATGATTTTAAAATGTGGCCCCAAATTCTTTGACAGTCCTCCCATAAGAAGGTGTGGATTTATATCCTCTCTTATTGAATCAGAGGAATTTGGTGAAAGTGAAATTATGTGACTTCCAAGATGGAGCAATAAACGGCGTGGAGGTTCATTCCAGCTTCTTACATGGAACATCTGCTTGTAGAGCCCTGAACTGCCATGAAAATAGTCTAACTTGAGGATGCCAAACTGAGGAAACCCAAAATCTCTAGAGAAGCCATGTGTAGGCAACTCTTGTTAACAGCCCCAGCTGATGATAGCTTTATAGGTTATCCTGGCTCTGCTGTTAGACATGTAAATTAAAAATCCTCCAGAAGTTTCCTGTCCCAGGGGTTTATATCACTCCCAGCCATTTTAGTGTTCCCGGTTTAGACTCTAGACATTGTGGAGCAGAGATAAGTCAGCCTCACTGTTCCTTATCTGTATCCTTGATTCACAGAATCTGTGAGCAAAACAATTGGTGGTGGTTTTATGCCATTAAAATAACCAGAATAATGGGGCTTAATCACAGCTATATGAACACTCCCTTATCCTGAAGCTACTTGCTTTCTGATAATAATATTTCAGGGCTGTGTAGTTGAACCAATTAAATAGGTTATATGTTACACACCCCACACCAGAGGGTGCTGCACATTAAGTTGACTAGTGTTTAAAGGGATTGGCCTGCTGGACAGCTCCTTGCTTCCAAGAAAACCACAGGAATATGGAATTTCTTGTTTCTGTTCTGCTGAGCTCAGTGGGTTGTGTGTTTGTTCTTGGCTTCTTGCCCAATAAGTCTTGGCAATCATGTCACTCCCTCCCTGATTATCTTGCAACTGGGTATGAATTGCTGCTGCTGCACTGAGGTTTTATTCGTCACCTAACTGGGTGCATTGGCCAGCTTTCTTAACTATATAAGTCTCTCACTACCCTTAGATTTGTTGAGGACCGGCCAGACCTACAGAAAGTAAATAAAGAATGATGAATGTGAGCTCAGACTCTTCTCGAGCCAGGGTGCATTTACTTGGTTGTATTCTTTATAGACCCTGCTATGGACTAAAAATATCAGTTTGCTCTTCCAGGTCCCAGGCATCACTAAAAACTTAACTGATTTGTAGATGCTGGAGACATAAAAGACAACAAAGGACCCAATTACTAATGCATATGAGTAACTGCAGCTGTAATGCATTCCCTAAGCCAAAATTGCTACTTGAACGATTCATTTATTCACTCGTTGAAAAATTATTAATTGAAGCCTTTATGCAGAGAGTTCTGCTAGATGTTAATGAATCTACATCTAAACCAGAAACACAACATTCATTTTCATTACTTTTGCCTTTATAATACCTGTGCCTGGAATGCTGTACCCTCTAGCCACATGGTACCTGACACAATTTAGGGTCTCAATTCATAACTGTTGAAAAAATATAAAACAAAAATGATTTTTCCATTCCTAGGAGCCTTTATTCATAAAGCCTTTTCTTATTATTTCATGCTCTATATTCATATTTCCTTTAGGCTCCTAGAGGGCTCAAATTTGTACTTTATATGTGATGGAATTTGGATTTTCTGATATTGTTTCATGTGTTCTGGCCTCATCACCCATTAATCGATATCTGGTTGATGAAACACTAAGCATCTGATGGTGGACAAGTATTTTTTTCTCTCCAAGCTTCAATTTCTTCTTCTGTAAACTTAGATATTTGAACTAGGTAAGTGGATTTCGGTCTGTGTGCCAAGAACCTCTGGGCAGGATGGAAGAGCAGCTCCAGGTTCTAAGACCTTCCTAATTATATTTAAATATAATTATTAAGAATCATGTAAAACACAAATCACTTTGTAACACTCTGGCTTTTTAAAATTTTTAAAAATAAAAAGAGGTCCTCATACTGAAAAAAGTTAAGTTATTAATCTGTAGATTGAGGGTTAGCAAACTATGATCTATGGGACAAATATGGCCAATGGCCTGTTTTTGTATAGTCCACCAGCTAAGACTGTTTTCTACATTTTTAAAAGGATTGTTAAACAACAGAGTGTGTGACAGAGACTATATGTGGCCCGCAATGCCTAAAATATTTACCTAAATGTACTCTGGCCCCTTACAGAAAAAGTTTGCTGACTCCTAATGAAGATCAAGGATGAAGCATACATAGCTCATGTGATGATATTCCGTTCTCTCTTGTCCACAGAAGACATCTTAAATGAGTTATAGAATTATTCTTCAAATGCCTTAGGGTCCCCATCAACTTAGTACTCCTGCAAGTTATTATCAATTTAGTGGAGCTGGCAGTTTAGCCTCTAAGTTCTCATTGTATGGAATATTTATACTCAAGAATTTTGAGGCAGTCTGTTAGTGCCCCCAGCCATATCTTTTTAAATGTTTGGTATGTTCTAGCCTGCTCCCTCTGCCAGTATCTGCATGTTTTCTGCCCAAGGGCCTTCTCCAAAGTCTTTGAAGGTTACACTAGTTCTACTCAGGGCAGGCAGAAATGCCAAGAAATTAACAGACCTAGGCAGAGCCTTAGGAGTCATGTGTAAATACTCCAGCTCCCTATCTTTGGGGTTTAGTAATTACGAAGCATTTTTAACAAACTCTCCCAGAGTCTCTCCTAGAGGTCTACTCAATGGGAGAGCTGGCTTCATGATGCACCTTTACTAGCTGTCTTCCCTTCCCTCTGACACTCTTTTTTCTGTTTGTGTTCTCTGCTTCTTCCAAATAAACTACTTATACTCAAATCCATATCTCAAAGTGTGCTTCTGGGGAAACCCAAACCAAGACTGATTTCAAACCTGTTCCTGCTTGAAAGTAATGCTTTACAAAGGCCTCTAACTTAAAGTATCACAAGTTTCTCTTACAAGTCCTGGAAATTGCTGCCTGCAATTACTCATTTTGAGGACAACCTAATTTTTTGTGGTCTGATGCCTTCATTGTTGACCACAACATTATGGGTGGGTCAACCAATTAATTTTCTGATTGGATATTGAGAACTTTTTGGCCTTCTTCTCTAGACCGCTATTAGTGGAGAGACTTCCTAGGTGCCCTTACAGTGGAAAACTCACAACCAATAAACAGTTGAATCTTGAGATTTACATTGGCCGGGCAGGTTGCTATACCAAGCTCTAATAATAACTCCATTTTTTTTCACACCCTGGCAGAAAATGCAGGCAGCTGTATCCAATTATGCTGAGCACAACAAACTCAAACTTATTAAAGGTAGGAAACAGGCTGTTTCAGGATGTGAAAAATTCAACATAATGTGAAGATAATTTCTCAAGTGTATGGTTTAGTTGCTGTTTTTATATTTCATTCTCAAGCCAGTATTAAGTTTTTCATTTCCAATGTAGGCAAGAGAACACGGTCTTCGTTAATACATGGAAGTCAGAGTCCAAATATATAAGCTCTATTCCTGGACCAACCAACAACCCTATTGAATGACCAACAAAAATCATTTGTTCCTCTACTGTTCCAAAAAAATGCAATTGATAATGCCTCCTCATAAGAGAGGAATTTTGATTAAAGTTTATTTGTAGATTTGAGGTATAAAACCAAGATCTGTAACAAAGCAAGATGGTAGAACATTTTAGAACTGACATTTTGGAGCAGTGTTTCATGAAATGACTTGCATGATCCTGACAGAAAATTTATTTTTTTGTTTGATATAAGAAAAAAAAACATTCAGGTGACTTTTCCTCTTTCCAACTACCTCTGGCTTCCCTAGGGAACTTGCCAAATAATTCTGATAGTTTTCCAAACATTTAAGTAGAGTTTTCCATGCTGCAACAGAGACCTGGTATAACATTTTCCCTTCCTTTATCAGCAATAATTGATCCCTCTGCTTTCTTTCTCTGCTGAGGGCCAGCCAAGGATCAGTCTCTCTTCTCACTCTTTTGCTAATTGAGTACCTTTTTCCGCATCATGATATTTTACAGCTGTTACAAAATAGTACAAACAGTGGTATTTCTGGTTGCCAAAAGCTGGTACTTTATTTTTCTAAACAACTTTATGCCCCCCCCCATCTAAATTAGATCCCTTGTCATACATACTTATGTTATCATGTGTTTTCCCTTCATTAAATTTAGAGCTGTTTGTAATTTTGTATTCATTTTATTGGTTGTATGACTAATATCTTTGTTTCTCCACTAGTCTATATGACCCAAAAGGGCAGGATTGTATTTATCCATCAGTATAGTCTTACTGCCAAGATTTTCCCTAATACAAGGTATTTTGGATGGTACTAATTGCATATTATATATACATTTTGACACACATATATAATTATTCAATAGTATTATGTTCCATGAATATACTTAGCCCTGGGGATATATAATATATACATGTACATATATAATATGTAGTATGTAGTATAATATGTTTTATAAAATATGATGTAATGACATATATAATATGATAAAATGTATAATATGTTTATATATGCTATGCAATATTCATATGAATGTCTACATACTCCAATGCATACATGTGTGTTATTATACACATATATACATATATAATGTGTGTGTGTGCATATATATATATATATATATTAGATGAACTAAGTCTGAATAATTCTTTCTCTTTCAAAACGCCCAATTTTCATAAGTTTTCACCAGAGGGAATAAGAGGCTTATTAAAGTCTGTTGTCCAAGTTATGTTTATTTTTAACCTTTTTTTTTTAACAGATTAAGTTTGTTTTTTATTGTTTCAGACTGAGACTGTACAGTGCACTGGCTACATTTATATTAGTTGCCATGGTTTCTGTTACTTCAGAAATGGTCCAAGAAAGGAGTGGAATTTTTTTTGCCATGCAAAGATGTTTTTCCCTAACTTGTTTGTGCCCACGTAATGTACCAGTTTGAATCGTCTGCTTCTCTCCTCCCCATCTGTGCTGTTTGCAAGGGGCGGGGAGAAAAAGGAGAAAAGCAAGAGGAGGAGAGTTAGACACAGCCTTCATTCCAGCAGTGATTAGCTCAAAATTAGACTCTTTCCTGTATACCGAAGTCTTCTTACTTACAGGTATAGACAACATTGGCAGTATATTTTGCTTTCCTCACATCATTCCTACAGAAACATGTAATGGTTTTTGTGGAGAAGATAGGGCAAAGACCACTGGTTCTCAAGAGGCAGCACTGTCAGAAGAGATTTTATGCTAACATCTTTTTTGTTGCTGCTGCTGTTTTTGGTTTTAGTTAATTTTTTTCCTGACCAATTGGAAGGATCTGCTTTTGCAGGGATGACTGCCTTTCGTTCTGCTCTAATTATTTACTCATATTACTTTCTCGATTCGCCTAAAAAGGAAAATGCATCTTTCCCCCAGGAAAGTGTTATTTACTCTGCATCCTATGCCTTGTTTTCATCGTGGTAGCCATTGCCAAGTACAGTGGGCTTTTGTTCATTCCAGTAGGCATTACTGCATCATGGCATGACTCTCTCAATAATAGCTCTCATTTATTAAATACTTACTATGTGCTTGGAACTGTGGTCAATAGGGTAGTGTCAATATTTACTTCACCCACAAAATAACTGTAAAATAGGTGTCATTGTTGTTTCATGTTTCAGATAAGAAGACTGAGCCAGAATCCAATGTGTGGATTCTGTAAAACAGATCTTTCTAACATCAGGCATTTATTAACTCATTCACTTAAGAAACTGAGGGGCAGAGTAAAAAAAGTGAAGGGATTAAGAAATACAAATTGATAGTTATGAAATTATCAATAGGGGTATATATAAAGTAAAGCATAAGGAATATAGTCAGTAATAAGGTAATAACGGTGTAGTGTCAGGTGGGTACTAAACTAATCAGAGGAGCCACTTCCTATGTTATATTAATGTCTAGCCACTGTGTCGTACACCTGAAAGTAATATAAAATAATATTGAATGTCAACTCTAAAAAATCAAAAAAGGAGGAGGGAAAGGTGAAGGGGAGTAAGAGGTTCAAATTTCCAGGAATAAAACAAATAAGTGATAGGATGTGGTGTAGAGCATAGGGAATATAGTCAATAATGTCGTGATAGCTTTATATGATGTCAGATGGTTGCTGGACTTATGGTGATCACTATAGGTATATAAATGTTGAATAACTATGGTATATACCTGAAACTAATACAATATTGTATATTATATATATTTTAATAAAAATCTTTTTTTAAAAAAAATTTACTGACAACTTACTATGACCTGGGTAATTTTGTAAGTGCTGGGAATATGTTACTGAACAAAATAGGCAAAATTCGTTCTCTCATGGAGCTTCAATTCTGGTTTTCACACAAGGCTACATTACCTCTCTTATGTCGTACTGAAGTCAGAGAAACATTAGGATATTACACTCTGTAAGTTATGCTGACTCCCAAGTCAGTAAGCAGGCTAGTCTATTTCTGGAGAAGGAAACTCTAATA
>CM053515.1:21243060-21279679 GCA_028627145.1 Eidolon dupreanum | reverse complement strand
CCCTGACCATCTGATCCTGTATAAGTGTCTCATTTCCCCTTGTTGGAAGATGGAGGCCATTGTACCTACCTACACTTACCTTTTGCTTGAGGCTGTAGAGAAATATCAAATGAGGCAGGTGCCTTATAAGATGACGCTGGTCTTTGGGATTTGCCTCCTCCTCTTCCTCTCCTGGTCACCAGACCAATAATGAGGGGCAGGGGGAACAAGTGCTATAATACTAAGGTATAGGGGGGATTATCTGCCAAATGGGCCGCGTGACTTGCCTGTTGTGTACTAACTAGAAATGCAGAGTAAACCTACTTAGATTCTGAGGGTGCAGAACCAAGGCAGGGAGAATATCCAGCTGGATAATGGAGAGCTTGTTGATATAGGGGCATGCTCTCATGTCACAGAATTAATACCCTGGCAGGGCTGGGGAACTGGCCTTCATATATTTCTGGGATAAACCTTAGAAGCTTGAAGGAAGTGGTGGCCCACATTAAATGCCAGAGAGATGCCATTGACAGACAATGGAGGCAGGCATCGGAAGGCTCACAGAAATGGGTTGTTAGAATAGATCTATTCTACAAGAAGAGAAAACCCATCAACCAACTGTATCTTGAGAGAGCCCTGAGCACACTTAACTTACCAGTGTGATAAGAAGCACACTGGACAGTGCTGGCATCACATGGTCCTTGAGAAGCTCATTGGGGCTGTCAGTGCAGACCAGGACTGACAGTAGGGGATGCTGAGATTCCTGGTAGCAACAGAGATAATAAGATTCCAGATTGAAGGCTAGCAGACAATGCCTAGTCATCAAAAGCAAGATGAGCTTAATTATTCTGAAGGGCAGCTAGGCTGGGATGGCATCCAAGGGGCCTGATCTATGGGAATCGATGAGATGTCTAATAAAGTCCTCCCTCCATAAATCATGAGCTTCCAAGTCCTTAGTTTAGGCTTGAATTCTGTGAATTCTCTAGGGGAACTGACATAAGATAATGTCTACTCTAGCCTCCAGCCACAGAACTGGCTAGGTCTTAGCAATTCTGAAAGAATAGGAGAGAAGCTTTCTCATTCCAAAATGAGTCTTCCAGGAAGTGTCTAGGCAGGGATGGCAGGGTGACACCAGTTGCTATGTATCCTGTTATCACAGGGCCAAAGCAGCCATTTTTCCTCAGCCCAAAATGATAGCCCTGAGAAGGCTGCTTGAGCAGATTGACACGAGAGCAGTGAGTGCTGTCCTGTGGTGGCCAGATGGTGTGCACTCAACACAGAGGAGGCACGTGGGTTCTACCTGATGGACGGGGCTGGGCCCGGGTGAGTCAGACAGCAAGTGAGGGTCCAACTTGGTCTCAAAGATAAGTCCCAATAAAATAAGCATATATTTTCATAAATGACTTGGTGCTTTTAATTAAGTGGCTTTTTTGGTTTATTTTCTCTTTGGACACTGTATTAAGATGAGTTATTTTTGGTGATGCATGAATTAAGTTCAGTGTAAGAAGGGAATTTCTTAACTCACAGAATTCAAGAAAGGGTTGAGGATATATACAACAAAAAGGCAGATAAGCAACTGAACTTCAAGAAACTGTGGCTCCAGGAATTCAAATGCTGCCAATTCTTTTCCCCAGACTCCCGACAGCTCTTCTTTCCAGAGAGTCAGGTCCATTCTCTCACTGCCGTCAGGCTCTTTCCTTAAGGAGCAAAGGAGAAGTACCAGCAGGCTCTGAGTTTTGTATCTGTGTGTCTTTAATCTCCAGAAATAAAATCCCCTGACTCAGGTCAAAAGTGCGAACATTTCAGGGAACAGAACCGGTTAGTTTGTCTTGAGTTTGTTGCTTGCCGGTAGATGAATCAGCTGTAGCCAGAGGGGCAGGAGCACGTTCAAATGTGAGATTGCTAAGGAGAAGGGTGGCTGCTTGGTCATCACTTTCATAGGTTTCCATTCTAAAACCTCCATTATAAAGTTGAAGGTGGAGGAAGGTCGCAATGCTGCTCTCGTTGGAGGCGGTGGGACTGAGTGTGGAAACGGAGCCTGGTAATCTGTGAGAGCATGCTGGTGTGAGGGAAAGAGCTCAGAGCAGGAAATCAAAAGGAAAAGAAGTTCAAGTGGTAGTTACCCCACTAACTGTGTGATCAGGACTCTTGTCATTTACCCTCTCAGAGTCGTTTCTTCACTGTAAAATGGGAGGAATTGCTGTCCTGTTTACCTGCAATTATAGAAATCAAATAATTTAAAAAGGCAAGATAGCATAGTGAAGTCAGCTCTGTAGAATAACAATCCAGGTTCAAAATTCAGTTCCTCTCTTACCTCTTTCGAGCTATGGGATCCTACAGATGATCCTTAAATGTTCTGTGTCTGTTCACTCATAAATAAAATGGAAATGCTTGTATCTACTTTATTGGGTCATTATGAGAATTAAATGAGATGACACATGTACAGAAATAAAATACAGTAGTAAGGACTCAAAAATGTTAGCAACCATTATAATGACGCTAGTAATCATAATCTAGCAGTCAGAGTTCCATTCAATGTCGGGATTATGTTTTATGCACATTATTACTATAAAGTAATCCCAGCATAGGATATGCCATGTTGTCCAAACTTAATATATATTTTCTGAAAATTAATTTCAAAATAATCCACCATCCTTAAAAACCCATTTACCCATTCATTGAGAAAGTACTGTTTGGACACACACACAAACACACCCACACATACAAGTTTGCATTATTCTACCACAGAAATGACTGTATTGGAAGCTGTTCATTTATCTACAGGTCAGCACTTGGGTCATTGTGCTTATGGGGAACTCTGGTGGATTTATATACGCTAGCAAATGCATTAAGTATAGGAACATGCAACAAATACCACAGTTATCTAGTACTTTCACACATGAAAACTTATTCAAGGTCCATGTACATGGAGCTTATATTATTTAGACACGTTTCAGCTCTACATTTCACTCAGCATATATAGATACATGCTTTCTAAGGATTTTTGAAATAACTATTTTCCTTTTCTTTATCTTTTCTGTTTTTCTGGGTCTGTTGGACAGATTTTCCTAGAATAGAGGAGAAAGGAAACACATGTTAATTTTGTTCTCCTGGAGAGGATGTTGAAAACCTGTCTCCTGAGGCACACCTGCTCATTTCCAGCTCTGGCTCAGAGCCACACCTTCCCTAGACTGTCTCATTTCTGGGGAGAAAGCTATGGTTTTTCAGTCCCACCTGGAGTGAGGTCTGAAAGGGTCACTTTAGTTTCTGCTGTTAGTTTCAGAAGACTCATCTCTCTCCTTTGGTTGGGAGGCCTTTTAACAAGGCTCAGCCCTAGATAGATTGGACCCCCAGAGCAGTGAGTTCTGTTCAGGCCTGGAGGCAGACCAAGAGTGAGAACCTCCCTGTAAGAAGAGAAAAACAAGCCATTTATTATTTGCCTATTTGCAACTGTGTCTCTTCTTACTTACAAAGCTGTGGCAATGTTCCTGTTGAATGACTTAAAGCAAAGGAGTGCTTTTTCCAGAAACTTTTAAAGGAAACAAAACACAATTCTTAGTTATGTCACAGCTTTCTTCTTCCTCTTTTGCCCCACCCGAGCATGTTAAAAGCATCATCGCCCTTTGCATATACTCACACTGAGAGGTCTCGAATAGTCTTAGCCTGAGTTTTTCCACAAAGCAGAGCCTGGGCAAAGGTTTTATTGGTACCACTTTCCATAAAGGATGCAATTCCAGTGAGCCTGATTACAGAGAAGGGATGTGAGGCAGGGAAGGAGAGAGAACCAGTGAGCCCATACAAGCCATGTTACCAGTTAGCAACTGCTTGGTATCAAGCAGAAGCGATCCTCCATCTTGGAGGGCTGTCTTCACAGATATTTATAGACTGCTTCTCCAGACAATTCATGCAAGGGAAGAAGAAAGACATTTATCTGCCCCGCTCAGACTTCCATTGGTCTAAGTTCTCCTTGCCGCCGTGAATTCCTTCCTAGTTCCCAGCAGATCTGTCACATCAGCATGGAAGGGAAAGACCTGAGAAAAGAGGTGAGCAGTGCACAGAGCACACACGAAATGTGATGATGCTGTGAAACTGCCTGGGGGAGCTAGGTCCGGCAGGTCAAAGGTGGCTGAGGCTGAGACGAGTGGCCAGACACTGAGGAAACCAAGATCTGAAGTGACACATAAGAGGTATTTAGTATACAAGTTAATTTACAAGGAGACATTTTTCTTAAATAGATCTGTAGTTAGCATGCCCTTTTGGGGCACAATATTGAACAGTGATTAAAAGAATGGGCTTCCAGTCTGGCAAAGGAGGATTCTAGTCCTTGATTTGCCACTCTCTAGCAGTATGATTTTGGGCCACAGTTTTCACCCTTATACAATGAAGCCAAGAAAAGGACCTACTAGGTGGGGTTTTGTGAGGATTAAGTAATTCACGATATCCGACCTCTGATAAGCACGTAAAAATTGGTAGGTAATGCTATTATTTTCTCCATTTCTGAGATTATTTTGCATTTCTGTGGGAACAAGGCTTTGTTTACAGAGCCCTTCAGTAAATTTTCTTCCAAGTACCCACAAGTTTGTTTAGCAGTAATTGATTCTGTTATATTTGAGACACTGA
The DNA here is from genome assembly GCA_028627145.1 of Eidolon dupreanum. NCBI lineage: Eukaryota > Metazoa > Chordata > Mammalia > Chiroptera > Pteropodidae > Eidolon > Eidolon dupreanum. Next base: position 21,275,083 of record CM053515.1, on the reverse strand, counting down.
AATGCAAGAGGAAAAATTAGGCTGTCAGAGGGAGGCAGGTAAAGTCACCTACTAGCACAGTTTCAGGGGTGAGTTGGAGGGGAAGGAACCTATATTTTCTGTGTTCTCAGGTTATTCTGATACAGCCTGTCCACAAGCCAATGCTCAGAAACTACTTTTATAGACTGAAACTATCTCTAACCACAAGCTTTGACATAGCTATCAGTGATAGCAATGGGATTTGTGAGCTTTTGGATGGCATTTTTCTTTTATAATCTCCTTAAGGCAAAATTATGAACGCTCTCTCTCTCTCTCTCTCTCTCTCTCTCTCTCTCACTCTCGCTCTCGCTCTCACACACACACACACACACACACACACACACACACACTCACACACACACTCACACATTATTAATAGGTTTTATTTTTTGGAGGGCGGGAATAAGGGGTTGGACACAGGGTACAAGTGAAATACTTGAATGCCATAAATGGCATGAGTTTAATTAGTTTAGGGAATGTGTAAAAAAGAGAACTGATGAGTTTTTCCCAAATCTTCCCAACCCTCATGTATATTCTTAGTAACTACAATTTTTAAAATGTCTTATGTGGACTCAGTTCCCAGTTATCCTTTGGGGAGGTTGTCTGCTTTGTGAATTATGAGTGCTAGTTTTGTCTCCATGGCCAGCCTGCAATGCTGGCTGGCTTGCCTCCCCCACTGTGGAAAGCATGTGTTTACCCAGGGAACAGTCACTCAATTTTAACACTGGCCTCAGCAAAACCTATTTATGAAGACAAATCCAGTACTCCTGCAAAATTAAAATTTGATTTGAACACCTTCCAAAACCCAGCTGAAATGGCTTTTGGATTATCCACAGTGGTGGATTATTCACTGCTCCCCTACTAACAAACAGTTATTTAGAGTACACCGTCCAGACGGTCTCAAAACCGTGAATGGGCACTGTTTCAAGTCAGTTGCATGCACCTCAGAAATGTCACCATATAAGCTTTGGTTAGACCCCAAGGCCAGTGGTTCTCAAAGTGTGGTCCCTGACCAGCAGCATCAGCATCACTTGGGAACTTGTTAGGAACTCAAGATCATTAGCTTTTTCTATAATTAGATGTGCATAATGGAAAAAAAATTGTAATATGTAAAATTAACTACCTTATGAAGTGGTATCACTCCAACTATTTGAGTATTGAAGTAGAGATTGGATAAATCCAGAGGTTTTTAGAAGAGATTCTTGTTTTAGAAAAGGCATTGAAAAAGAAGGCTGCAAATGATGCTTCTGACATTAATGTTCTTTGCTCCTATCAGCAGGAAGTGAGTCGTGTTTCAGTATGGATCTCATAGGTGGTCCCTGCAGCCAAACTAGCATTCCTTACTTTCAGATCATCACAAATCTTTTCCTGAGTTTTGCTGCAGTTCCCACATGTGCTCCAAATAAGAATTCAGGAAACCATTTTCCAAATTGGTCTGTAATCAAACTAATCTGTATCAATCAGATTAACCAACTAAATCTGTAATCAGAATTTCTGGGGTTTCTAAAGACTTTAAAAAATAGTGAAAACCAAACATTGAACCTGTGTTAGGGTTGAAATAAAAATGTTTTGCATCATGAGTAAGCTGATTGACATTTTCATTTTCATTGTAGGAAGGGAATTATTTTTACATGATTCATCAAATTTTTGTCAAAATGGTTATTGTCGTGGATAATGATAAGGAAATAAGCTTTGTGTAGTGTTTTTGAAGGTGCAAAGCACCTCCACATATATGAGTGCACTTCCTTCTTATAGTGCATTTGATTATTATTATTCTCATTTTATGAAAGGAGAACCATGTGTTGGAGAGTTCAGTGACTTATTTAGGATCACTGCTAGTTAGTGACACAGGAAGAAATGGAGTCCAGGACATTAATTTTATAAAGTCAATGTTTGTTCCCCTATATTAGTGGTTCATAAATGTATTTGCCTTGGAACTCCAATTACTGAGGATCTCAAAGATGTTTATGAGGTTTATATCTATAGACATTTACCTTACTAGAATCTAAACCTGAGAAAATTTTAAAACACTATTTATTCTTTCATTTAAAATAACATCAATAAACCCATTACACAGTAATATATATTATTAAAATTATATTTTCAAAACAAATTAGTGAAAGTAGTGTTCTTATGCATTTAAAAATATCTTTTTAATGTCTGGATTAATTGAAGACAACTGGATTCTCATGTTTTCTTCTGCATTTAATTTGTTGCTAGATGATGATGTTTTAGTTGAAGAGTGCGAAAAATTTTGACCACCCAGAGATATGTGGTGGAAAATAACTTTTATAGATATCCTACAGATATCATAATTTTGGATACTTTTCTTTGATACTATACCAAAACTCAATAAGTAATGGTTTCTCAAAGATCAGTTGCAATATCTGAATCTGAATCCTTTTAAATAAACTTTTTGTACTCTACTATGTTAAGACATAGTGGTCTACTTGCATTCTGAATGACTGTTTCACCAATGCATGATTTTATGATATCGTCTTTAGTATTTGGAAAATATCGATTCACTGAGTTGTGAAGATTTTCCAAATATTGTCACATTTTGTTATATAATATCAAAAAATCACATCTATTAATGGGCACTATCAGTCTCATCAGAAAAGTTCTTATGTATGGAAAGCTGTCAAGTTTATAGTTACAGATACAACACTTTCAAAATTATAATTTTTTTCATTCAAATTTTATCTTTAGCAACAAATGTCAGCTGTTTTCCTTAAAATGACAGACTATTTTTCTCAAGAAATTTTCAAGAAAATATCTTCCTCAAATTTCTAAATCTGAATGATCAGAGTTTACATTTCAGGAAAAAAAAAAAAGCAGCTGGTTCAGCTTGCTATTCAAACCTCACACAAGCATTGTTCCTCAAGACAATCATACTTTGATATGAAGTAGTAATGTCTTATGCATATTTTCTATATCATCACTTCATCACATATACTATTAAAAAGACTTACTTAAGATTGAGATTTAATAAAATCAGTAATTTATATTGTATCAGTGAGAATACTTTCTTGCAAAATTAACTTTTTAAAAAATATAAGTGCATAGTGGTTAAGAATACAATGATTATCTATTAGTACAGTCTGATGTCATTGATTTGATATGTGTGAGGGCACTAGCAAATTTACTCACCATTGCTTTTATACCATCAGTACAAATGTCAACTGATAAAAAAAAAAAAAAAGGCAAGTAATGTCTTAGTATGAATGTGAACACAGTTTTGATCTCATGGGTGCCCTAATAGGCTCTTGGGGACTTTGGTGTTCATGGAAGAATTAATGCTTTACATCAAGTCGCCTTTCTAGTAGCTGGATTTTGAAGAATTTGATAACTCCCCTCCATTTTAAAGTAAACACGTCTGATGCCAAACAGCTTAATATTGGTGACATTGATATTTTTTACATTTCACTTCTAATGGTCCATTTTGAACTGTTCTCCTTGCATACTACACTCATTGTTACATGCTGTTGAACTGGCTCTGACTCCTGGCTACCTTATAAAGGAGTGATATCCACAGTGCCCTGCCCTCCACAGTTCTGCTCAGCTCCTGCAGACTCATGCTATGGCTTCTTTTATGGACTCAGTCCATTTCCTATTTGGTCTTCTTTTTTTCCTGCTGCCTTCTGTGTTTTTCTAGTATTATTGTCTTTTTCAAAGAACCCTGCCTTCTCATGATGTGCCTGAAGTAGGACAATTTCACAGTTTTGTCATTTTTGCCTCTAACCATGTTTTAGGCTTAATTGCTCTAGGTCTCACTTGTTTGGCAGCCCAGGGTATCCAACAACATATTTTAAATCAATTATTTTTTTTCTTATCAGCCTTCTTCACTGTCCAATGTTCACATTCATACACGATAACTGGGACTACAAGGGCATGGATAATCTTAGCCTTGGTCTCTCTAATGACACGTCTTTGTTCTTCATTATCTTTCCTAATTCTTCCATTCTGGCCCTTCTGAATCTCAGCCTTCTCTTGACTTCTTGGTCGCAGTCTCCATCTGAGTTGATGACTGAACCATGGCAAGCAAAATTTTTAATAATTTTGACATCTTTGTTGTCAATGTTAAAGTTGTATTGCTTCTGTAGTAATGATTTTTATCTTTTTGATGTTCAAACACTACAATGTCATCCCACTAACCTTTCCTTTTTTTTTTTTTTTTAACTCTCTTCATTTTCTCTAGTGTCTGGGACTTCGCTAACATCTGTCCTTTGGCTGGGAACACCACTCCCCTCCATTTTCAGGTATGAACTTAAATGTCATTGTCTCAAGCACATGCTCACTGACACCTACATTCAAACATACTTTTAAATACCTATTATATGCCAGAGAATAGGCTAGGTATTAGGCATACATTTGTAAATATGGGGTGTCCATTGTTATTATCTGTTTAATGTCTGTCTTCCTCATTAAGTCCACATCTGCATCATTCACTCTTATGTCCTCAGACCCCAGCATGGTGCCTGTTGCATAATAGGCACTCAATAAATGTTTGTCGTGTATTGTATATATTTCACAGTCCACAGTGCAGGCGAGAAAAAACTATTTTTCTGTAACTCAGTTTAATCTCTTTCATGTCTTTCTTTTACCTGTCAGCAGAGAAAATTCATTTGATTGATCTGAGTAACTCTATTACTTTTATATTTGTAGGTAAAGTTAGTCAAATTCAGGGTCTCTCCCCTTCATACTCCCTGGTATAGATTTTAGCATCTAGAGTTTATTCAAGATTGTTATTTGTGGGGATAGGTGTCTTGCTGTTTGGTCTGGATCCATCTACTGGCTCCCGCCAAGATGTACCATGGGACTGTTGCATTCTCTGGTAGCCTCCATCCATTCTGGCATCTGCAAATGAGTCGGGTGCACTTCTACCACAAAACCTGCTAGAAATGGCGGCAACATATACTCTGTCCTCATTATTCATAGATTTCATATTTGTGAGTTTGCTTGCTTGCTATAATTTATTTGCAGTCTTCTGCAGCTGAGACAAGTGTACTCCTACATGAAACCTACTGGGACTGGCTGCCATATACAGTCAGTCCTCATTTGTAGATTCCATATTTGTGAATTTTCCTATTTGCTATAATTTATTTATAATCTTGGATCAATAGCTATGGTGCTTTTGTGGTCACACACAGACATGCTTAGAGCAGTGAAAAATTTGAGTTGCTTGACACATTCCTAGTTGAGGCTGACCAAGGTGGCACTCTGCCTTCTTGTTTCATCTCTCATACTAGAAGTGTCATTGCTGTGTTTTTCACATTTTTGAGCTTTTTGCTGGTAATCTTACTGTTTAGAATGGACCCCAAGCATAGTGTTGTCTACTGTTCCCTAGTATGAGAAGGCTGTGAAGGCTGTTATGGAGAAAATGCATGTGTTAGAAAGCTTGTTCAAACATGAGTTATAGTGTTGTTGGCCATGAGTTCAATGTTAATGAATTAAAAGTACATATACAATAAGTTTTTTTAGAAAAAAGACACACCCCCAAAAAACAAGGTTATGCACTGATTGGTTGATCACTATATGGAAGACCAGGAAACGTTTCAAAGAAACTTCTTTAAGTATTAACAGACCTCTGGCTAGTCCTCCCTCCTTTTCCCTGTTGTGGGTTGGGTTGTGTCCCTAAAAACGGTATGTTAAATTCCTAACTCCCAGTACCTGTGAGTGTGACTTTTTTTGGAAATAAGGATTTTGCAGATATAATAAAATTAAAATGAGATCATATTGGATTAGTGTGAGCCATAAATCCAATAACCTGTGTCCTGATAAAAAGAGAGATTTGGGGACTGAGACACACAGGGAAGAAAGGCCATGTGAAGAGGGAGTCAGAGATTGGACCTCTAATGCCACAAGCCCAAGAACACTAAGGTTTGCTGGCAACTGCCAGAAGCTAGGGCAGAGGCATGAACTACATTCTTCTCCAGAGCTCCCAGAAGGAATTGATTATGTAGACACCTTGATTTTGGACTTCTGGCCTCCAAGACCATGAGAGAATAAATTTCTACTGTTTTAAGCCTTCAGTTTGTGGTACTTTGTTACGGCAGCCCTAGGAAACTAATATACAACCTTTAACACTTTGAGGTAGTATTATTGATGATATCTAGCAGGAAAAAACTCCAAATAGACCTCTGGGAAAAGGGCATTTCATCAACTGCACTCCAGTAGTTCAGGGATGGCAAGTCCACTGCTAATTAACTAGAAATTCTAGCCTCCAGTTTTCAGGTGGTACGTGTCACTGAGAGAAGCAGGATGCCGGAGAACGGGCCCATGAAAAAGTTTCCGTGTGTGGCATTTCACACTCTCAGATCAAATGTTGTTTAAAGGAAGAATGATAAATATTAATGTAGCACCTGCTTCGATTACTTTCACCTAGCAGGAGCTGACAGAGAGCGGCACACACAGACCCTCAGGAAGCAGCTCCCAACACTCCTGCTGCACCGGACCCAGTAGCTTTCCTAATTGTCCCTTTGAAGTGGCCTGTCACACACCAGCACAGGGGCCCTCGGTCCTGGTAGCACAGGAGCTCTGTCTACTGCCTCTCAGGCCGGTGGAGAAGGGGGCTGACCAAATCTCCCTGCAGGGTCCTGGCCACTGGATCTGTGGGAGGTGAGCTGCTTCCTCCAGAGTGGAGCAGCCATGTGCCTTAGGCTTTTCCCTGAGGTGGAATTCAATTTGTTTGGCTCTACTCCCAACTGCTGCAGGGGCCAAGTGCTCCCATTAAACTGGTAGGAAATCTTTGAGGGGATGTATCTTCCCCATGCTTTGAGTTATTTATGGGGGTACCAGGGCCTGAGAGCCTGCATAGGAATCGACTGAAATCAGGCAGGCTGCAGTAAGTACCTTCACCCGAGTCTAGACTGGCCTTTAGCCAAGTGGATTATTGAGAAATTGCTCAGAGAAGTCCTCAGTGACAAGCTTCATCTAGAGAGCTGGGAGGAGTGCTAGTCTATCCTCCAGCAGCTATGTGGCCAAAAGAGCCACATAGTGAAATTTGTCAGCCATAATGTATAGAGGATTCTAGGTGTGCCAGCTGCTACATGGAATGCTTAATAAGCCTTAATTCATTAAAGTCTAGCAACCCTAAGATGGAACAGCTATTGTTATCATCATTGTACATATGAAGACTTTCAAGTGTAGTAGAAATTGAGTAAATTTTCCAGGTAACAGCTAGTAAGTGATGGAACCTGCTTATAAACACAGGTCTGCTTGAATTCAATTTAATTCTACCTTCCGAGTGGACAACCTCTGAGAAAAGCTTGAAATGTATATATTGGATTTGAATACACACACATACACACATACACACCCACCCACCTATCCATTGGATTCAGAGCTTGAAATATATATATATATATATATATATATATATATATATATATATATATATATATGTTGGATACCTGGGTTAGAATGAAACCTATTCATGGCATAATACTAATACCTTACATATATATAATACTGGATAGTAAGATCTATAACAGCAGGAACAATTTCTATTTTTCCCACCAATGTTCATGCAGAAGGTAGTACAGTATCTGGCACAAATGTATACTAAGTAAATATTTGTTTAATGAATAAATGAGTAGGTGAAGTTAGCGTTTATTGCAGTGTTTTGCATCTATTATAACGTTTTCCCAGGACGGCCTCAGGAAGTAGGCAGAGTAAAAATTATCATTCTTACCTTGCAGATGAGGAGCTCAGAACTTGTTTTTGCTCTCTTTACTCCATCTTTCGTGTATGGTAGAAGTAAGGTAGGGGTGTATCAACCTTGGTTCATCCATTACTCATCATATTCTTGTTGTTTTCATAGACATAATTTGAGGCACTAGACAAATATTGCTGATTTCCAAAGAAGGGTCCAAGAATGACATTGACATTCCCAAAGTTTCTACTTTCTTCCTTCAAATAAGCTGTAAACATGCTGAGATTACTTCTAAGCTTGGGGAAAGGTAGCTAGCTGCTCTCATTTGAACAATTAAGCTTGAATCTGGGAACTTAGCACCAAATAGATGGTTTTATTTCTGGAGCTAGAGATCCTGAGTTGAATCCTAAAATATAATCCAACAATATTTGTCCATTTCATTGTGTCAATGCAGAAACCTTTCTGTGGTTGGACATATTCATATAACTCAAGTAATTTAAGGAATGAGCCCCTATTTAGTATTATGGGAAAAGAAAAATAGATATAGATATAAATGTACCTATAGTTATAAATATATATACAAAAGTTCACAAATATGCTTTTTAACTATAATCTCATTTGCGAATGATACTGGAAAATTATTATTGGGTGAGGAATTAAATGTCACACATATACCTTACTGCTCGTAGCTTTCCTTCTGTCCATTCCACATTGTCCACAGGCAGGATGTGCAATTCTCAACCCATCCTATGGGGAGTATCTTCTGTAATGAAGGGCCCAGAAATGATGAAGACCAATCAGGAACCAAAAAGATTGTTTTGGCCCTATTACCATCTGTTATTGTTCTATGGAAAGAGATAGCTTAATTAACCTACATCTCTCGAAAGATGCTATTTGGATTCATTACAAATTTGCAAAGCCCACTACCTGGGGTGGACCCTCCCCACCACCTAGGATTCTGGCTAGTCCTTTTATTTATGTATCTGATCCTCTGGATTCTTCTCACATTCCCTTTAGTTTTTGTTTCAAATCATCATCAAGCTCCTATTTTCTTTATGGAAATAACATTTTCTTTGTCTTCTTCTTATTTTTTTTACTTTGATTTAGAGCTCTTAAATCCTTATATCAATAGTCAATTCCTCTTTCTCTTTACCCACAATATCTGACCAGCTACCAAGTTTAGTAAAGTTTGGCTTCAAGTTTCTCTTGATTCTCTTCTTTGTGTTCATACTGTAATCCTACCCTTTCTTTCTCCTAGAATTCTTTTAGTTACTATTTACAACTATTAAAATTAAAAACATCTTTTCATGGTAATCTGAGAAGCCATCATCTTTAAGAGTCTTTTATAAAAGTGGATCTTGCCCAATAAAATTTGAGAGCACTTTCTCCTGAAATTCTATAGCAATGTATTTCTTGTTGTATGTGTAGTCAACATTTTACTATAGTTAGCTGTACCTTGTTTCATTCTTTTCATTGGAATATCAAAAGCATCAGGCTCAGTTCCAACCCTCGAGGGCTGGTGCTATACCATATCTATTAGCTTTGCACCTACTAGACAATCTAATAGAGAAAGTTAAGTGTTCTGGAGTCAAACCGCCTAGATTTAAATCCCAGCCTAGACATTCTCACATATATGACTTCAGACAAGTCACTCAACTGATTCAAACCTCAGTTCTTTTATCTAACAAAGAATAACAGTCATCTTTGAGCTGTGTATTTTAATATAAAGCTTTCATCAGTGTTGTCTGGCATATAGTAAATGTTCATTCATTCAGTTCGTTCAGGTGTTATTTTCTGAGCAAGTACTCTGTGCTGGGTATTATTTTTGGCTCAAAGGATACACTGTGCTGAACAAGACAGATGAGTGCCTTGCTTTTAAAGAGTATAGGTTCTAGTGAGAGGTGACAGAGGCTCCTGTTACTGTTATGAAATAGCATGGCTGTACAAGTTGTTTTCAACTAGTTTCCATTCTGATTTGTAGGGTTCCATGCCACACTTGTTAAAGATTTTGAATGCAATTCTAGATACAGATACTTAATAAATGATGTTGAAATGGAAGTTATAGATGAAGCACCATGACAGTAAATACCATATTCCAAAGTGAAATATGAAGTCATGAAATAAACTAAAAAATGGTGTTGAAATTTACTTCCACATCCACTAGGACCATCACCAGCAAGCAATGAGCATAACAAAGTCAGTATTTGAAGATAAAAGAAGAGGACTTTTGTTGAGAGCATTTAGGGTTCTCTGAGAGCTACCTCTTCCTCTAAGGATAGGTGGATCTGATTCTCTCTTCGTCTCAGGTTAAGAGAGGCCTTTTAAGGAGAACAGTCGAGTTTAATAGTATGTCATTTTAGTTTGGGGAACACAGTGCATTTGAGTCTGATTCCTTCTGGAAAATCCAAGAAGTGAAAAATAGCTTTGATAGTGGACTGATGGAGCATTGAGTGGCCTGCAGACCTTAAGTTTGTTGAGTATAATACTTAAATATTCCCCATGAATAGAATGTGCATGATACTTAAATATTCCCCATGAACAGAATGTGCATAAAAACATGGGTGGGGATGATGACTTAATGCCTGTGTAGGAGGGCTAGATTGAACAGACCTCAGAAGAAAGAACTTGAGGTACCAGAGGATGCTTATGTCCGAGGAAGCAATACTTGGCCAGCTGCAATAGAGATGCATATATACTCCTCAGTAATCATGATTGACTGGATGGTTTCGATACCTAATAGAGTGCCCATTATTCTTATATAAGTAAACAAGATAATCTGATAGAGTGGTAAGAGCCATGGAGAAGTTAAATTAGGACAATTTAATAAAGATTGACTAGGGTGGAGCAGAAGTAACTTGAGAGTGGATCCAGGGAAGGTCTGCATCTGAGGAAAGATCTCTCAGAGCAGGTGAGAGTAGGTTGGCAGGAAGTAGGCAGGCAATGTACTGGATACTGAGAAGGTTCTGCAGGAAAGGGGAGCGGCAAGCACTAGGGCCCTTGGTGGGAATGAGGCTGACATGTTTTAGAAAGCCAGTGTGAAGAAGCTCAATAAAGGGTGATGCTGGAAAAACACTGGATGTCGTCAGAGACAACTGTAGGGACAGGTCAGGTGGGGCCTTGCAGGGCATGGTAAGGTTTGGGTTTGTTTTCAATAGAAAAAGAAGCCACTAGAGAGTGTTTGGCAGGGAATGACATGAAGTGATTTACATTTTAAAAGAATCACTTTTACTTCTGAGTGAAATAACAGAAAACTGCAAAGTACAGAATAATGGAATGACCAGAAACCTGAGAGCAGACTTGAGCTAGATATGGAACATTTGGATTGGATTTAGATAAGCTGGGAAGAAAGGTAGAAAGTAGATGGAAAAGCAAATACAAGTACAGAGGTAAGAAAGTATATGACACAAGGCACAGATTGCTGGACAAACGAAAGACTAGAAATTGGTATTCTGAGCTATAGATTGGTTGCTGGGACTGGCCAAACAAGGATTTGGAGGAAGACACCAAGATATAGACTCTAACCAATCCAAACCAAGTGTTTAACTATGATATCCATAGGGGCCAAGTGAAGACAGATTCCAGAAGTAAGGGAGCAGGATAGAAATCAGGAAGAAAGATTCTGAAAGATGGTTGGCTATGCTATAGGGTCTGAAGAGTGTCTGACTAGCCTATGGCCACAGCTGGAGGGGAAGCTATAATGAGGCTAATCAGAACAATACTTGACTGACTGGTGAGTGACTGTCCTTACCTTTCCATTGGCAATCCTTTGCTTAGAGCGTCTAAAATTTAAATGAGCTGCTATATAGCAAGTTCATGGTGTTTTGCCTGAGCTGTGCTGTGCTTTTTCATTTGTTTGTGTGATTGTTTAACTAGCATCTGATTCCACAACCAGACGGTCAGTTCAGTAAAACCAGATCTTTTCTGATTTTGTTTACTAATTTTTCCCAGCATAATGCCAAGCACATAATAGTTTACTCAAACATTTGCTGAATGAATGAATGAATGAACAAATACTGCTTCACCTACTAACCATTTCATGAGTTTAGGTCTTTCTTCTTCCAAAGCCAAGCAGACTAGTGCCCTTCTAGATTGTGACAAAAAGATGTACTTTAATTAGTTTATGCATTTATGTATCCAAGAGGATTTGCTTGGCACCTACCATGTGTTACCCACAGTGAAAGATGCTCATTGATACAGTGATAAACAGGACAAACCTGTCCCCTGTTCCAGAGGAACTTAACAGTTTAATAGAGGATGTTAAATAACTGTGCACAAAGATATATAATTATAATTGACATCTCTGCAAAGAAAGAAAAATGAGTGGCTCTGAATAGTATAAAATTCTCTACTCTCAAAGAAGAAAAATATTATAATCTTGAAGGAAGAAAGGAACTACAATTTTAGTTTTTATTCATAATCCGTATGGTACCTAGCACAAGCCCATTTATAGTAGTTAAATGCCCATCAGAGTAGAAAATCAGTGCCAACATACTGACAGTACACGCCAACCATGCTAATGAGTGTGTTCTATCAAGAGAGCATTGAAATTATGAAGTCCTTATCCTTGTTGTCCCTGGGTCTGGTGGACAGGGGAGTCACTGAAGAGACTCTCCATGCGGTAGGATATTAGACACTTCTTTTCCATCTCTCTATGCACTCAGAGACACTGGCTCTTTGCCAGTGTCAGAAATCAGATTGATCAGTATACAGGTGCTGAAATTAAATGTCTGCAGAGAATACCTCTGGTGATTATTATAAGATTAGAATCTCCTTAGAGATTTTAGCTTAGGCCACATGGTCATCTACATAAAAGCACTGAAGAAATTCAGGGGGGAAAAAAGACATTTTAGAAATGCAAGTCAATAATAGTAGGGAATTTGAAAGACCAGAGTGAGGATGCCAGGAGTTAGTGAGTCCAGAGGAAAATGTGTTTTGTTGCTTAGCTGACCGTAAAACCATACTCCTTGTGGATACAAGCCACCTCTTTGCTCGTACTTGCTGTTCCTTCTACCTGGAATGCTTTTCTTTTTCCTGCCTCTTTTTCTAGTTATCATGTTTAAATCTTGTAGATTTCAGTTTAAGAGGCTTTCTCTGATGACCCTTTATATATTGGACTCTTCCTCTTTACTCCTCCATTACCCTGTTATGCCCTTTATAAACTTAACAATGTGCATTTATCTTGTTGATTTGTATGTTTTTAAATTACCTTTCCCCCTTATTAAAATAAAAAAAGCTCACTTTATGAGGACAGGTATTGTTAACGACTTCTGTGCTGTTTGTTACTTTAAACTCAGAGCCATTGGACAAGTAAAAAGTACTACATAAATATTTGTGAAGAATGTAATGAATGATGATTGACTCTGTTGCAAGGATTTAATTTTCTGTTGGTGGAAATCACTTGGATTTTTCAGGTTTATAGAGAAGGAAACTTTTTCCCTCATCTGTTTCCTTATTTAATGAATTGTTATAGATATTTTTGTGCAAATTTCTGCCCCAGAGTATACTATTTTCTTTTCCCAGCTTTATTGAGGTATACTTGACAAATAAAAATTGCATATATTTAAGGTGTACAACATGCTTTTTTAGTATTTATGTATGTATCTATGTACACATTGTTAAATGATTACCACAATCAAGTCAATTAACAGACCTATCACCTCACATAGTTCCGATTTTTTGTGAGTATATGATGAGAACACTTGAGATCACTCTTAGCTGATTTCAAGTATACAATACAGTATATGAACTGTATTTACAATACTACAAATTAAATCTCCAGAACTTATTTATCCCCCATAACTGGAGTTTTTTTTTTTTGTTTTTGTTTTTTTAGTCAAAATCCTCCAATGCTTAAGCTAAAACTTGCTGCCTATTGTTCCATTCTGTGCTGATGAAAATGGCCTTACATAAATAGTTCATCTTCTCAGCCTGCTTTTCTTTAAACAACCCATCTCCTCATCTCTCTCTTGTGGTGAGGTAAAAATGAGCACTGCACTGTGTGTCAGAAGAAATATTAATTTGCCATTGAGATTTTGATCACAAAAGCCCTCCTCTCAGATTTGTCATTTGTAAAATGAAGGAGTCAGACTAGTGATAAAGTGTCTTCTAGGTCTAAGATGCCATGATTCATAGCTATTATATTTAAATCTTTTATTCATGCTTCCAGTTAATCTTTCTAAAGGTCAGAATTGGACAACAGATGCTGAAGACAGGTATTGTCCGTAGCTCAGGTGAGTGTTCAGTTAGCTTGTAATCTTTCTGACCTAGTAGTAACAGGGGCCCCTGAATCTCTAAATCAAATGGGGGTCTTAATTACTAAAATTTGCTCATCTCCACTAATATTCTTCTGGGAACTCAGACACAGTTTTCAGAATTTCAGAAGAAGCCATAAATTTGTCTGAAGAGAAAATACCAAGGAGTAATTTTTTCAGAAAGGATAACTTTTTAAATAAGAATACATCAAGAACTTTCATGGTTTTTAACAGAACCTTCCTACCAGAAATATTTCTCTTTTTAATAGAAAATTTTTTCCATTGATTTAGATGGCAGAGAGAAGCAGAAAGGAAAATAGTGAAGACAGTGTGTAGTAGTCAAGAACTTATACTCCGGACTTAGAATACTCTGAATTTAGATCAATGTTTGGATCGCTCAGCTCATCTGTAACCTTCGGCAAGTCATTTAACCTCCCTGAGTCCATTTTCCTTCTCTGTAAAGTGTGGTTGACAATAGTACTGGTATCATAGTTCTGCTTGGGTTTTAAATGATATAATTTATAAAAAGTGTCATAATGCCTGGTTCATTATCATGTGCTCCATAGATGTTAGCTATGACTCTGTTACTGTAATGCTTGTGATACTCAACAGATATTTGTAAACAGCATTAGTAATAAGATTGAGTGAAAAGTTTCTCCCTAGTATTCACAGTTCCTTTCTCACCTTCGCAAAAGCATTGCTTGTTTAAATTGTAAGTACTTTAAAAACAACCCATATTTAGCAATGTAACAACCTGTTATAAATGATTTAAAAATACAGAAGAGAGAAAACTACTCATTAGTGGAATTTCCACACTCAATCTATTTCCTGGAACTATCTTCTTTACTTCCTGCCTAAAATATACTTATTTTTTCAACTCCTAATGAATAAAATATATATTTTTACCAATATATATTGGTATATACATATATATATATATATATATATATATATATATATATATATATATACACTTTACCAAGTGTACTAGAGGATACAATAAAAATGTAAGATCCTTTATCTACCCTCAAAGAGCCTACAGTACAGTGGTGAAGAACACAGGCTTCATATTACACAGAACTAGTTTAAAATTCTGACTTTCTTGTCTCCTAGCTACACGAACATGGGAAAATTATTTATTAACTCTGAGCCTCAATTTTCTTGTTGGAAAATGCAACACCTTCCTTATATGTCCTAATAAATGTCATTTATGTAATGAATATAAGGTAATTTTCATAAAACATTAAGCAGAATTCCTAATACTAATAAGCACCTAATAAATGGCTATTATCACTCAAATATACTTTAGTATACAATTTAAAAAAAACATTTTTATTATCCCCTACTTGCAATTATTGTCATTTCTATCACTTTATTGAGTTACTCTAGGCTCATAGGCAGGTCAGTAATAACAATAATAAAACCTTCAAATATCAGTGGTTTAATACAACAAGATATTATTCCCTGTTGACCTGAAGTTTTCTGTAGTTCCAGATAAACTCTTCAGGTCATCTGCCCACTAAACAGTCAACCAGAAATACAAGTTGTATTGGTTTTTTTTTTTTTTTTTTTTTTTTGTCTCCACCAGCCTAACACAAAGAGACACCTCTGTGGGTCCTGAGTGTAAAATGAGTATCAGGGAGCTCTAGCATTTTTCTCCACAAACTTCTTCTCCCCAGTAGACTCTTAGCTTTACATATTAAAAATGTCATTGAAAGATGAGAGAAAATACTTCCTCATGAAGAGAGAAAGAGAAAGTAAAATGGACATTTGCAGGGTGTTGTTTCTTTTTTTCAATCTTCCATGCTAGTGTCAGTTCATAATTTGTAATTGTCCAGAGGGCTTGGCTGAGAAAGTTAATCTTTCTTTTTAGGAAAAGTGCCTTAATCATTTAACAGTACCAGAATCATTTAACATAGGCACAGAATGCAGGTGTGGTAACACATACCACATTTTTGCCATTCCTGGCTTAAGTAAACATCTTGAATCCATTCTTATACAGTTGTTATTTTGACCAATGTTTACTAAAAAATAAAATGAGTAAAAGATACCTAAAAGTAAACGAAGTAAAATATTTATGTACTTATCACAAAACAATATTTTTTCAATGCTAGTTCTTATTTCCACTCCCTACTTGTTTTTCCTGCTACATTTTAAAACATATTACAGATGGGGTATCATTTTATTAGTAGATATTTCAAGACACATCTCTAACTGATAAAGTTATGCTAACATCACTGCTGTGCCATTGCTGCATGTAAAGATAACAATGATTCCCTAATGTCATCTAATTTTCAGTCCATGTTCAAGTTTCTCAATTACCTAAAAAATGTCCTTTTATAGTTACATTTTACAATCAAGCTATAAGCTGGGAGCAGTTATAGCATTTGTTTGTTAGGTGTGCTCAGACTTTTATCCTGTAGGCCCTCATTCCATTTTTATTCCATTGATTTGCTGGAGGAATTAGATCACTTGTCCTGTAGAATGTTACGCGTTATGAATTTATCTGTTCCCTCATGGCCTGGCTTATTTTATTTTTCTTTTTCCTGTAAGTTTGTAGGTGGATGGAGAGAATTGATTAGATATAGCATCTTCATATGTGGTCTGTGTGTCTTTTATTTTTCCTTTCGTTTCAGTTTCACAATTCAGGCATTTCTTTCAAAAGTTTCCCTAGGGATGTCTTCCTTTAAATAATGGTGGTACAGATTTTATTAGACTAACATTTCTGCTATTAATAATTATAAATGTCAAACAAAGTATATACAAGAGTTATTTGAAAGCACAAGAGAGTGACACAATGCAGGCGGAAACTTAAGGGAATAAAATATTTGAAAAGAGAAATATAGCTGCAATCCATATTTAAATGGTTTTCCCCTTAGTTGCAGGAATGACTAGAAATTGAAAGAGGAATGTAGTAAAAGAAGAAAGTCACGGAGAGTGGAAGCTTCAAAATCTGAAAGTGTTCGCCCCAAATCTTTGATATAGTTTTGGATTGTACATGCGTGGGATGAAGCTTCGAGGAATTCAAAAGCTAGAAAGCTGAAAGAGCAATTAGGGGAATTATTTTACAAATTATGTAAATGTCTAACCAATGTTTTGTATGCTTGAAACTAATAATAAAATAAAATTTTTAAAAGCTAAAAGGCTGAAAGAACTGAGAATTCAACAGTTCTCTGCTGCTGCGAAGAGAGTTTGGGGTGCAATCCTCATTAAGTTATAAGAAATTAGTTAATACCGTGAGCTTTTGCATAAAATCCCCAAAGGTTCATGCTTTAGGAGTAAGAACTGCATGACGGAACTAAGATGTATACCGTAGGACTGAGGGAAAATCCCAAAAGACCCTTACTAATAAAGCCTAATACCAAGATGCTATAGGATAAAGGTGATTCAACATTAATCTGGTTATCTGCTGAAACAAAACTCTGTACTCTTCAGAGGAATACAAATAATACAAAGTACCTACAGTATATTTATAACATTCAGTATACAATCAAAAATCACAAGACAACAAAATATGACTGCAAGGAGAAATAAACATTCAATGGAAGCAAACTCACAGATTGTCTAATAATTTCAACATCTGAGCTAAGACTTTAACAATTAAAATATGTTTTAAAAATTCCACATGAAAGTAAGATATGTGAATGATGAGAGAGGTATGGAAATTCTAAAAGAGAACCAGGCAGAAATTCTAGAACTAAAAAAATAAAACCTGAAATAAAAAATGTAGTGTTTGGGTTTAAATGCTGATCATAAAATACAGAAGAAAGGATCAGTGAACTTGAAGGTAGGTCAACATAAATTTTTAAACAAAACATAAAAGAAAAGATGAAAACAGTAAATACAGTCATAATGTCAAGTGGTTTAACATACATGTACTAAGACTCCACAAAAAGGAGAATTGAACAGAAAAACGTTTTAGAAAATATTAGTTATTTTTTCAAAAAGTAATTACAAAATAAAAACTACATCTACTGATCCAAAAGGCTCACAAAATGAGGAAAACAGAATAAAGTCAAAGAAAATCAAATATGAATACATTAAATTACAAAACAGGGAAATAATCTAAAATGATAAGTCTGATGAGTAGCAGGGCAGATTAACTTGTAAAGAGGCACAAGGGACTTTCTGGGCTGATGGAAATGCTGTGTACTTTACAGGGGTGATGATTACATAGACATACATATGTCAAGACATCAAACTGCACACTTAAAATCTGTTTTATGTAAAGTGTGTCTCATTAAGGAAAGAATATTAGAAAATGATTGTTATACTGGCTAATGTTAAGTTCAGTAATTTTTCCTAGCATCGTACTGACAATGTTTAAATTATAGACTTTATAAACATGAAGTTGAAATAGTAGTTTTATCAATTTCATATTACAGCTTTAACAAATTAACACAAACTTAGTGTCTTAACAAATTTATTATCTTACAGTTCTGGATGACAGAAGTCCAGATGTGTCAACACAGCAGTGTCTCTTTAAGAAACTCTAGTAGAGAATTTATTTCCTTTACTTTTTTCAACTTTTAAAGGCTGCCATCATTTCTTGGTGTCATGGCCTCTTCCTGTGTCTCCAAAGACAGCAACTTTGTATATCTCTCTGGCCCTGACTCTTGCTTCTGTTGTCACATTTCCTCTGACTCTGTTGCCTCTTTTCCCTTATAAGGATGCTTGTGATTGCATTGGACTCATCTGGATAATTCATAATTATTTCCCCACCTCAAAATCCTTAATCACACATGAAAAGTCTCTTTGCCACGTATTCACAGGTTCTGGGGATTAAAAGGATCAGAATGTGAACATGTTTAGGGCCCATTATTCTGTCTTTTATAGTAATATACCAAACACCCGCCACACTCACTGTTTACTCAGATTCATTGACTGTCAGCAATCTCAATCTCTCTCCTCCTCTTCCCTTCCCCCTCCCCTTCCCCCCATCTCCATCTCCATCTCTCTCTGTCTCTCTTTATCTCTGTCTCTCTCTGTCTCTCCTTCCCTCCCTCCTTCCCTCTCTCTTTCTGTCTGACTGTTTCTCTCTCTTTCCCCCTTCCTCCCCTTTTTCTCTCTGGTTGCAATTTCAGAGTAAGGAAGAAATAATAGACAAGGCATAGACACATGAATAAATTAAGACGTGAATAAATCTGGATTTTATGTTATCATTTATAAAGTCTATAATTATTCCAGAGACGTGGAACATGATTCTTATTTGCTTTTTTATTATTTTTTAAAATGCTACTAATTTTGGAAAATGAAGTCATGATATCATAAAATCAAACTAAAGAAAATGGATTTCCAACTCCAAGAGATATATAAATTTATACATTAATTCATCTTTTTAAATTCATTCAACACATTAATTAAGCACTATTATGTACACTTTATAGTGATTTTTGTGCAAATAGCTATTTGGAGTTGAGGCAGGCTGATATATAACAAGTTTTATTGAATACCTACTGTGTACACACACTAAGCTAGGTCTGAGAGATAAAGCAGTGGATGATGCAGGTATGTTCCCTGTGTTCGTAAAGCCACAACCCGTAGGGACATCCTATTGAGAAAACTCCAGAAGGGCATTTAAAAAGAGTTTTATCCATTTTTTTCAACAAAAGGGTCTTTCCCTACAGCCCTCCTGGAGATAGAAGGAAATCCTGGTTATCAGCATATAAAAATGGTAGTATCAAATATATATTGAGAGTTAGTCTAATAAACATTTAAAAAACATGTTGTGACATGGTCAATTTGGCACTTGAAAATTTTCAGTGGGCCTTTGAGCCACGCTTCTCTTGCTCAGGCCTGCTTCCATGTCTGGAAGTGTACTTTACTTCTAATAAAGCTTTTCTTGTCTGTTGTAAAAAATAAAAATAAAAAATGCAATGGTAAATGATTATGATTAGAAAAAAATTTTAGAGCAAAAATCTAGAAAAACAACTGAAAAGGAATACTGTTTACAACAGAGTAATCTCTTGGGATGACAGATGGGTGCTTAGTTTCCTGGGATATTCAGAGATTTGTATTAAGAAGCACAGAAACAAACAAACAAACAAACAAACAGTGGTGGAGATTCACTGATCATTCTACTGCAAATAGACTGAATTCACTCTAATATCTGGTTCCAATTTCTGTTCTAAATATCAGCTAATTTAGTCGTGTGTTTGTGTGTGTGTGTGTGTGTGTGTGTGTGTGCATCTGCCCAAAACTGTTTTTTAAAAAATGTTTGGATTCTTATACTTGTTACCTTGTGATTTTCAGAACAGTAGAGAACGTATTTAGTGGGAAGTTGTGATGAATGACTGATAGTAATTAGGATCTAACTTTGCTTGTAATAATTTTCTTTGATGTATGTGCATGTCTGTGTATCATACACACAAATTGAAATGATGCATACTGTTTAGAGGCTATATTCTAAACATAACTGAGAAAAATTTATAAATGCTTCTATAAGCTGTACTGTGTGAGAAAATTATATATTTTTTTCAAGTTTTTTTTAGAATTTATTATGGTGACATTGGTTAATGAAATTCAGTAAGTTTTAAGTGTACAATTCAACAGTAAGTCATATCTAGATAGATAGATAGATAGATAGATAGATAGATAGATAGATAGATAGATAGAGCTAGCATTATGTGTTCACCTCCCATAGTTAGATTTCACCATATATTTGACCCTTTTACCACATCTACCTCCCCCGTCTCCCCTTTCTTCTGGTAACCACTAGTCTGTTGTCCATGTCCATGAGTCTCTGTTTGTCCTGTCTGTTTGTTGCTTTTAGGTTTATATCCCACATGTAAGTGATACCATGTGGTTTTCAACTCTTGCTATTTGGCTCATTTCACTTAGCATGATTATTTCATGGTCCGTCTGTGTTGTCGCAAATGGCGGTATTTCATCTCTTCTATGGATGAGTAATATTCCATTGTATGTATGTACCACATCTTCTTTATCCAGTCCTCTAATGTAGGATATTTCATTTGCTTCCATGTCCTGGCCACTGTGAATAATGCTGCTATGAACGTTGATGTGCAAATCTCTTTTTGGATATGTTTTCAAGACTTTGGGGTAAATATCCAGTAGGATTGCTGGATCATATGGTAGATCAATTCTTAGTTTTTCAAGGAAGCTTCATACTGTTTTCCGTAGTGGCTGTACCGATTTGCAGTCCCACCAGCAGTGTATGAGGGTTCTTTTTTTTTCCCACATCCTCTCCAATACTTATTATTACTTGTCCTGTTGATAATAAGCTATTCTGAAAGATGTGAGATGGTATCTCATTGTGGTTTTGATTTGCATTTCCCAAATAGCTAGTGATGTTGAGTGTCCTTTGATATTTTTGTTGATTTTTTATATGTCTTCTTGGGAGAAGTATCCGTTTAAGTCCTCTGCCCATTTTTTTATTGGATTGGTTTTTGTTTATTTGTTTGTTTCTTATTGAGTTGCATGAGTTCTTTGTATATTTTGGATATTAGTCCCATATTGGAGGTGTTGCTTGCAAATATATTTTCCCATTTGGATGATTGTCTCTTTTCCTTGTTGATGGTTTCTTTTGCTGTACAGAAGCTTTTTAGTTCAATCTAGTTTCATTCATTTATTTTTGCTTTACTTTCCTTGCCTTTGAGGTCAAATTCATAAAATCCTCCTTAAGTCCAAGGTCCATGAGTTTAGTTCCTATGTTTTCTTCCAGTAAAAGACAATTAATATTTAATATTCTCTTACATAATAAAAATTCTGCAGAACAATGAGCTTTATTGGCTCAATAATCATCAGAGACTCGGAGTGTCCCCATCTTTCTACTGCATCATCCTCGGTGTGCTGATGAGGATCATGTAATAGTGGTTACCACATCCTTATCCAACAACGTTAAAGAAACATTAGATAGTACAGAAAGTTGTCCTCATGCATCTCTATTATCAGAGTGGAAATTGTTTTTCAGAATCCTCCCTGAAAGATTGTTCTATATCTCAGTGACTACACCTACGTCATGTATGAGCTCGAAGTAAAACTTTGGAGTTGTCAGCATTCAGCTGGCATTTAAATTCGTAAGACTGGAAGACATCACCAGTAAACTAGACATTGATAGAAAATGGAAATCTTTGAAGTTCTTCAATACTAAGTATTTGAGGAAATGAGATATCCCTTAGTAGCTTGGTAACTTAGGGCAAGTTGCTTAATCTTTCTGAGCTTTTATTCTTTCAACTCCAAAATGAGGATAATATTTAAATTGCCAAACAATTAATACATAACTCCTAAAGTTACATACATTTATCTTTCAATGTAATATCAGTGTTACAAAGATTAAATAAAGTAATGCATGTGCTATACATTGTAAGTGCTTGATATATGTTGATTCCCTCTATGTCAAATGTTTTATCTGTTTAAACAGAAGATACCATGGATAATTTTTTCTTGCTTAATACTTGGAGTAAATTCCACCTTCCTATCACACCATGATGCTCAGTGGTTTCCTGCCTGTCTGTACAACTTGTCTCATCACACTCTTCCCCTTGTTTTCTGCTGACCAAGAAAGCTTTATGGTTCCCATCAGCTTGCATAAATTTTAGACAGGCTTCTTTCTGACTCTGTGGCCTGACCTCCCTTTTCTTAGGTCATTTTCTTTAGAAAACTTGTAGAGTCTTTCTCTCATCCTTTGAGATGTAAATCTTTTAAAAAGTCTCTTGCCAGTTTTACAACATGGACTTTGGAGCCATCCCTTTGTAATGTAATCAAGGGAGACAGCACCCTTATCTCCCTGGTTCCATGGGAGGGCAGGAGCCTAACTATACTGAGCCCTTTCTCCAAATTATATAACTATTTCCAGTCATGAAGAGAGGAGAAAGTTTACTTTTACTTTGAGTAAGGCCAGTTAGCAAACACAGATGACCTACAATACCCCCATCTCAGCTTTTAAAAATTCTCCTATTCTTTGTTTCAGTGCCTTTGAATTCAAACTGCTTTCTGGTCTCTCTCCTCTGTTGCAGTGGCCTTGAATCATGTCTTCCTTAGCCTTTTAACTTTGTCTTATGCAACTGGCCTTTCTCACCCAGGTTGTTCAGACCTCAGGGTATTCACACATTCTGTTCTGCATCATCTAGTCGTTAAGATGTCAGCTTAAATGTCTTCTTCATAGAGGCCTTGCATTCTTACTCTCTCTCTTGCTTCATTCCCTGTTCAAAAGTCATTCTTAGTCATATCACCCTGATTTATCATCTCCATATTATTTAATGTTTTCTGAAATGTTATATTTACATGTTATTTACTTTCGTATTTTCTTGTCATCCCAGAATATGAGCTCCATGCAGGATAGACCTTGTTTACTTTGTTGTTGACTTCGTCCCCTGTGCCTAGAACAGTGCCTGATATTTACTCAATAAATTTTCACTGAAGTCTAATACTTGTAGTGTGTGGGCCTTCCTCTCATATTTATTTTTAAAAATTAAATGTAACTTATATTTCTCTTTATACTATCTTTCTATTTTACCTGCCTTAAATTGTAGTTTGACAATATTTTTGTCTAAGGCCCATCCCTTGCCTTCTAACTTTGTAGAAGTGAGGAAAGAAAGTATATTGAGGGCAAAGCTTCCGCAAACTGGCTGACTGAGATATGGCCCTGAACACGGGATATTTCTAAGTCACACAAAGAGCAGAAAGCAAGCAATTCCAGGTCCCCAAAACACTTTCTCCGGAATAGCTAAATAATTAATTCAGGTTAGAACTGCTTTACAAAGATTTATCTCTCATTATTTTACTCTTTAAAAAACACTGTTTGCATACATGTTACTTAAGGAAATGCTCAGGATAAGGCAGATTAGAAACATAGCTGTCATTAGTTTTGTCATAATTAGATAAATGAATTACTCAATGTGATCAATCACCATTGCTATATTCAGAAGCTGAATTCAAAAGCAACTTCAACGGATTTAAGTCACCGAGTTAACGCCTTTCTTCATTTTCAGCTCTAGTGTCCTGTTCACTGTCTCTTTCCACTGTGACAAGGCAGAGAGTCAAGAATTTATCTAGGAAATGTGATTGATGGTGACATAGCTCAGAACAAAACTCTACTTCAGTATGGGTAGCAGCTGTTGCTTTTAAAGTCTGGAGTTTCTGAATAATTGTTTCAACTCATTTCATTTGTCCTTTGAAGGCACAAGAGAAGCAATTTGATAAGAAAAGCTTTCCTGGGAGACCCATATATTAGCCAAGAGAACATCAGCAGAATGTCTTCACCTTTCACATTATTGGCATCTGATCATCTCAATAACATTCATAAAAATCCGGAGCAGAAGGCTGCAGAAGATGAAGTGATGTTCCGTGCAGAGTAAAGCAGAGAATAGAGCAGTAGCTGTAGCAGGTAGAGGAGACTGGAGTCTAGAAAATGTCGAGGAGAAGAGACGAGAAATTCAATATAACAGCTGCAGCTGTATATTTTCTGAGTTGGTAGGAGGTGGACGGGGATAAGAAATGTTAAATAGTGAGTGGCAAGGCAAGTATGTTGTTGTGGTTGTTGTTAGTTTCACAGAAGGGGAGAGAGAAAGGGGAAAAGATTTGGATCACAAAGGTCTAAAGGGTGATACAGATTGAATAGAGGAGGAATGAGTTAGGAATCATAAACATGACAGTTTTTATTTTGTTTTAAAATGCAGGAGAGTTGTTTATATATTCTAAGTATATGAACTGTGTCAGATATGTGATTTACAAATATTTTTGCCCAGTCTGTAATTTTTATTTTCTTAAGTTCTTTTAGAGAGCAGAAGTTATTAATTTTGATGAAGTTCAATTTTTCAATTTTTTCCTTTTACAATTGGGCTTTTGGTGTCAAGTCTAGAAATTTTACTTAGACACAGAAGATTTTCTCCTATGCTTTTTTTCTGGGAATTTCACAGTTTTATGTTGTACATTTAAGTTTATGATCTAGAGTTAACTTAAATTTTTGAATAAGGTGTGATGTTTAGGTTAGAATTTTTTCGTTTTTTGCCTCTGGATATGCAGTTGCTCCAGCACCATTTATTAAAAGTTCCATCTATCTTTCACTGAATAGAATCTTTCCTTGAATTGCTTTTGCTAATTTTCTGATTTACTTTCAGTGTCATTCTTCAGCTGTCACTGCAATCCAGCCACTTGATGATTCAAACGTTCTGTCCCACAGATGATGTTCTGTCTATAAATAGAATCTCTCTCCTTTGAACTGGGAGTAGAGTAGGATAACAGAGGAGAGAGCTGGAGAAAAACAGTCAGCAGCCCCTTTTTCTTCAATATGGTAAAGTGTCTTTCATTGCCCTGGGCAGAATTTGACTGATTGAGACCAATTAGTGTTCAGCATCTCAAACAGTTATTCCCCTTGATCTCTGTCTTTTCACTTACAAATATTGAGATGTTCAAAGGGATTTAACTCTAGTCCCTCAGTGGATTTTTTCTGTCTCAATCTAACAGACTCGTGAAATTTCCAGGTGTTAGGCTAGGATCTTCTGAGTATTTGCCTTTTTGCGACTATTTATTTTCTTTTATATGCTTATGGATATTGGGACAAGTGGCCTAAGTATTGTTTGCCTCTTCACATATTCTCTTTAGTTCTGATCCATTGTGTGTGTGTGGTGGGGGGGGGGGGGAGGATGCAGGGTAAGAAGGAGTTGCATTAGATGTTTTGGTTTTTCTTTTTGTTTTTTGGTATTTTTTAGTAATTCATGATAAAATGGTAAGGTTATGAAGTGGCTAGTGAGCAGGACCCTGAAATTATAACCTATACTCATCTCTGCATCTGAAAAAGCTTAGATTACATTAGCAGAAACTTTTAGAATATTTCAGAGCTGGTTTTCTTTTGACCACATTTAGAGAAAAAGAACACTTGGGCAAGTCAGTGAGAGGATACGGACAAACATGCATATACATGTTAGAGTCTTAGTTTAAAGAGGTTTTAAGAGCTAACATTTAAAATAGCTGTTACATTCAAGGATTTTTCCAGTGAGGTAGTATTTATTCCATAAGATGAGGGTTTGGCCCTTGTCATCATACTAACATGGCTTTACATACATTTTTGGTTGTAGAGAGGGGAAGATTACACTTTCCTTTTGCTTGTTCTTCGACATAGCTCTGTCCCAGGACCTGGAAGGTGTTTCTGATGAGGGTGGCCCATGGACAGAGGGACTACATTAAAGGTAAATATTAGTGTTAGGAGGATCCATTTTATACCACATGAAACTTCAATAAAAAACCCTTAAAAATTAGAATCTGAGCAAGTTCTTTGACCTAAAGAGGTAATGTTTTCTATACAAGTTCTGCCATTTTCACAAAGACTTTGGCTGCTTTGAACAATCGAATCTACATCAGCCACAAGCCCCCATGCCAGTGAAAGCACAGACTTCTAAGAAATATGTTTCATTCGCTTCTCCTTAGGTATCAAAGTCTGTCTCTAAGAAGCCATTCCTTCATTAAGAACAGAAGTCATGTTGGCCCCAGGAGCCATTAATGGGATGTGGAAACTATAAAGTAATCTCATAAATCCTCTAAACCCAAACATTAATCCCTTTTGTTAAGGACTAAATAAAGCAGTGTCTTTAACATATTAAAGTAGTTTTTGCACAGGCACAATTGACTGATTAAACTAGAAATGTGCAATTATCCAATTATGAGAAAGGGAGGGAAATTAAGATTAGATATGGTTTTTTTCTATAAAGAGTAATTAAATTTTTATATCAAGGAAACATGAATGATATTTAAAACAAGCAAAAGAGAAAGGAAATGTTTTGCTTTTAACTTTTGCTTATGACAAAAATCGGAATAGAGAAGGGAAAGAAATGGGTTGATAAACTGGGATTGGTGAAGAAAGAAAAGAAAAAAAAGAGAAATGTAAAGGAGATAAGAAGGAAGATAGGAGAAGCTTATCTGAATATACTAAGGAATATAATAGGAACACTCAAGATATATTTATTTCCCTAAGATTTTTTCATGGGCAATATAATAA
The DNA here is from genome assembly GCA_028627145.1 of Eidolon dupreanum. NCBI lineage: Eukaryota > Metazoa > Chordata > Mammalia > Chiroptera > Pteropodidae > Eidolon > Eidolon dupreanum. The sequence goes on along the minus strand of CM053515.1, from coordinate 21,248,208 downwards.
TATATCAGACAAACCACCTCCTGTATGAAATTCTGGAGAGAATGCTGTGGAGCACAGTCGTTTTAAGACACATAATGAAAGATAGTAATTGATCCTGCAAGTCTGCTCTTTGTGTCCTTTTGAGTTATAAACCAAATAAAGAGGTATTCTGAAAGAGCTGCATTTTTCCAGAGGAAGTACCCCATCCCGTGATGGATTGAAGCTCAGTTTTTGGGGAGATGATGAATCGTGTAGGTGGGAATTATCTTCCAAATATTCATCCTACTCTTTTTCTCTTCTCTGTATGCATTCATTCAAGCAACATGTATGAAACACATACTGTATATCAAGTGTCACACTGGGCACTGATGATAGATATAGTAGCCAAAAAGATTAGCATTTTCTCTGCCCTAATGGGGTCCCATCTTTTTCCTTCTGTGATTTCTTTCTCCCTCTCCTAATTTCTAATGGGACTCAGGTGGTAGGTTTAAAAAACTGTTTGGATACTATACAAAAATATAAATGAAGCATTTGATGTTATGCTTACGTTGTGGATTTTCTCTAAACCTCTTTTTGACAGTAGCTGTGATTTTTAGCAACTGAGAAGAATTCCCAGATATCTGAAATTATATTCATTTATAACCTTAGAAAGTTTAGCTTTGGGACTCTGAGTGTTTTGTTTGTTTATTTCATATTTCCCTTCTAGCTAAAAAGCCATCTTTTTTTTTCCTCTTGAAGCACCTGAGACTTGTCATGGGTTATCTAACAGGACATATGCTTTCAAAGACATTCCAAATGATTTCTGGCTCATTCCAGAGAATTTACTGGAAACCAAGCCTTCACTAGAAAATAGGGCAAATGTTCTGAGCGTCTTTAACTCGTGGGAAAACCAAAGCAGCAGTACCCTGAGACAGAGTCCTCTAGGTAGATGGGGGTCATGAAAAGGAACACCTTCCCTGATCCCAAATATCGATTGACAGAGTCATTAATCAGCTTTGCAGATTTGGAAACTAAAAGGAGGGTAAAATTGAATCTAATTGCTATTTAGTACCAGAGAAAATGTGCTAATAAAGGTCCCAGGGCAAAGAAGGGGCAATATTGATAGGCTGTAGATTACTGATGAAATTTGCCACTCCAAATTTGGGTGGGTCACCTTATGTAGTATTGGTAGTTCTCAAGTAGCAGAGTTTCTAGGTCTTTCATTGGGTGAAATGAAAAAAAAATTCTGAAGAATTAAATTAAGTGCCATTTAATTTATGTAAAATCATTGTTTCCTCATTATGTTTCATATTTAATATTAAGAACTGAGTCACATCATAGGAAGGATGATCCATTTAGGACAGGTCTTTCTGTGATGGCTGCTGGGCTTAGCAATGCAAGGGGAGTATTGTTTTATTGACCCCAGTCACTAATGAGTCCATATTCTTTGAACTCATCTTGGAAATAGATTTTTTAAACCACATTTCTTACCCTTTACAATATAAGCTTCTATTCAACTGGCTTATTTAATATTTTTTTTCTGTACTGATCCAAGTTATGACTCGTAGGTGACAAGTGAAAAAGCCACATCAATTTACATGATTGTTACTGTTGCATGATTTTTATAATGTGTTATCTATGCATACTTATGAGTTTAAATATCATTTTACTAGATTCGGCTCTGGCCAAACATGAGTTAAATGCAAATGAGGTAGTAATACCCACCTCTGCTTTTTTAAAGTCTCTGTTGTTAAACCTAAGCTCTATCCCCATGCAATACCCCCATGGATAAAGTATGTCAGCTACGTTGCAGTGGCAAACAATTCCAGGGGGTTTCACTAAGTCATTCCTACCTCACTCAATGGGTCAGGAAACAGGACTTGGAGTTCTCTTACATTTTTTTTTTCACTATGTGTTCTAGGATTAGAAGAAGAAACAATGTGGATCACTTTCCCACTGGACCCATTATGCAATGGTCTTGGGTCAAGAATTCATCTATTACCTGACTTCCATTAGGACTGGTAGCTTGTAGTAGTGTTTTGGGTCTCAGGAGATCCATTTTACTATAGAGTTAGTATCTAATAGCTCTCAGAAAGTCTGATAAATGTTCACTGATTTCTTCAAGGAAGGCTTGGATGAATATTTATAGTTCATGTCAGTGGCCATTTGTTGAAACTGTCCTTGGAGGATCTTCCCCCATCATCAAGAGAATCTGGATTTATGAATTAGCTTAGGTCTGAACACTGTGTAAGAGGTCATGATCAGCCCTAAAGATTTGAGTTATATTTCTCACCGTATCACCAATACCTAGAATTTTTTTACATATGTCAAGTAAAATTTAGAAAGCTGCCTATCTACTTAATTCCTAACAATTTGATAGCCCATTAACTATGGCCATTTTATCCCTATACATCAAAACACTTTAATCACCACTCTATTCCCACTGTATCTTATAATAGTAATTATTTCTCCTACCCTCTACTCCAGGATCTGATATTTCCACAGAGGACAAGAAAACAACTTCCCTTGCAACACCTCCAGTCACCTCTACCCTAGACAGACAGCCAACATACTGTTTTCAAAGGACGCCAGTGCTCTCCATGGATGTGTTTTTAAGATTTTGATGAAGGGAGTGCCCTCTGGGTTCTCCTGAAGTTGTGGTGGTTTGGGCATGGCTGAACAGGTTGTATATATGAGGGCTATTCTACCATCCCCATTTCCTTGAAACTTCTGATTCCTTCTCTTATATATATGTATGCCAGGGAAGTTCTGACATCTCAAGTTCATTGACTCTAAGCCTTTTCTTAATACAAATTTAATGAGCTAAAAAAAGCAGATTATTAATTTTATTCCCAGTGAGGTGAGTGTACCTATATCAATAGATTTGGCCTAAATTCAGTTTTATATTTTGTCATCCTTGGTCTAACACCATTAGTGTCCACTCCCATGCATGCTACCTCAACTCATTCCTCTTGATATAAACTGGCAATGTCCTATAGCTCTTTTGGCATATACATTATTTCTTCCCAGGCCTTGAATTTTCCGTCTTGGGTATGCTTGGATTTACCTTTTATTGTTTCTAGTTTCCCTGCTTCTGTCAGGGAGATTTACAGATGCAAAGTTCTCAGCAGCATCTATATTTTGCCCAGATGTAGTTTTCTCATATACCAGGGTCTTACTTCTTCTCCATCAGAGCCATGACATAAAATATCTGGTGGAGGTGAGCATTTAATTTGTATCCCAACCTAGCATTACTTGCAATCAGGCCTTAGGTTCCATCACAGACATATCAGCCTGTGAGTACATGAGAAAAAGCACAACTGCAAGGTTATCATCAAGGCTTTCTAATTTTATACTTGAGTTATGAGCTCGGCAGTTAAAGATTCCAATTTGTCCTTTCTCTGGGGGTCTGTCAGCTCTCCAGGGCTGCCAGCAGCAACTAAGTACCCCAAAAAACATTTTGATCAATATCATCACCATGGAAACTAAGTGCCACAGCCACTTAATCTTTCAATCCCTTGCCTTCCATTTGCACTTCGTGCCAGGCCATCTCCAGTGATAACTCAAATAATTATAATGCCACTGCATCACATAAAAACTGGTGTTTCACTTACCTCCTACAAGGAAAGTATCTATGCCCTCCTCAAATATATAAGCAAACCAATCTCAGAATTCCATCAGGGGGCCTATTTCCTCAGGCCCCTTCTATTATATCAGTTGTTTTGGCCTTGGTAGAAAACAAATGAGCCATCCATATAGGTCAAAGAAATGTTGATCAAGTGACTATTTACAAAGTGTGATCACAGTTCAGAGAGGATAACAAGGGATAGTGAAGCCACCCTAAATTTTGCTAACCTGGTCATTCCTTACCACCTCTAGGCCTGAAGGGGTGAGGGGAGGGAGTTGTTAGCAAAATCCAGAGAGAGTAGTTGTGGTTACAGGAGAGGACAGTGGAACTGGAGCTTTAGCTTGGGCAAAGAGTAGCAGGCAAGCCACTGAGACCTACTAGGAAGGGATCCAGAGGAATAAACACCCTTACCGCAGTTTCTTCCACCTCTGTTTATCTCTGTGTTTTCCACTGGCTACATCCAACTGGAAGTTAGATACAAGGCGCCTGTTGATCTACTTTGCAGAGGTCATCTCCAAGGGTGAGAGCAGGATGGCCAAACAGGAAGAATGATTGTGAGGGAACAGTAGAAAACAACTAGCACAAAGAGGTGCTGTTATGTTCCGATTTTACAGATAAGAAAACTAAGGTTCTGAGAGCAAGAGTCACTTGCCCAAAGGCGTTCACTTCATTAACTGGGATTTCAACAAAAATGGACCACTTTGAGCTAACAGCCTTGGAAACCACTGCAAAGAGCAGTTGTTTGGCATTTTATTCTGTGAAGAACTTTCTTCCTTAATAGTCTGTCTTGTTTCCCACTAAAAATGCTTCTGAGATGGGAATTGTTATTATTTCATTTTACAGAAGTGAAAGCTGGACCTCTGTTCCTCAGCATCATGCGTGATGGGTGGAAGAGGGCATCCAGGCTGCAGGTCTGCTGAGCGCCCCATACTGTGTCGGCAGATCAGGGGTCGCTTTTCTTTTTGCTTTCCTTGCCTTGCCTTTTCCTTTCCTTTCTTTTTTTCTTTTCTTTCATTTCTTTTGGGAACCTCTTTTTATTTTTAATGTGGATTATTCATAAATCTAGCCATAAGACCCCACCCCACTTCCCCCCCTTTTTTTTTATCTGTTTCCCAAGGGCTGACATTTGACAACATTGTAAAATGGGCAGTTTCTCTTCCCGACGTTTCTTTGCATGATCATGGGCACCTTGGTGTCCATCCCATCTTATGAGGTTTGCCATCTCTAGGCAGTAAGGAGCTGTCTGCTCCTGTTCAGAGCACTGGATATAAAAGCAAGAATTTGCCTGTTGCTTTGTTGGGACAAAGGTTTCAGCATTAGCTTTGGGGTTTTAGATTTACTGGACTATAAATAACACTGATTTTTAAAAAATGCAACAAAATTATTTTTTCAACAGGTTAGGGCTTCTTAACATTTTTTCAGTAGGTAAAATAATAATTAGTGAAAAAAATGGGACAAATGTTGCTGGAGTATTTGCCCAACCTATTTAAAGAATTGTTAAAATAATACTATTCTCTAACACTATTATTTTATTTTTGGTTACTTTTCTCCTGGGAATTATG
>CM053515.1:21217337-21242560 GCA_028627145.1 Eidolon dupreanum | reverse complement strand
TCTTTTCGTTCTTGTAAGGGATCACAGTACAAACTTGGGAAGCAAAATTATTTGGGTTTGAATTTACAGAATTCTATGTATTAGCTGAATAACCCACAGCAAGTTATTTAACTTCTCTGTGCATCATTAAATGGCAAGAATAATAGTGCCTACTCCAGAAGATAGATGTAAGGATTAAGGATATTAAAATATATAACATTCTTGTAACAGTGCTTAGTAAATAGAAAGTATCCAGCAAACGTTGACTTTTATTATTTTTCTGTGAAGTTCCCATTTGGTATTCTTCTATGGGCACTACTTTTGAAGAGGGCCATTGATATATCACATGGAATACAGAGGAGAATGTCAGGATGACATGAGGTATAGGAAATATGTTCCATGAAGAGTTGATAAAGGCTGGTACTGGTGTTTTGACTAGGGAAGATTTGGTGTGGTTTAGGAGTACAAGGGATGTTCTCATACATGAAGAGATCTCTGCAAAAGGGGATGTAAATTCTCTCTAGGTGACTCCACAGGGCAGAGCTAGAACATGTGGCAAGAAGATTTTGAAGAATTTTTTGATAATGTGAATATGGTGGACATCTTTTTTTTTCCTGCCCAGTACCCATTCGTCCTCCTTCTGGGAACAATGAATGCACCCCGATTTATCTCTGAGACCAGCTTTCCTTGACTCTAAATCCAGGTGGGATAAACTCTTCCCTCATCCATCTTCTTAAAATTCTATGAGAGGTTTTTTCATTAGTTTGAAGTCTTACCCAGTTAAATACAGGTTACTTGATGGTTTACCCTGATTTATGTTTGAAAATATGTCTGTCAGCCTGGAAATCCTAGTCATTTTAGCTAGGATAGGTGTGTTTAATATCTTCTATTTCCACTCCAGATATACCCTCTGCCCTTTCCCACATTTTCTGTGCCTTGGAAGAGCTTACCTGTCTAGGTTACATCAGCAGATGCTCTTTCCCTCAGGTCTATGCCAAGAACTGGTAGGAGATTAGAGGCCTGAAGAAGGGCAGTGAACTGGTATTTACTTCCCTGGATGCATCCCTGTGATGTCACCAAGGCTTGACTGTTAACCAAAGCTGTAGTGCTTTCAAATGGCCCTTTCCACACAGCATTCTCTGCCTCCAGGTTCTGGTGACTTCTCCTTAGCTCGCCCTTTCATCTTAGGAATGGTAGTGATGTGATATCTTGTGGTTTCCTTCCTAATGCCCTGCCCACACGTATGACTCTCCTTCAGTTATCCAATTTGTGTATACCATCTGTTTTTTTTCTAGGATCCCAAATGACACAGAGATGTGCATTTTCACACTCTCTGGCTGGTTGTCTAAGGATGTATTGTTCACAGACTCAGCTGTTAGATACTGGCCCAAGAAATCTAACCACATCTCAACATCCCAGAACTGGTAGCTCTGGATAAAGCCACTTAGAATTCAGGTTGAAGTTGTTGATAACCCAATCAAACACATCACAGTAAAGTAAATTAACCAAATTAGTATATAATTATGGAAAAAGGTAATTTTGGAAACTCGTCGATTATGAAGTTCTTATGTTTTATATTTTTCATGTATCATGAGCTTAGATAACTGTCACTCTAAATATTTCTGTAGAAATTCTAATAAAAATAGTCCTAAGAATCATTAATATAAAATTACAAAGAGCATTAAGTTGACTCATTAAGTTGAACATTTTCTACTTTACAGACCTAGTATATATATTAGTTGAAAGTATACCCTCAAATGTAAGAAAAACAAAAAAGTGGATTTGATTCCTGAATCAACTACTAGCAGTCTGTATGCCCTTGAGGAATTAAATGACTTTTCTAAACTTTGTTTTCCTCACTTGTAAAATGAAGATTATAATAGTATTTATTACACATGGTATATAAAGTAATAAAAAGTAGGTACTCATTTAAATGTTATCTATTATAAGCATCATCGTGAGTACTATATTTTCTCTACGAATAGGCCTCATTTTACCATTGATATCTAAGGCTCATGAACTCAGAAGTCTGTAGGTGCTGGCAGGTTAACACATGAGTAAAGTTGTATAGTCATAGGGAGCCATTTCCCCCTTAATCTCTCCTTTATTCTATTCTGATAGAGAGATTTTGCTATTCTGAGAGAAACTGTCTTGTGAGCTTAGCAACAAATGGCAAATGACTCTGAGCCCAGTTTCTCAGGGAGAGAAACAGCCACCTTTCAGTTTCTGGTGTTTGTTGCCTTGTAGGGAGAATGGATCAAGTATTAGTAGGCTTTTTTCAAGAGAACAGAAGCTTGATTTTTTAAAAAGAAAATTAGAATTTTGGGGTTTTGTGTGAGATCTCATTTTTTTAATTCAGATAATTTTTAGAGAATTTTTAGGTTCACAGAAAAATTGAGGGGAAGATATAGAGATTTCCTAATACCTCCTGCCCCCCTGCCCCCACAAAGCTCTCCCATTACTGACATCATCCACAAGAGTGGTATATTTGTTGGAATTGGCGAACATATATCAACACATCATAATCACCCAAAGTCCATAGTTTACATTGTAGTTCACTCTTGGTGTTGCACATTCTATTATTTTGGACAAATCTAAGATGACATTTATTCATCGTTATGATATTGTATTGTACAGAGTATTTTAATTGCCCTAAAAATACTCTTGTGCTCTGCCTATTCATTCCTTCATTCTCCCTAACCCCTGGCAACCACTCATGTTTTCGTTGACTGCATAGTTTTATCTTTTTCAGACTGTCATATTTCATATTGGCTTCTTTCGCTTAGTAATATGCATTTAAGGTTTTTCCATGTCTTTTCATGGCTTGATAGCTCATTTACTTGTAGTGCTGAATAATACTTAATTGTCTGAATGTATTACATTATACTTATCCATTCACTTACTGAAGGACATCTCTTTTGCTTCTAAATTTTGGCAATCATGAATAAAGCTGTTATAAACATCTGTGTGCAGGTTTTTATGTAAACATAAGTTTTCAGCTTCTGTGAGTAAGTATTAAGGAGTAAGATGCTGGATCATATGGTAAAAATATGTTTAGTTTTTTAAGAAACCACCAGACTATCTTTCAAAGTAACTGTACCATTTAACATTCCCAACTAGCGATTAATGACAGTTGCCATTTCTCCATACTTTGCTAGCATTTGGTGTTGTCGGTGTTCCAGATTTTGGCCATTTTAATAGATGTGTAGCAGTATATCATTGTTGTTTTAATTTGCAGTTTCCTGATGAAGTATGATGTGGAGCATTTTTGCATATGCTTATTTGCCATTTGTATAGCTTCTTTGCTAAGATGTTTATTTAGCTCTTAGTGCCATTTTTAAATCAAGTTGTTTGCTTTCTTATTGTTGAGTTTTAAGAATTCTTTGTATATCTTGGATAACAGTCTTTTTTCAGATGTGTCTTTCACAAATATTTTCTCCTCTACTAACTTATCTTCTTATTCTCTTGACTTGGTATTTTGCAGAGCAGAAGCTTTTAATTTTAATGAAGTTCAGCTCAAGTATTGCTTTCATGGATTATTCTTCTGGTGTTACTCTAAAAAGTCATTGCCATACCCAAGGTCATCTAGGTTTTCTCTTATTATCTTCTAGAATTTTTATAGTTTTGTGTTTTACATTTAGATCTGTGATCCTTTTGAGTTAATTTTTGTGAAGGATGTGTCTAGAGTCATTTATTTTTTTGCATGTGGATGTTCAGTTGTTCCAGCACTATTTGATAAAGAGAATATTTTTGCTCCTACTTACTGCTTTTGTTTCTTTGTCAAAAGTCAGTTGACTATATTTATTGGGATCTATTTCTGGGCATTCTATTCTGTTCCACTGATGTATTTTTCTGTTATTTTATTAATACCATACTGTCTTAATTAATGTAGCTTTATAGTAAGTCTTGAAGTTGGGGTAGTGTCATTTTGTTACATTTATACTTAAGTATTTCATTTTTGTATGCTAATGTAAATACTATTATGTTTTTAATTTCATATTTTACTTTTTCATTACTGGCATATTGGAACATGATTAACTTTTGTGTATTAACCATATATCTTGCAAGCTTGCTTTAATTTGTTCCAGAAGATTTTTATATTGTTGTTGTTTCAGATTTTCTACATAGATAATCCAGTTATCTACCAACAAAGACAGGTTTATTTCTTTCTTCTCAATTTGTATACCTTTTATTTTATTGTCTTATTGAATTAGTAGAAATTCCAGGACAGTGGTGAGAGGAAACATCTTTGCCTTATACCACATCTTAGTGGGGGGAAAAAAATCTTCTCAATTTTATCATGTCTGCTCAAAATTTTTTAAGTCGATACCAGGAAAACAAAACACATCTGCAGAGTAGATTGAGAGCATAGGGCACCAGTGTGAGTTCTGACCTAGGAAATCGAAATCACTTGCTCTAATCAGACCAACCTAAGGAGGGCAGGGAAGTCAATGGTTGATTCAGCTTACATGTAATTCTCTTCTGTGATGGAATTCAGAATAAGAGAGCACTTGAGAAATTAGTAATTGACTAGAGTTTCTATGCCATACACACCTCCCTGCCAACCTCAGATACGCTGGTCCCAACAATGACAAGTGAAGAGGAGAAAAGAGCAGTGATGAACTGATTCTCAGTGTAACACTCATGTCCTCTTGGCAAAGAAGCTAAAATAAGAAAATATAGAAGGACTTGCATCTTTAGTTTTTACTTATCTCTTAGCTCACAATTAAAACACACTATGCTAAAGGGGGAAAAGAAGGATCTTGGCTTGACCTACTTTCTATGTTGTTTTTCCACTTGCCTGTGGGCTTCATTAAATGTGCAGGAAACAAGCTGGTCTTCAGAAGCTTGTAGCTGGGAAGTCAGAGAGCAGTGTCTAAAATAGGTACCCTACCAAAAAGGGCACCCTGCATCCATATAGTCATTCCTTGCTAAAGAACTGCTGATATCCTTGAAGCTCTTCAGCATCCCAAAGAGGGAAAATAACCTAATAGTCACCACGTGGTGAGGATCAGTGGGAGAATAAAGTATGATCTGATTCTGAGTTCTTTTGAAAGGTTTTAATTTTCTGAGATGTCTTTCACAGAATTCATAGATTCTCTAATTAATCTTTCTTTGCACACTCCTTGTTCTGCATTCTCATTTTTTCCCTGGAGTTATTCATTTATTCAGTTAATGACTCTACTCTTCCATTCATTTAATTTTTATTCAGTGAGTATTATGTTCTAGACACTGTGCCAGGCACTAAGGGATACTATGAAAATAAACATGTAGGAGATGAGATTTTTAATTGATTGCCCACATCGTCACTTTGACAATTCTAGTGGGAATGGGAGTGCAGCTAGGAGATGATGCTAGTGGACACTTTATTCTTTTCCCTGCCTCATTTGATATAAATATAATTTTCCACTCCTTTGTAACTTCAGAACTCATTAATTTTATAAGCACTGTTTTATGTTTGAATATGCCCTCCTTTGCTTGGAGTCAAATTGCCTGGGTTTTAATCCCAGCTCCTTCACATCTGCTAGCTGTGTAACTTTGAATACATTGTTTAACTTTTCTGTGCCTCAATTTATTTCTAAAATTGGATTATAATAATAGCTGATTTAGAAGAGTATTGTTACAACCAAAACAGAGTATAAATGAGCTTGGCAAATATCTAGCTCATATATAATGTATGTTATACTAGCTGCTAATCAGATATAATTAATTTGTTATGCTATTATTAATTGCCAAATAATAAATATATAGATCAGAGTGAACAAAAGACTGTAAAATGAAAAGGTTGCATGAAGGATTGACATAAGTATAATTGAAAACATAAGAAAAACAAAAATATATGGATAAAAATGGGAGTTATGATTTGAATTTTTTTAGAATTAGTTGTGATGATAATGACTTGTTTGATTTTTCTATGAGTTTAATTAATATGGACAATTAATCAAGTCCCACGTTTTTGTGAAAAATCTATATAATTGCTTCAGATCTGTACTTGATTTAGCCAATATTGACAACCAGCTCTAAACTGCTGAGTACAGTAGACAGGATGCTATATAGATTGCAAATGACAGAAATCAAATATGACTTGGGTCAGCATAGGTTTGTACAAGGAAGAACTGAAATCAAGAATAAATAAGACTTGATCAACATTTCTCTCTGTCTGTCTGTCTCTCTCTCCCCTCTTTCTCTCTTTTCTCTGCTGATGTCTGCATAGATCAATTTTTTCTACTATAGATGGGTGTTCTCCACACAGCAGAGACCATGGCATCATGTTCTTATCTTTTTAGGAAAAAATTTTCAATCTTAGTTTGATTTTGAAAAGTTCTGAGAAAGTATTCTGATTGGCTTTGCTTAGGCCACATTCCCACACTCTGGACCAATAACAGTGGCTAGGGAAGGAGGAATATACTATGATCTTATGCTCTTGAGCCAGCATCCTCCCAGTAACCAGGAGTTTGGGTATGTTACCAGAAATAGTGCTGGAATATGGGGTTGTAGCCCAGGTTTGGAAATTTTGTCAAACATTCAGCCATTCCAATTTTTTTTCACTACATGAGAGTTGGGAAGCAGTTACTAATCTTTCCTGACCTGTATTTTTCATAGTGTATGATGATTGTTAGATTTATCCTACAGACATTTGAACTATAATGAACCTTTAAAAGTTTTACTCTAAATTCAATTTATATTGGAATTCACCACTTCTCAAAAATATATCCTAGCCCAATTCCCCACAATGTCTTGTTAGTTCATTGAAATCTGTCCAGTAAATTCTACCAACTTCAAAAGAAATCATAGTATTACTAACACTTAAAAAATAATGTGTATTATTGCTAAGAATAAGACCCCAGGGAGAGAAAAAAGTGGCATGTTATTTATCTTTATAATTTCATATACAAGATATGCATAGAAGTGTTTTTTAAATGGGACAAGAGGAAAACTTGCAGTCCACTCTGTGGCATGTAGTAGGATTTTAGTGGAGGTACATCCGTTTCTTCTCTGCCATTTCCCTTGAGGAAAGCTAAGGTATTTATGACCCAGTTTGCAAGCAAAGCTAATATCCACCAGAACAGATGTTTTACTCTGATTTTTACACCATTCAATTATTACAGGAGTGAAATGAGGATTCCTAGAGACAGAAAACTTAAATATTTTTTTTCTTGATGAAGCACTTTTACAAATTTTATGTCAGTTCTTCTCCTAAATCTTTCTACACATTGAATATTCTCTCTCTTTATTGGAAAAGAGAGAAATCTCCAATTTATTCAAAACTTATTTTCTGAAGGTATAATATTCATAAAAATCCATGAAGGTTAGATGCATATTATTCAAACATTTAGGGCATGAGTACCTGATGTACATTATATTTTATATTTTGATAAAAATTAAATGGCTTGATGATGAGTTTCTACATTTCAACATTACATGAAACATTTGGCTAATGATAGGCTATCTCTCTTGAAACCAATTATGATTTTATTTTACAACTCGCTTTGCTATCATCTTTTAACTCTAGGATAATGCATTTAAACTTCAATTAAAAGTCAAGAATCTTTTTCCAATGAAATGCTTCATTCAGAGAAAATTCATTAAGTAGCTACTATAAGTTAAACTCTGTACGAATAGAATTAGATTGACTGCAGGATAACTCTGTTATTACCCTAGTGTCATTATTGTCAGACCAATGGAAGATTTATACTATTGTAGTAAATGTTTCCACAAAAATGCAGTCAAACTGCAATTTTTATCAATGTAATTTTAGATTTTATCCATTTAATGGCTAACCTGAGAAATACAGAAAGTCGAAATAACCTCTCTAGAGTGACATATAGTGTTTACCTAGATATTTAAATCCTAAATATTCTGTTCCTAATCTTCCCCATAACCTACACCATATGTCAGTCGAAGAATACTATTTAATGTTAGGGAAGACTTAAAAATAACTCTTTCCCTCTTCTTTTTTGAACTGTGAGGTAGTGTGGCTTGTTCATTGAAAGCAAACTCATTCAAGGATTTGTTTTTGAGTTTGAAATTCAGCAAGGAGGTGTAGTATCCTTTTGTTGTGCTCCACAGTACACTTAGGATGTGTATTACATATTGTGAAAATATTTATAAAATTATTGGGAAAAATTCCCAGGCCCAGTTACATAAACATAGAACAAACTACCTTGCTCATTAAAAAAAAAAAAAGAAAAAAAAAAAGAATGGATCATTCTGCCAGGATAATCAACTGTTGATTATATTCCAATATTAAAGTCATTTCTGGATTTGGAATAAGTTTAGATTTTTTTTCTATTTATGTGCATTTTGAACTATTAACCCAATGCCTTTATCTACATTAGGGGAGGAAAAATAACATTTAAAATAAAATTATATTCATAGGGTATCGATTGGGTGAAAATGACTAGATTGCAAACTACTTCAGGGCAAGGAGAGTGTACAATATACATCCTTAATAACTTCCATCAGTACCTGTTGGTATAGTTATGGCTCATAATGGATATTCAGATAGAGGGTGATAAAATCAATGAACAAATAAACAAATGTATAAAATAAACATAGTAGTAAAGGAAATGAAGCTGTTTTGAATACTGACCTAAAAATAAGAGCATGGAAATAACCTAAATGCTCACTGACAGGCAAATAAAGAAAATGCATGTACGTACAGTAAAATGTTACTCAGTCATAAAAAAAAAAAAAGAAAATTCTGCTGTTTGGAACAAAGTGGATAAACCTGGAGGACCTTATGCTAAGTGAAATAAGCCAGTCACAAAAGGGCGGGCAAATACCATGTGATTCCACTTATATGAGGAATCTAAAATAGTCAAACACATAGCAGTGGAGAATAGAGTGTTGGTTGCCAGGAGGTGGAGGCAGAGGAAAATGGGAAGTTGTTGTTGTTCCATGGGTATAAGGTTTCAGGTAAGCAAGATGAAGAATTTTTAGAGATTCGCTGTACCACACTGTGCCTGCAGCTCACAATATAGTATTGTGCACTTTGAAATTTGTTTTTACAAAACACATAACAAATTAACAAAAAATGTGACGTAAGTTAGAAAAAAATTAAATGAGAGCACAATATGAACAGTTCAACAGGTCCAAGTCCAAAATTGGCCTTAAAATACAGCTTAATGGATGCCAGGAACCACAGCTACCAGAGCTGCTTGGGTAACAACACCCAGAGAATTGACCCCCTGAATATTGCATTTGTAACTAACTCTGTGTTCCTCATGCGGTTGCTCATAGGGATCCATTTTTCAAATTGGTGCTCACAGAACACTTTTTTTTTATTATTGATTTATTTAAATTAGTTTCAAGTATACAGTACATTCGTTAGACATCTATATAATTCATAAAATAATCCCCCCAATTGCTCCCTCCCTTACCTGGCCCTCCACCTAGCCATCATATTATTGCTAACTGCATTCCCTATGCCGTGCTCCCCATCCCCATGACCAGCTTTCTTTCATGATTTTAATAAGCAATGCAGAAGGGGTTCCATGCCTGTACGTTCGAAAACACTGAGTCAGAGCAAATAAACACAATTGTCCAGATTTGTTTATAGAATTCTTAGAGCCTCTAATCTACTAATATGAAATGTGAATCTCAGAGGAGACACAGAGTGCTCTTTTCTCAAACTAATTTGAACACAGAGTTCTTTGTTTGAAATATTTGTTTGTTATAGAATTATTCTGATTTGGGATGCATCTATTAATATCTACCAAAATTAAATTTATGCAGAATACTATTTGAGAAACACTGGCCTGGAGAATTAGACAGAGCTAAATTTAGCCACCTTTGTAAATGGCAGAAGGATTAATTTATCTATGTGGCATGTGAAATAACACATCTAGTGGAAGATGAACTTGGCAGGATAATGATGAAGATGATGATGATTATAGCTAAAATTAATTGAATGCTTACCACATGCTATGCACATAGTGCTATCTCATTTAACTCTAATGAATCCTGTGAAGAGAGTGCAAAGTTGAGAGACTACATATCAGAAATTTAGCTTATTCATCCAAAGTCACAGAGCTAGTATTAAGCTAAATTTTATTCCACACCATTATACTATATGACCTCCTTAGAGGTAGGATTTTACAATTAGCAGAAGGTATGGTCGAATTAATACTGGATGACAACAGTGTTATTTTTTTCACTCTTTATTATATCTTTATTATATATATCTTTATTAAAAATATTTTAGTCTACAGCCATGCTACCCTGAACATGCCTGATCCCGTCTGATCTTGGAAGATAAGCAGGGTTGGGCCTGGTGAGTACTTGGATGGGTGACCACCTAGGAAGACCAGGTGCTGTAGATGTAAATAATAATAATAATAATAATATACAGAGAAATAGAGAGAAAAAAATTATCATCCATATACTCCCCTATTAGACTTAACAATTTCCATATATACATATGGATGTATGTCTGTTTATTTATATTTTCCTACAATGCCTGTAAAACATTTTTAGATTATACAGAAACTACTGAATGAATTTTATCTTTTTGTAGTTCTGCTGGTCCTTAGTATATATCTCACTATGTATGTTCAGTTCAAGAACTGTGTTCTAAAAGCATCCAAAATGATTATTCTGTCTGTGGTATTAATGATTTTTTTTGTTGACTACTTTGGATTTTTTTGAATATATAAAATATTTTCATGGTTCAAGAGCAAAAACTATATGAAATTAGAATCTCAGGTCGTTCTCATTTTCTTCCCTATTTCCTTCAGCACAACTCTTCCACCTCTTATAGGTAACCATTTTTATTAATTTTTGATTTATCTTTTCATTGATTCTTTTTTCCTGCAGAAGCATATATGCATACATATTATTTCCTCTCTTTTCATAAACAAAATGCAGCCTACTTTATCTCTCTCATTTTTCACTTAGCTATCTCGGAATTCACTCCAAGTCAATACAGAGAGCTTCTTCATTCTTTTTACAATTGTATAACACTTTGATGTATCTTTCTACCATCACTTACTCAACCAATTCTCTCTTGATGAACATTTGTGTTGTTTCCCATCTTTTGTTATTATAAATAATGTCACAACAAATAACCTAATACAAAATTTATTTCATTCTTTTGCAAGTATACCTTTAGTATTGGTTCTTAGAAATGGTATTGCTGGCCAAAGCATAAATGCAATGTAATTTTGTTAGATTTTACCAGGTTTTCTTTCATAGGGAAGCTTTATACTCCTACCAAGTCTGAGAGTGCCTGTTTCTATATCTTGTGCTACATAAGATACCACTCTAAAATTGTATTGCTTAAGACAACTATTATTTAATTAGTTTGTAATTATGGGGTGGGTAGTTTGGGTGAGACTTGACTGCACAGTTCTGTTCTGAGCTGGGCTCTGTTATAGATCTGAAGTCAATGGTAGGTCAGCTTCTGAAGTGGGTTGGCTGTTATTTGGATTGAAGGGTGGTGACTAAGCCAAGCGTCTCTCACTTAAAAAGCTAGGTCAGGCATGTCGACGTGATGGCTGGGAAGAGTTCGAAGAGAACAAGTGGAAGCATGTAAATCTATTTGAGACCTAGAAGAGACCTGACATGATGGCACTTCTATATTCTATTTGTCAAATATAGTCACAAGTACAACTCACATTAGGGGAATGGGCTTCACATATTGCAGGGAGTCACATTGCAAAGAGGTGTAGCTATAGGGAGCAGAATAGCTGTGGCCATTGTTGTAAACAATGGACCACATTTCCAAAAGCCTTGCCAAAATAGTACACTGTTATGATTCTGAATTTCTGCCAATCTCTTTGGTAAAAAAAAAATTGCATTTTAGTGGATTTTAATTTTCATTTCTCATTATTAATGAGGTGGAACATATTTTTTATGAACTGTCCATGTCTCTTCACTTTTCTATCAGATTGTTCTTTGTTTCTTGATTTTTAGCAGCTTTTTATATATTAGAGAGATAAATTCTTTATGCTGTAAATTGCAGTCATTCCCCCCACCCAGTTTGTTTTAGACTTTTTCCCCTTTACTTGCACTGTTTTATTTTTCTATGCAGAAGTTTAAACATTTACACAGTTTAACATATCATTTTTTTCTTTATGGCTCATAGACTTTTAATTCATAGAAAAATTTGCCATACTCCCAAATTTTAGAGAGATTTATCATGTTTCCTTCTAGTTCTGTTAATTTTAGAACAAGTTAATGTCCCAAAGTTAACAGCTGTGCTAACTATAGTTTCTTCTAAAACACCATAAAATCATGACGTATTTCAAGCTCATCTTCTGAAGTCCACTTCATGTTGAAGAAGGTGCAATGTACTCTTGTTTTGCCAGCTGCTAAGAGAGAAAGAAAGGCAGAGAAACAAATAACAGAGAATTCTGGAACAACAAAAAGATTCCCCTCCAGAAGCTCACTGGTAATGTTTGTTGTTTGGGATCCAGATCATCAGTTCCCATAGAAACCATGTCAAAAATTATGGTTAGGCTTCTGCATATCACCAACTTTGTTTTACCTGCATTATAGATAAAAATCACACGGTGCCTAGAGTTATTATTCATTCCTGTTTCCATCTCTAGGCCTGAAGAGGCAGATAAAGGAAATAAAATTATCAGTGCCATGTGAGATCTGGAGTGTGGAAGACAGGGCACCCAAAGGAGTTTTGGTCATAAAGGTATACGACCACTGTCATAAAGCAGTGCTGACACAGAAGGAGAGCACGAGGGGAGAATATCCCCATCCCACTTCTGATATTCCATCATTTTCTCTCATTGGTCAAACCCAAGTGGAATCCAGAAGGCAAAATATCCCAGGTGTTGCATGTAATCTATAAAGTTCAGCCCCCAGAGCACAGAGAAAGGAAAGGAAGGGTGAACAATGATCAAAGGATGCCAACAGAGAATTACCATACAGTTAGAGACTCCAAAGGTCCAAAGTGAAAATATCAGAGTACCAGGGACTATATCATTATAAATGTTAGAATATTTCAGAGTGGCTCCATAGTGTAGTGGTTAGCACATCTGCTTTACACACAGAAGGTCCTGGGTTCGCACCCCAGGTGGAGCCACAGACCATACCCTGGGTGTGCCCACGGGTGCACCAGGCCCTGGGTGCATGCCAGGAGCATGTGGAAGGAGACGCCCTGCCTTCAGAGATCCTGTTCTTAAGGGGAAATGGCAACATACATAGGTCGGGGTGGGGGGAAGGAATTAAAGAGGGGAAAAAATTAAATGTTAGAATATTTCTTGGTTTAGATTGGCTCCCTGGCTTTTCTCTCTAGACTGGGAAAATCTTGAGGCCATCTGTGTATCCTTACCATTTAACTCAGGGTTTAAAACTTGAGAGGAGCACAAAAGTCATTGAAGAGTGAAGAATAACTAATTAAAATCCTACTCCATAAGGCTACAAAAAAAAGAAAACAGAGACAAATTTTTTTTAACTTGGATTTGACAACAAATGCTTAGATATGTCAGGGAAGGCACAAGGAACAAAAGAATTTCAGGGTACCAGGATCTACATCCTTATAAATGTGTGAATATTATATTAATATTGTATAAGATATATTCAAAATAGTTATATAGGGCTTTATCAATTTTTTTTTTTTTTTGCAACAGAGGGCATTATCAATAAAGTGAAAAGACAGCCTAAAGAATAGGAGAAAGCGTTTGCAAATCATATATCTGATAAGGTTCTAGGGCTCAGACTATATAAGGAAGACCTACAATTGAACAACAAAACTGCAAATAGCTTAATTTAAAAATGAACAAAGGGCTTGAATAGATAGTTCTCTGAAGAAGATGTAAAAATGGCAAACGAGCACAGGAAAAGAGGCTCAACATCATCAATCATTAGGGAAATACAAATCAAAATCATGTGGTACCACTTCATACCCACTAGGACAGCTACGCTAAAAAAAAAATCAGAAAATAACAAATGTTGTTGAGGATGTGGAGAAATTGGAATCCTCATACATTTTAATGGAAATGTAAAATGGTTCATCCACTTTGGAAAACAGTTTTGTAGTTCCTCCGAAAGTTAAACATTGAATTACCATATAACTCAGCAATTCCACTCCTGGGTATGTACTCAGTGAACTCAGAAGAATTGAAAACAGATGTTCAAACAAGTACAGGTACACACATGTTTATAACAGCAATATTACAGTACACAAAATGTAGAAACAGCTCAAATGTCCATTAATAATGAATGGATAAACAAATTGTGATATATCCATACAATAGAATATTATTCAGCCATAAATATGAATGAAGTACTAACATGGCTAAACCTTGAAAACATGCTAAGTGAAAGAAGACAGGCATAAAAGGTCACATACTGCATGATTCCATTTTTATGAAATATCTGGAATAGGTAAATCCAGAGAGACAGAACACAGATTAGTGGTTGCCAGGAGCTAGGACAAGTGGGATGGGTGCAACTGCTCTGTGGGTACAGGATTTACTTTGGGGATGATGAAAATGTTTTAGAACTAGACAGAGGTGGCAGTTCCATAACATTATGAATGTACTGAATGCCACTGAATTGTTCACTTTAAAATGGCTAATTTTATGCTATGAGAATTTCACCTCGATTAGAAAATAAACAGTAAAAAAGCAGGAGGAAGAAAGTGGGTGATGATATAGGTGAAAAAATATTGGTCATGATTTGATAATGGGTATAGGAGAGGTCATACTCTTGTCTGTTTTGTATGTGTTAGAGATTTTCTGTAAAAATAAAATGAAAGCAGGAATAACAGAAAAGCTGCAATTTCAGTTTGCATCTGATTTTGTTTTTACATATTTTAATTGACCCATTGCAGAACAGATTGCAATTTCAGAGCTTTCTCTGTTTCTCTTTTCTATTTTTGATTCAAGTACACAGCTTTTAGAGATTTTGTAAAAGGATTAACCACACCCACCTCCCAACAATTTATCTCAACCCATCCAATGCCCAATAATTTAGAAATAAGTGTCTCACTCTCAAAAGCTATATTATGTTATTTTCTTTTCCCCGCACACCTACTGAGATGATGTTCTGCATCTGAGTTTCCAGGTAGTTCTAAACAACATGAAAATATTTGCAAGAAACATCTGTGTTTCTGTATTGTGTACCTTTTGAGTTAAGATAGGTTCACGGCTTCCATCAGATTTTCAAAGGGGCCCGTGGCCCCATAAAAACATAAATATCACAGCAAACGAAGAATTGCACATAGATGGAGAATTAAGATTCAGTTGTAAATGAAAGAAACCCCAATTAAACATGTATTAAGCATTCAAGGAACATATCAACCGACATAACTGACAAACTGAGGGATGGTTCAGCTCCAGGCATGGCTTCATCTAGGGCCTCAAACAGTCATCAGGATGGTGCTCTCTCCATCGCTCAGCTCTGTCTCTATCAGCTTTGCTCTCTTCTTAAGCTTTTTTCTTGGGTGGATATTAAAGCAATCACATATCCCCGCCTGGAACAGGGGGTGGAGAAAAGCCCACCTACATCACAAGGCCAGGTGTGAAGGAAAGGTGGCTTTGCAAAGCAAAGTGGTGTGCCTTTTACCAAAAGAAAGAGAAATGGGTGTTGGGCAGGCAAATGTAACATATTTGCTGGAAATACTGAAGACGAATCTTTACATGGACTTAAAGGTCAAGTTGAACCCGGTCTTCCCATGCTCCTAGACACCTGGGATTGCCCTGATTAGGAAGATCTGGAATTAACAGTAGGAATGTCCTCTGAGTGGACAGTGAAATGAAGATTGGACTTGGGGCAAGAGCTGGGGAATCTGCCAGCAGCATTAGCATTGCTGAAGGGGCTGAGAAGAAAAGCAAATAGCTGAAATTCAACCCGACCAGCGATGTACCAAAAGGAGTAGCGACTCTGCAACAACTTACAAGGAGTAAAAAAGGAGGAAAAAGGGAGAACTGTATTTAGGAACAGGAGGGAAGAGAGTCACAGGACATATTTTTTTAGTGGACATGATTATAATAATAAAAATAATAGTCATTTATTAAGCATTTCCTATGTACCAGGCACTGCCCTTATATGTATTATCTCCACAGTAAGCCTCTATGAGGTGTGCATTATTATCCCCATTTAATTTATGAAGAGACCTAGTGTGTCTAGGCAGTCTAGAAGCATGAGAAGATCAGGTTCTACTTTATCTTTACGTCTATGTAAAAACTCATCATCTGTCCCAAGGCCGTCGTATCTTATAGCGCACTCTCCTTGCCACTTCCATTGCAGAATGGCTCTGCGACCAAAGAATGCACTGTACTAACAGTATTTTACTTAAGAGTCTGAGCCTTGCCTTTATAAAACATGAGAGAGTATTACACAGGCTAGCACTGAAATTTTGCTATGTGATAAGCACTGTGATAAGAGCTTCATGAGTGATACCTAATTTTATCCTTAGAAGAATCCTATCCCATATGACCAGAAACAGTGAAAACTGATTTCTCAGAGTCACACAGGGAATCCAGAGAGTCTGATCGAAGAGCCTGCGTTGACCATCACTCTGTTGATCACAAGATCATTAGAAACAAAAAGCTTGGATAATTCTCATCCCAGTGAAATTTGGGGGCCCTAATTTATCTTTGCCCACAAGGAGATCTTTGCACAGTTGTCTCCATCCAGTATGCATATTATCAGTGTCTGTGGAAAAGAGTACTATAAAATGTCTTTTAACTTGGAGAAAAAAAAATTAGCGTTGTTCTAGTTTTTATTTTGCCTTGAGGTTTTCACTGGTTTTTATTTATTAGATGTCTCCCTTGATGCCAAAAATTTGATGTTTTGCTCCATATTTTTTTCCGGGAGGTGACTTTGATATTGATATGTGATTTGATTCCATTAGCTGGATTCTCCCTGGGTTGTTTATTGGCACTATTTTTAAAGCCCAGGGGATATGCATCAGAAGACAAGTGCGTGATTCTCACATGCCAGGGAGGAGAAAGTTCATCTCTTTCCCCTATGGAGAGAACTTCTGGTGCCAATACTTGTCCCGTACCCCAATCACATCCTTTTGTTACTAGTGTCTTTTAAGAAGATAAAAGGATAGTACAGGAAATCATTGCATGTGACTATAACATGATAATATAAAAGTATTCATTCAACAATTTTTTTTTGAGCATATCCTATATTCAGGCTCTTAGAGTGAATCAGTAAACAAAACCTTCAAAGAACTTGCACTGTAGCAGAGGGAGACAGACAACAAACAAGAAACATAATAAATAAGCAAACTAGTATATGGTTTAGTGATAAGGCTATTTTAAAAGGGGGGAAAACAAGTAAAGCAGAGTGAGGAAATGGGAAATACGGGGTAGGAATTGGCTGCAAAATTAAATGCTATGGTCAGTGCAGGCATCATTGAGAAAGTGAGATATAAACAAAGACTTAAGGGGTGATGGTGAGGGAGTTGCAAGTGTAAAGCTAGGGGAAGAACAGTCCAGGCAGAGGGACAAACAGTGCAAAGGCCTTGAGGCAGAAGCATGCCCAGGAAGTTCTAAATCAGCAGAGGCCACTGTGACAGAAGCCAAGTGAGGACGGGGGTGGCTAGGAGATGAGGTTAGAGAGAGAGCAGGGAGCTAGATCACACAGAGTTTGTAGATTATTGTAAGAATTTTGGCTTTTATTTTGATTAAAATAAGGTTTTAAACAGAAGGGAGTCTATTTTGAAAAAAAAACACTCTGAAACTAGACTATAGAATGGTAAAGGTAGAAGTAGGAAAATCTATTAGTAGGCGATTACAGAATTCCCAGAAATATCTCAGAGTGAGTGATAACTGTGTCCCTATATTTATCTGTGGGGTGAAAAAGATGGTGAAAAGAGGTCAAGTTCCAGGTAGATTCTTATGTTTCCTGACAGATCTGATGTGAACTGTGACAAGTTGATAATAGAATAGTTATCAACTGAGATGGAAAAGGCTATGGGTGGAGCAGTTTTGGGAGGAAGATCTGGAATTCTTTACATGCATTTATTAATTCATTTATTTTTTTATTCAGCCATTTAATAATTATTAAATGCCTATTATGAGGAGGCGTTCTCTCACTAATTTTCAGAAAATATTACAGATGAGGAAACAGGCTCAGAGAGGTTAAGCAATTTGCCAAAGTTTATTTTGCTAATAATAAGTGGCCTTGTAATTCTAGTCTGAGTCTTTGTGTTTATTTTATTTTATTTTATTTTATTTTATTTTATTAGTTTCAAGTGTATAATACATTTACCTTCCATACCTATAGCTTCTCACATGTGACTTCATTGCACCAACATAATCAAAGAAAAATTACCCTGTTTTACTTATATATTGTTAAATGTCAAATAATACTTTATTGCAAGTTAAAATTTCATTTTTGGCCATATCTCACTTTATTTTTCCATGAGACACTAGGAAGAATCCATCCTCCCATTACTTTTTAAAGCCCTTAGACTATCTCATTGAGAACTGGGCATAAATGATTGACTGTTCTGCTTTTTGGAAGACATAATGAAGATATACTTGAAGCTTCTAAATACTGAGCACTTATGGTGTAGCAAGCACTATATCTGAATATTTTGGTAACAATTAAAATTTCACAGTATCACTGCGAGATAACACTAGTCATTTCTCATCAAGGATGTAAAAGAACAGTGCAAAACCCAGGTGTGTAATTAGGGTAACAGTTTTCCATGAATATTTTTGGCAAAAACAAACAAACAGAAATATTAAGATTTTCAATAGCTGGAACTGTACCCCTTTGAATAGAAACCATAAGATCAAAAGAAGACTATTTTTCTTCTGATAGTAGTTTTTAACAGCTCTGTGGAATCCTTCTCTGGCCCTCAGGCCCTCTTGCTCCTGCCTGCCTCACAGGGGTGTGTGTGGATCCCCTGATGTTTTCCCCTGTGCTGCTCTGCTTCCTTGTTCGGGGCTATACTAATGCTCTTGATATTCTTGATTGGCTCCATTGGAGATGAAATGGACTCTTTTAGCCATTTTGGAGAGAAAAAAATCTTTTCTATTCACTCCTTTTATTTTAAATTTGAGGTATCTATTTATTAACTTATTTTTCATGGACATAGCCTCCAGTTGTGATCCTGAGGCTATTCTGGGTTTTTAAAATGTTTTCCTAAAGAAGCCCTTTTACTGTTATGCATAGTTCATGGACTTTATTTTCTATTGCACATGAAGAAATCGGCACCTCCTTCATCCATCCATGACTCTGGGTTCATTCCCCTAAGCACAATTTTTAATTTAATAAAAAAGCGTACAGCTCACAGCTATGAGAAAATAAAGATGTGCTCACAGCATAATTCCACTTCTCTCCTCACTTCTGATGCTATCTGAAGGGGAAACAGGAGGTGTGCAATGAGAAGTGAGGGAGGATGGAGAATTAGTCGCTAATAAGGGTCAAATAGAACCAGAAGCATATGGGGCCCATCAGAAAATAATGACAGCATTCATTATGTGTTGGCATAGCCCAGAGTCATAAATAAGAGGTAGAGATTATCAAAAGAATGGCAGGGCTGACTGAATCATAACCGCATGCTGTTCTTACTCTGGAAGTTAAGTATGGGTGGGGGAGAGACTGAGTCCCGTCTGGCACGTGGAGTTTTCCATCAACATAAAAGGAGTTGTGCCATGGCAACAGTGATAACCTTTCTATCTTTCTAATGTTTCTCAAATGCCATTTGGCCCCTGTTCTTACAACTACCCTAACAGAACGTCTCTAGAAATTTTTAGTTGCTCTAGATGGCTTGATTTGGCAGTATAAAAAAAAAAAATCTCATTATTTTATACTGTACCAATTATGTTAGTGATAAATGAATAGTAATAAGTTTGAAATTCTCTTTTTCACAATTGTCTAAGAAATAAATTGGTTGCTGAGAAACTATATAACCCACCTAAGAATTTTAAGGACTTTAAGTTCTTTAAACATCTTTGTTTTCATTTTAAAAAGTTAACACTTTGATTTTCAACTTCTGCTTTTTAATTATTAAAGTAGGCAATTTTGTATTTTATGGCTACTGTAACAAATTACTACAAACTTAGTTGCTTAAAAAAACAAAAATTTCTAATCTTACAGTTCTATAATTCAGAATTCTGCTACATATCTCATTGGCCTAAAATCGAGGTATTGACAAGGATGCATTCCTTTCTGGAGGTCCTGAGGAAGAATCCATTTTTGTGCCTTCTCCAGCTTCTAGAGGCTACCGCATTCCTTAGCTCATGGTCTCACTCCATCTTCAAAGCCAGCAATGTCCAGTCAGTTCTTTCTCACATCCCATCATTCTGACACTGATTCCCTCTTCCACATTTAAGAACCCTCATGATTGCATTGGGCCCATTCGGATAATCCAGAATAATCTCCCTATTTTAAGGTTAACTGATTGCAATCTTTATTCCATCCCCATCTTTAATTCTCCTTTGCCACATAAATGAACACATTTACAGGTTCTGAGGTCATGGGCATTTTTGGAGGCCATCATTCTGCCTAACACAGTAGGTCCCCCTGGAGGAACTCTGTTAGATGGTGCTGAATTATTCCAGATCTTGGAACCTAAATGGTCTCATACCCCAGAGCCTTCTCCTCCACTTATAACACATGTTGCTAATCGTTTACAGTATACTTCCTCATTGAGATCAGATGTAGCCTCAGAATCCTTCTCAATGGAAAGCTCCAAGCATAGCTCTAGCAATTAATCAAGATTCACATGAGATGAACCATTTTCCAGTTTCTGTCCAGAATCATTTTACTTCCCTTTAATGAGACTGAATTTCTTAAAACATATACATATATAAATGTATTTACATATTTATAATATAGATAACTAATTTATATTTATAACACTAATTTAGGCTAATTTAGACTGACATTTTTCTAACTTGTCTGAATCAATATGGTTTGATTTAAATCACAGTCATGGAATTATATTTATTCATGTTGGCTATATGTAGATCACTACTGTAAATGAGAAAGTTAAAAAAATTGACAATACCAATTACTTGTAAAGATATGGAGCTATAGGAACTCTCATTTTTGCTGGTTAAAATGTAAAATGGTACAGCCACTTTAAAAACAGTTTGCAAATTTTTTAATAAAAGTAAACATACTTATTATATGATCCAGCAACCACATTCCTAAATATTTGCCCATTTGAACTATAAACTTCTGTTCATGCAGAAACCTATGTGTGTATGTTTAGAGAAGCTTTATTCATGATTGTCCCAAACTGGAGGGAACCAAAATGTCCTCCAAGAGGTGAATGGATATATCCATACAGTAGAATACTAATAATAAAAAGAAATGAGCTATTGCTTCACACAACAACATAGATGAATGTTAAATGCATTTTGCTAAGTGAAAGAACCTAGACCCAAAATGCTAGATATTGTATGATTCCATTTACGTGACATTCTAGGAAAGGAAAACTATAAGAACAGAAAACAAACCAGTCATTGCCAAGGGTTAGGAGAGGGAAGAGTGGTTGATTAGAAAAGGGAAACAAAGAATCTTTAGGGTGTTGAATCCATTCTATATGGTATCAGGATGGTGAATACATGACTTCAAGAATTTATCAAAATCCATTGAAATTTGTATCTCAGAGAGTAAACTTTAATGTATGTAAATTAAGTTAGAAATCAATGAGGAGGTTGAAGGAAATCCCAGGATGAAATGTCGACTATGACAAAAGAATCTATCTGTATTGTATATGAAAGACATAATTTCACTGGAGGGGATGAAGAAACAGGAGTTGATCTAAGTGACTTTGTACAATAGATTTTTAGCTAGAAACTGTAAGGCTAAAAACAAACTCAACTAAACATAAACCCTGTACTCTAATTGGTAAGTTTGTTTATCCTGGGGGTACAAGTTAACAGTTCTGAAAATGTATACTGAAGTTAAACAAATAATTAAATGAATATAGATTATGATGAGAGACAGGCTTCTCATTGTTGGAGAGCTACATTATAGGTAAGAAGGGGGAAGACTAGTAAATTATGTGGTACTGGATTAGAGTAGGAGACATTAGTATTAACATATATTTAATTTATTACATAGATGGAAAAACCCACAAAGAATTATAGATGTGTATGTAAACATGGGTTAGCATATATACATAAATTTCTTAGTTTTGTCCATGAAGAGAGCTGAGAAGCAGTGACATTCCAGTAACAAAGAGGAAACCCAGAGTCAGATCTTGGTTTTTTAGATACCATTCTCCAATAAAAGGTACCTGGGTCTCTGATAAATTGTTGATTCTAGGACTAAAGAAGGAAAAATACAACATGAACCTGGAACTTCTTGTAATACCTAAAAGTAAGAAGGTGCTCAAAAATCAAAAGGATGGGGGTTAATCAAAGGGAGCAAGTGCAATCTGAAAGAGACCCCAGTGGCCAAAGCTAGAACAATTGAAGTATCAAAATTAACAGTGTAATATTGGATCCTAACAGAAAATAAAAACCAAATAAATGAGTGAATAAAAAAATTTTCTTTACAAGTCTTCCTTATGGAAGAATTCCAAATAATTTATCTAGACATTTCTCCCTCTAGCAGGTAGGGCTTAATCTTAGACACATGTGCACACACACGCACATACCTTGACCTATGGGATGGATTTAGTGACTTGATTCCAAAGAATAGACTATAAAATGAGGAAATAATAGTGGAGAAGCCTGGCAAAATACTACCAAGTTAATATCATTGATGATAAGTCGTGTCAATAGCACATATTACAGATATGATGTGACGAGGACACTCACTTTATAACTGTGATGTTCTTACAAAACACCTCCAACTCTAGGCATCCCTGAAAAAAAACAAAAACAGACAAACCCAAATCAAGGGACATTTTATAAAATACCTAACCGGTGCTCTTCAAGAACAAGGAAAGACAGAGAAACTGTCACAAGCTGGGAAGGTCTAAGGAAACATGATGACTAAACACAGTTTGTCTTCCTGAACTGGATCCTGACACTACAAGATGAAAGGACAGTGGTATAAAAGCTAATGAAATCCAAATAAAGATTTGAGTTTAGTTAATAATGTGCCAATGCTCTTTTTCTAAAAGTTTGATAAACGTACCATGATTATAGAAAATATGAAAATAGGGTCAACCAAGTAAGGAGTATATGTGAATTCTTTGCACTATATTTGCAACTTTTCTGTAAATTTAAAATTATTCAAAATAAAAGTAAAAGATGTTAACTTTAAATCTTGTTAGAAAATCTTTGACTATATAATGTCACTCTGTTCATAAATTCTGTTTCATCCATGGATGTGTCTGTCTTTAGGCCAACAACAATATCTTTGTTATTGTAGCTCTCTGGTGACTCATTAAATAATGTAAGTTCTCCATCTTTTTCTTTTCTTTTATTTCAAAAAATGTTTCAGCTCTTCTAATCTTTAGAATCAACCTGTCAATTTCTTCATCAAAGGAACATTGGAATTTAGATACTAATTGTACATTGACCATCTTAGGAAGAATAGGCATCTAAGAATAGGCAACTTAGGAAGAATAGGCACCCGGAGAAGGTGATTACCTGAGACCTTGCCCCACCCAACTTGTGGGCCCACACAAGCCATTTCCAGTGCCTTTTCCATTCAAGTGGCCTGGTTTGGCTCATAACGCAGACTTTCCTAAAATCTTTCAAAGATTCACAAAACCCAGAACGCAGCATCCGGCCTCAGCATGCCTCGTGCCTCTCGCTGAGCAGCTGTAAGTTCGGCACTAACAGCATCTGGCCTGGGTTCTTGGTGTGGCCTCTTGAGACCTGTGTAAGCCCTGTAGGTGGCAGCCATCTACAGATTGAGTCTTCTAATTCATGAATATTGTATTTCTCTTTATTTATTTAGATCTTATTTATTTTAAAAATCATAATTTTTAGAAGTCTCACACACGTTATTAGGTTTTTTCCTAGATGTTTTAGGTGGTATAGTAAATGGTAATTGTTAATTTTCTGATTGTTTCCTGCTAATATATAGAAATGCATGTGATTTTTGTATATTGACCACCTATCTTCCATTTTTGATAAACTCATTTATTGTATTTTATTTATTTATTATTTATTTATTTATTTATTTTATTACCTTTTTTTATAGATTTTGTTCAGTATTTCTACATACTCAATCATGTCATCTACAAACAAACATTTTTACTTTTTTATAACCTGGAGGCTTCTTGCACTGGGCAAGACTACCGATGGAGTATTGAAGAGGAATCATTAGAACAGACATTCTTGTTTTATTACTGGTCTAAGAAGAAAAATATTCAGAATTTTACTATTAAATATGAAGCTAGGTTTCAGTATTTTTTTAGATGCCTTATCAAGTGAGCAAATTTCCTTTGACTCTTAGTTCACTGAGAGTTCGTATAATGAATAGGTGCTAAATTTTGTCAAATGTGTTTTCTGCATGTATCAATATAATTGCATGATTGTTATTTCTTATTCTTTACTGGGGTAAAATACATTGATTGATTTTCAAATGTTGAACTAAACTTTTATTCATAGGATAAACATCATTTGATTGTTGTGTATTTGATTTGCCGACATTTAGAAAAAATCTTTTTTTTTCTATGGATGCTTTTATGATTTGCTCATTGTCCTTGGTTTCCATCAGTTTGGCCATGGTAAGTTTAGAGATGAGGTTCTTTGTATTTATTCTGCTTCATTTTCACTGAGTTCCTTGCTTCTATTGGTTAATATCTTTTGTCTTAGGGAGACCTAAGATACAAAAGACATCAACATTTACAAATATTTTTCTGCATTCTTTCTCTTTCTTCTTCTGGGATGCTAAGTACATATGCATTAGACTAGCTGATATTGTTTCATAGACATCTGATTTTTAACTCCCTTATTTTTTTGGTGTCTCTATTTGGATACTTTGTATGGATCAACCTTCAAGTTCCCCATTTCTAATACTAAATTTTTGACTTCCAGAGTGTATTTTTTCATATTTTTAATAGTTTCCATCTGTCTCTTCTCTATGAAAGACTTGTAACTTTCTCAAATTTAGTTTATTTAGATTTCTTTGCATTCTGAGCCCTCTAATGAGATTTTTACAAACTATGAGTTT
The DNA here is from genome assembly GCA_028627145.1 of Eidolon dupreanum. Classification (NCBI taxonomy): domain Eukaryota; kingdom Metazoa; phylum Chordata; class Mammalia; order Chiroptera; family Pteropodidae; genus Eidolon; species Eidolon dupreanum. The sequence continues at coordinate 21,217,561 of CM053515.1, read as the reverse complement.
ATGGCTTATTGGGTTTGTATAGACTGTTAGAATGAGTATGAAAATCTCTTGTGATTTTTCAACTACATAGCAATAATAGAAGTTTGTATATTATTTTCAAGGAAGAGTTTGTGAGAACACTGCTTTTCCTCTGTGGGACACTATAAAATATGGAATTGTTTTAAGTACACACAAATAGCAAGGAATTGGGAAATTTTTCTCAAGAGGTAATCTGGGCACAGACT
>CM053515.1:21205043-21216837 GCA_028627145.1 Eidolon dupreanum | reverse complement strand
TTTTCCATCCATGAGCTAGGCAGTTTCTGATGAAAGCAGCCAGTTACTCTTGAAGGACTTCCAGGAAATCCCAGATGTTGCAAAAGTTTTGTTGATAAAAACTTTAAGGAGATGGGGTGTGTCCTTGCAGTGGTCTGAATCAAGCTATTGCAGCTTAATCCCTTCCCTTGAGACACAGCTGAATACTTTGTTAAATGGTGGGGCAGTGGTGGTGGGGGGGGGGGGGGACTGTACCCAAAAGACAGATGCCAGGTTAAGTAAGAACCAGACAAACATTGTGGTATTTGATTTTTAAGTATAATAATTCTTATATTTTGCTGACACAGTAACTACATTTCATTTTAAAACAGTAATGTCATGTGATAGCAGTTCGACTTTGGTTCAGTAGAAGCAAACATTTACATTTTTATTAGGCTGTCACTCTGGAAAAAGAGGCTGTGTGGTGAGAGAGAGAGAGAGAGAGAGAGAGAGAGAGAGAGAGAGAGAGAGAGAGAGAGGGAGAGAGGGAGAGAGGGAAGGAAAGAGGGAGAGAGACTGACTGAGACTTAAGTATTCACTCAGGTATTTACTTCTCACTTCTCCTTTCTCCCTGGAGCATTTCTACATGATATTAAACAAAATTGCAGAACAGCACAAGTATACTAAGGATTGTGGTCAGAAGCTATCTACGTAGAAGTATTTTTTTTTCTTTAGCTTAAAACAATATAGGCAATTTTTCCCCCCGAGCAGTAATGAAGGTTAAGTATCTTTGACCATTAAACGTTTGTGCTGTAGTTAACTCAGGTAGCACAAGTACACAGTGACAGGTTATGTATTCGGGACATCTACCTCATTTCTCAGTCTCTTTCTGCCACCAAAACTCATTTCAGGGCTGCACAAGTGTGAGCTGATGCTCCTTTGCCAAATTACCTTGTTTAAATCTAAAACATTGCTGCCATCAGCAGCTAGAAACTTTGAGAAGCAATTTAGGGTTGATGTAATTTGCAAGTAATTTATCACTGCCAAGTAGATGGTTTTACTAAACAGTGGCAAGGTGTCTGTATAAAAAAAAAAAAAAAGAAAACATAGTAAAAGAAAGGTTATGTTACCTTTGTCTGTCCTCCTTCTCATTTTTTCTTGCTACCACTCCATTTGTTTTCTGATGTAGTTATTTAAACTTCTAGTTTGGAATATAGTGAAACAGACAACACCCTAGTAAGTAGTGAACTAAAAGATGCCTAAGTGTATTTCAACCCTCCCTGCTTTGATGAAAACATGCAGATTTTCAAGAAGAAAGAATCAACAAAAGCTGAACTAAGCAGAGAAAACATTGTGAAGCCTGTGGGCTTTGACTCAGCCCAGAGAAGACAGAAGGAAGAGGAAACTCCTTACAGACAAGAAGAGCATGAGCCAAGGCCCAGGGGCAGGAGTGAAGAAGTGATGAGGAGAGGAGACTTTCTAGTAGAACTGTATTTATCATTTTTGCTTAATACTTAACATATTAAATTGCTCTATCTATACGTTGGTGATTTAAAGTGTCTATATCTTAGTTTTGAATAAATCTGCATTCAACGTATCCAAATTCTTCAAAATTCCCAAGGCTAGCGTTTGTTCTTCCATTTCATCAATGTACCATAAGCTTCTACTATCTCTCACACAGTGTGTTCAAAATCAGGGAGACAAAGAAGGTTGAATCAAATTGTGTAATAGGTCAACCTGTTAGAATTTAGTTTTTTAGTAGAATTTAGTGTTTTAGTGGTTTAGTGGAATTTCTGACTGGAAGTTCTGTGACAAGACAGGGTGAGGCATTTTGAGAGTCAGGTGAGACCTTTGCATCCTCATCTTTTTAATAACTCTTCAAACAGTGAAATCACTATGAATACAGAAGGGGATGGTCCAGGAGTTGGTGAACTTGGAAAGGTCAGCATCTATCTATAAATTGTCTGCTTTTCACAATTTGTGTTAAGTCAAGAGGGATCGGGTATGGTTGAATGCACATATTTCTTGGAAGCGCTTCATATTCTTGATGATTCCTTGGACTAAAAATGTAAAAATGGGTAATACCATACATTTTCAAATGAGTTATTTGGCCCATAAGAAAGGCAGCCACTGAAGAGTAAGCAGCTAACAAAATTAACCTGGCTTTGAAGAGAAAGAATTTTCACTATTCAAAAACCTGGTGATGTTGTAAGCAAAACCCCTACCCCTGACCACAGCATGGTCCTCTGGTCTCCCTGTCTGGCATTCATGCCTTTGGATTTTAATCACATTTTCATGCAGCATTTTAGATCTGGAAGCAGAGATGGAGGAGGCTTTGAGGCCACACCATTGGAGAACCCAAAGTAGTTCTCACATTTACATATTTAAATAAGGCCCAGTCACTAACCTCTTTCTCATTTATCGGCTCTCTTAAGTTCAGTACGAGGCTGCAAAACCAGATAATGCTCCGTGCCTCCGTGGAGATAGCACTGTGGCTAATATTTTTTGAAAGAGGAGTAATCATTAAAAGAAGTGGACGTGAATTATTTCAAACATAAGAAAAGCTGATTTAAAATGTTTTATAATTTTTTTTCCAGTTTCCACATGGGCTATGCTCATAGGGAGATTTTTTTTCCTTCTTCTCCAAATAAGCTCTTATTAAGATTTGTCCAACTTTTTAAATAGAGAAACACATACAATTGATTATCTTCTAATACCACAAAAGGAAAAAATATAATTAAGTTCTCATCCTCTAAGAAAACAATGCAAATTTTTACTGGGTGGTTATTGAATAAGCTCCCCATGGGAAAACATTGAAGATTCTAGGAATTTTGATACTCAAATTTGGCACCACTCCCCATTAATCACTCACCAGTCAAGTAGCTGCTGGCTGCAGCATCTAAATCTTTGATTTGGCCATCTATCCTTCATCAGCTCTGGGTACATGTAAGTGTCCTAGCTCCTCAATGCCAAGAATAAACGAACAAATGAATGCATGGTTCAAAGTCCAAGCGAAAGAGCTTTATGTGGACTTGCTCAATGATTTTGTCTTATTTAAAAAATTTTTTAAATAGAAGAAGAAACTGAAGACCAAAAAGAATAACCAGCATGCCATAGGACATACAGATAATAAGAGCCAGGGCCATCATGGAACAAAGATCTGTGTAGGGCTGATGTTTGTGAGGTTTCCACTCTACACAAATGGCCTCTTTGACAGATAGGTTTGAGCTCAGAGCCAGGTCAGTTGGAGGTTGTTGATCTCACTATCGCTTAAATTATTATTTGTATAAAGTATCACTGGAGCCGGAGAAGAGGGCAAATGAGAGAAAGTATTAAGTGGGTTAATGAAATGTTTTCGCCTCATTTGAGAGGATGCATTAACTGCTAGAAGAAAAGACATCACAACATCTCAAATGAACTTCCTCAAGATATGAGATGAGTATGATGGCAACTGCTGGTTAAGCAAAGTCATCAAGGGAAGAATTGTGAGAAGAACTTCTGATCTTTAATTGCTTTGAGACACAGCCAGGCCCTATGATGTCTATCATTTTTATTTTCTCTGTGTCTTCAAAGGTCCCTACAGGAACCTCAGAAATGAAAGTAAGATTCCAGCTCAATAGCAAATGATTTAACATTGATTCTTTGTACGTTTAAGTCTGTGATAAAGTAGATAAAAGACAAACTGCTCTTAATAACAGAAATTAATAAGAATTCTAAACCGAACTAGGTAAGAACTAAATGAGTAGATTTTTCATTAGAGAAGAAAAATCCATGTATTTTAGTTCCATGTGGTATAGTGACTAGAAACTTTAGCTGTATGGTCAGATATTTTTACAGATCCTGACACAATAGCTCTATGAGTTTTCAGAATAAACTTCCCCATGCCTCAGTCTTTCCACAGCAAAATGGAGAAAATGTTACCACCTACCCACCCATGAAGTAGTAATGAGGATAACAGGTATGCACTATATACACAGGGCCTGACCTGCTGTGAGTCTTCATATATTTATGATTTTTGTCACTGTGATTACCATTAAAATGGCACGTAGGAAGATGAGAATACTGTGGAACAATTCAAAATTAAATATTATTTCACTAGAGTTTAAATTTCTTGTACCACGAAGCAGGCTACAACTTGAAAGGCGTTTTAATTATGGTGGGTCTTCCGAAAGATTTCAGATTGCTTTGTAAACCATGCTTAAATCATGGAGTAATTACTAACTTTTTTTAACCAAAAACTTTGTCACATAATAGCTACTCAACAAATACTTGATAAATTGAGTTGGTTTTCCTTTGTATTATTTGTTCTAGTGTGAGACAGGCAAGCATACTAAATCTATCTCAATGTGTAAAACTCATCAATTGAGATTTATGATTTTTGCATAGGATTTGCAGATTACTGTCATAAAACTACTTAACACAGTGACAATGATTCTATTTTGCCAAATACTCAAACTATTATAAAGTCCTCAAGTAGCAGAATAGATGCTTTGATGTTACTTTATGATTCAGTATTTACTAAATTCAAGGAACATGGCCTCGTAATATGGTGCTAAAAATGCCAGGACAGAAGTACAGCAGATGTTCTTAACCTTTGTTCCAGTTGGCATAAAAGGCAACTATTCATTCATTTGACAACCATCTATCAAGCATCTTCTATAGAACAAGGACTGTTCTAGACACTGAGGATATAGAGATGAACAAGATAAACTACAAGGTCCTTGCTCTTTTGGGCTTACATTTTAGTGGGCGTAGTTAGACAGTAAGTAAGTGAGCTGCAGAAAGTGATATGTACTGTAAAGAAAATTAAATGGAAAAAGGTTATTAGAGAGTACCTGTGATGAGAGTGTGTTTCCTTTAAGCTCCATAGTAAGAAAAGCTCTGTGTGACAGTTAATTATTCTTGGAAACATGCCTGAAAGTCATGTTTAGAGTTTAGAAAACCTTCAAGTAGTTGGGTTTATTTTGTCCCAGGATATCACCAGTCATCTAAATTGGGATGCTCTCTCTGCCTTGCATGCCCGTCCCAACTCTGATCACTTTGGTCCCTTAAAACCCTGATCTCCTGAATGTGGTTTTATATTCCTTCTTTGTGTTTCCCTCGCATATATCTCTCTAAAATACTATATTAAAGAAGTTTATTTATCTGTCCATCCTACCACCCACTATCCATGCATAAAACCATAAGCCCCTTGATAAAAGAAGACTTGTCTTATTCAAGTTCATAAGTCCACTACCTGTCACAGCTACAACTTTTGCTTGTAGTGAGTGGTACATCAAATGTAGAACATTTACATTTTGTTTTTAAGTGTCAGACCAATTTATTAAAACATTTTTATACTTGGTACATTTTGTGCATTTTCTCACCTGATCTTTGGTCCATGTAAAATTAACTAGCTCATATAACCTTAGAAAGGGCATTGCATTGCAGAGCCAGTTTTTTGATGTCTGCCAAACTACAAACAGGTCATGGAGACCCTGGAAGTGATATCTAAGAACTACATGCTCATTTCTAGAGTTTAGTCAACAAATAGTCAAAAAATAATTATTCATAATTAAAAAAATGAAACATTTTCTTTTTTCATTTTTCCATGACACTTCTTTCTAATCAAGTCAGATGACTCACTTTCTGCCATTATATATCCAACACCTCATCCCTCATTCAAGAAATCTCTTCTAGGCTTTTGTTCACGTTTGAATCTCCCAACTGAAATGCATCTTTTCTTCTAGGCTATCCCAGGGAACAACCTTTTTTGGAAAAAATTGTGACAGAGAAGAGGTGCCCTATAATTGGGAAGAGGTGGTACTGTGGATCTAGTGGGCAAATAAATAATTGGTGGAGAATTTATTTTAATTTCTAGAGACTGACATCATGCCAGCATCTCCTGTGAATTAGAATCAACCCTAAAATGAAAATAGTAAATGAAATATTTTAATATGTTCTGCTCAGTGGGCTTAAAAAGTCTTTTACATCAAAGTTATTAATGAATTTTTGAAATTTTGAACCGTTTTGTTCAAAACCCCATTGCTGTGAAATTTGCAGATTGAAAAAAAAATACTTGCTTTGAGGAATTGGAGGTGAGTTCTGAAGTTTTAGATAGATATTCTTATTGTACAATATAAATTATTAAATATATATATACTCTTTTTCATAATAGAGGTGGTACTTGCTGCTTTCTGGTTATTCTATCATAATAGGTATATTGCATCAGGTTTAGAGCTATATGCATTATGAGCTATTGATAAATTCTTTTTACTGATTGTTGAAGTATATGCTACAGTTTTATGTTGTGAGTGAAGCAGGTCGAGGCCGTGAAATACATCTGGCCAAAGCCGACCCACAGTAGCCAGTTTCTAGGCATGTTGTCCTTTGTCAGGAAAGAAGGCTGATTATTTCACAGCTCAGTGTCCTATTTTCCCAGTGCCTTTGAATCTTGCTATAACCACCCTTTTCTTCATGTTATAGGTAAGAGGATTGAGCTATTCTAAATCTATGTGAGAACTTTCTGGGTATCTCACTCTGAATCTTACTGCTAATCAATTGTTAATTCTACTGATTTTACGTCCTACCTATTCTGTATACTAATCCATTTTGCTTGAATTCCACATCTTTTACTCTATTCCAGGCTTTATATGTTTCATTAATTAGATAACATTTGCCTAGTACATAATAGGTACTCAATAAATGGTAGATTTAACACTTTTTAAAATATCTCCTCTTTTGCCCTTCAGTCTATTCTGTTCACATTAATCCTCCTATGATATCATTTTAATGATGTCACATCTTTGTTCAGAACCTTCACTGATTACCACATGTTTGGAGAATAAAACACAGCCTCCTTATTTGGGTATTCAAAGCCATCTTGGCCTGGCCCCAGCTAGTGACTTTAAAACCCTTTCTTGATCATGATGCCTGTGTTCCTGCATAATGTTTAAGGACCTGGACAATGGAATCATATTTAAATCCTGGCTCCACAACTTATAACGTGTATGGCCTGGTGTACTCATATGTAAAGTAGGGAAAATAATAGTAACTACTTTATTGAGTTATATAATAATGATTGGGATAAATATGGAGCTCTTAACACTCTCTGACATGTATCTTAGCATGTATCTGACATATAATAAGCATTCAGAGTTTTTTTTGTATTAATTTTTAGAAACCATATTGTGCAGAGTACTATATTATGCTCTTATGATGGGAAAATCTGAAAGACATACTCTTCCTTCAAAGAGTAGTGAACTTCCCATCTTTTAGCAGATTACTTAGTGCCAAAAAGGCAAATATCTAATGGCAAGGGAGAACTGAGCAGCTTCAGCTTAGCCGATAATACTCTTTCTGTGGCTTTACTGTTAGTCATCCTCAATGGATGGACAAAAATAATTTCCCCAAGGAGAGTCATTTTCCTCCATAATAATAATGTCCGTAGAGTCCCTGAGAGTAATGGCACTCTTGGGAGTATCCGACGAATTGCCTCAGTGTCCTAGATGAGAACAGCATGTACAAAGGGAGAAAGCTCCTCCAGGGAACAACATTCACCTCATCTCTTCTCCCCTTTCTCTTCTCCCACATTTTTAATGCAATGCCTCCCTATTCTTTTCCTGTTCCCAAAGGAGCTCTGGGACTGAATGCTGTTAATAATATCTCAGTTATTCTTTCTATATTGATAACCACCCACCTGGGAAATGATCCCAGAATACACACACACAGAATATTTTTAAAACTAAGAGATGACCAATATTTTTAACAAGCATTATAAATTTTACTTATTTTGTAATTTCTGACCTCATTTTTCCCCTGCATTCCTTTTACGCTCATCATTTTCCTAAAGAAAGGCTGCATGCCTCCTTGTCCTTATCTCCTTGGACATCAGTCTTGTAATTAATGTGAAGTCTATCACATTGGGTATTCATCTGTTAATTAAAACTGCAAGGAGAGTCATCTAGGACTCAAACAATGTCATCCAGGGCTTCTCAGTCAGAGGGGACATTATAAGAAACCTGCAAAACTTTGTTTAGCTTTAGAACAATGATTATCAGCAAACTCTAATTTTTAGTTTATGACAGTTGAGCATTGAACATGGAGCTCTGAGAGCCTTTATAGACTTACAGTCTCTGAACAACAAAGCCCCCAGGGATTCCTTACAAGGAATCTATACACTTGGAACAATGAGACCCCTCCATGCCACAGACTATTGGCATCTAAACTAAAGACAGCCGGTGGACCTGTTGACCTAACATGGGTCACTATGTTATGTCATCATTAATAGGTTTACTCAGACCTTGTTAAAGCCCTTAGAATATGAGCAAGATATTTACTCATCAGATGATCTTTTATTGAATATCCACTGTGGATTTGCTCACTTTTTTGTTTGTCATTTGCCAAGTTTGGGGAATTTTTAGCCATTATTTCTTTGAATATTTTTTCACTCCCACTCACTTTCTCCTCGCTTCCTGGGATTCCAATGACACAAATGTTAGATCTTTTGTAGACCTATAGGTCTCTGAGGCTCTACATATCTTTTCAGTCTGTTATCTCTCTGTTTCAATTACATCACCTCTATTCTACCTTAAAGTTCACCAATCATTCCCTCTGTCCTCTCCATTCAGCTGTTGAGTTCATCTATGAGTTTTTTATTTTGGTTATTTCACTTTAAAGTTCTAAAATTTTTATTCTATTCTTAAAAATATTTTCTGAGATTTTCTATTTTCCCATTAATTTCAAGCATGTTCAGGATTGCTCATTGAGGCATTTTTTTGGTGGGTGCTAGTTTAAAATTCATGTTACTTAATTCGAACATCTTTGTCTTCTTAGCGTTGGCATTTGTTTTTTTGTCTTTGATATTTTTGTACTACTTTGTAATATGAGGGATTTTTAAAATTGAGTTTTGGACATTTTGAGCATTATGTTATTAGTATTATGTTATGAGGCTCCTAAACTAATTTAAGTCTTCTGATTTACCAGTCTCCTCCCACACTACAAAGTGGGCAAATAAGAGTATCACCTGGCTGCTGGCAGATGGAGTTAGAAGTCTAGGTTCCTCACTCAGCCTCCTTGACACCCCGAGTGGGATCATGTCTCTGTCTTGCTGGGTGGGGTGTGGGAGTTCAGACTCTTCATCTATTGTGAAACCACTATGGCTGGCAGGGTTAAAGATGACTTGGTACTGTTCCCTCATGACCCGCACTGTCACCACAAAGTGTGGACTCATTATGCTATAAGCCATTCTGCACAAAAAGGACCAAGAAGGTATCTTGGAAAAATGGCTGATTCTAGGACTGAGACAAAATGATCCAGGAATATCTTATTTTATCAAAAAGTAAGGATGAGACATGTCATAAGGACATAGTATCTAGCTTCAATGGGCTATCAGTGATCAAATTATGAATACTTTGAATGTTAAAATAAATAATGCTAGCAATGAGTTATAACCCATTGATTAAAGTGAGAATAATGTGAATTTATGCCAAAATAAAGAAAAGGGAAAGAAAGAAGGAAGAAAAGAAGGAAAGGAGGGAAAGAAGGGAAAGAAAGCTTATTTTTATCATGGAATTACAACTAATACATATAGAAGTTGAAAAACCATCAATGGAAACTAAGATTTGTAGGTTTGATAAGGAACTGAATGTTTTGATTACAAAGGGAAAATATAGTAACCATACAGTGAAAAAAAGCTGACAAACACCACCTTAATCTAATGACCTAAGCTATTGTCACCTATATCGAGACAAGTTGACATCATGTGCCTCCTGTTGTGTTGCAATGAGAAGGACACAATATGTCTTCATTGGTATTTCTATAAAAAACACATAACCTTAACCTAATTGTGAAGAAACATTAGACAAATCCAGATTGAGAGATATTCTGCAAAATAACTGGCATGTATTTTTAAAATATAAAAGTTAAAAAAGAAAATTGAAGTACTGTTTATTTTTAAAGTAACATGACAATGAAACAAAATGTATTATCTTGAATTGGGGTCTACACATGGAACAAAAATGATTGTATAAAATGCTTTTGTGAGAATTAAAAAAATGTTGAAGACAGATCATGGATTATTAGAGATTGGCAAACTATAGCATGTGAGCCATATCTATCCCAGGACCTGCTTTTATATTACTTATAAGCTTTTACATTTGTTTTTACATTTTAAAGGGTCATAAAAACAAACAAACAAAAAAAACAAGAATATGCATACAGACCTCTCAAAACCTAAAATATTTATTATATGATGCTTTATGGAGAACAGTTTTAAGCAGAGTATCAGTAAATGTCCAGATATATTTTATTTAAGTTCCAGGGTCCAGCAAGATGTACCCCTTGCCCTTCCATTTACATGAGGCAACAAATCCCCTTTGTTCTTCTTAAGCCACTTGGGCATTTGAGTTAGAGTTTTGACACTTGTAACCAAAAGGGTCTTGACTGATACAAACAACCTGCACGACTGATGCAATGTCCCTTAGCTTTCCTTAGCTCTTTTTTTAAATAATGACAGCAGGTCTCCAATTTGAGAATCTCCTCTTCTATCTGCCCCTTGCCCCCAACAGAACAAGAACAAATGAAGAATAAAATTGAGAAACACGGTCAATTGTCTATATACTTTCTAGATTTAGGGGGATGTTACATCAGGATAGTACTGAATTCTTTCTTTTTTTGTTTGTTTGTTTTTGTTTTTGTTTTTGTTTTGCCCGAGTAGACCATATTTCAGTTGATGAGGTTCTTGAGAGGCCTTATCAAATCTTTAGTCATGGCTGGCATAACTGTACAGATATAGAATTTTCCATTTAATCTGATGCATGTGCCATTATATATTCTGCTGCTCTCAGAAGAAATATTGATGAAATCTGTCTGATGTAATTAAAAATGGATTCATAATGGAAATGTCAATTCAATGAACATAACTAATAACACTGTGAGTTCATATAATTACTTTTTAAATGGTTGAAAGATCTGATAGGAAAGAAAAAAGGCTTTACTATCATATTACACTATTTCATAAATTTATATCTCAGAAAATTCAAAAAGCAATTCTAAAAGGAGGGAGAAAGTTGAAGGGAGAGAAAAAAATGTCAAAATAATCTAGAAGAACTTTTGCTTAACAGAGTTAATCCAGAATTGTTTATTTGTTCTCCTTTCTATGCATCTCAGCAAACATGGAATATGTGCTGGGAACTGTAGCAGGTACTGCAAATATAATATGTAGCCCTTACCAGTGAGGTAATCAAAAAATGTTAGGGAAGGGAAATGATATTATATAATTGCAATGTTATCTGATAAATGAAATGAGAGTTGTACATATAAACTTCACTGCTCAGGGAATGAAAAAGTCCACTCTAAAGAATAAAAGTTTGTTCTGGATATTGATGGTTAATGGGAGATTGTTAGAATAATATTGATAAGTGAAGAAGGCATGCACCTACAGAGGTGAGATTGAACAACATTTAGTAGAAATCCAAAATAATAGAAAATAAGAGAAGTTGTTACAGACATTTAAAAATTCAAGAAGGTTGCACATTCAGGATGAAATACCAGAAGATAGTAATGAAAAAAAAGTTAAAGTTTTTTTTTCAAGTTTCTGGAAGAAAACCTTGGGTTCAGAGGGAGCTACCTTGTATAAATAAATGCAGGCTAGAAATCTGGAAAAAAAATTAATAAAAAAGAGAGAAAAAGAAAGAAAATTAGGATGAGAAGAAGAGAGAAAAAGGAGGGAGAAAGGGAGGGAGGGAGGGAAGAAGGAAGGAAGAAAGGAAAGAAGGGAGGAAGGGAGAGAGGGAGAGAAGGAGGGAGGAAGGGAGAGAGAGAAGGAGGGAGGGAGAGAGAAGAAGAAGGAAGAGGG